>CAMZMU010000088.1:30466539-30650121 GCA_947311845.1 Poa pratensis
GTGAAACAGGACCTTTGGTGGAGAGGGGTTTGGGCTCTAGTCCCGGGCGTGGTTCGAACCCGGACTAGAGGAGGGAACTAGTACCGGGCCGGCTGCTCCGACGCTGCGCAGGTCGGTCCCGGGTTGTAGGGCACCTCTAGTTCCGGGCCGTGATACCACCCGGGACCGAGGCAGTCAGCGGCAGGGTGGAGACAGGAGGGTGGACCTTTCGTCCCGGGCCGTGGTACAGCCCGGGACTAGAGGTCCCGCTATATCATCTCCCACCCCGGGCCAGCCACCATTTTGAACTCTCAAGCTCATCCATTGTTTCCTCTCTCAAGCTCAAGTGTAGCCCCATTTTTTTCCAAGATTTGTCAAGATAGACGGCACCCATCTCTCCAAGGGTTAGCAACACTTGATCCTTTCACCCGGCGGCCGAATTTTAGCCATTTCCATACAAGTTTAGCTCATTTCATTTTTATAGTGCTACCTAGGTGTTTGATGAAATGCCTAAGCTAGGTAGTTCATTTTTATGTATTTTGAGCTCAAATTAATTTATTATTTGTGGATTTTAGTGTCGTCTCGGTCCTCACCGCCGTCGATAGCCCCCGCCATCCCGTGACCGGCACCACCTCGGTGAGCCTCTTTTTTATCTTTTATTTTACAAAATTACTTGTATGATTTGAATGCATAATTATTTTTCTTGTATAATTTTCTTATGTTTTTTATGTATAGTGTCATGGTTTTGATATCCGTCCCCGTCGGCCCTCGTCCGGTCTATGATTCGGATGTGGTATATTTTTATCACTATTTATTTTGTTTCGTGTTTATAACAATCATGCGACCAAATTGACATAGATATATTTTTATTTAGGAGGTAGTTGAACCGGAAATTCCAGCCGACCCTATTGTAGAGTTTTTAAAAAAGAAAACAACGATTTGAAAGCAAAATTGAAGATAAGTGAAGATCTTCGTCTCCAATGCCTAGAAGAGAAGATGGTATTGGACTTGAAGATTGCCGACATCGTTGATGCTCACGGGGTCGAGCTTACCGACGTCGTCGCTGCACGAGATGAAGATGGATGCAATGCGCTTGAAGCTTAGAAAGATTAGAAAATATGTCATTAGTCAAGAGGCTTGGTATCATTATGCTGTTGGTTCAATAGTTACCTTAGTTGCGATTCTGATCGCATTTGTTGTTGGATTTAAATTCTTTAGATAGTTGTATTCTAGTTTCAATTAATTTATGTTTTATGAGAACTATGTATTACATTTGGTCACTACTATACTTTGGTTTTAATGTGATGAACTTGTATTAATGAATATGGTATGTTTCCTATTATGTTGGTTTATCGTAATGGGTTTTAGCGGTGATTTGCAGATGAGTCATCCATGGATGTACGCTGACCGACGCTCTAAAGAGTACATGGATGGCGTGCAATCTTTTCTCAATGTGGCTAAGGATAACAAGGGGCCGAATGGTTTTATGTGTTGTCCATGCAGAAATGTCGGAATGAGAAGGATTACCCTAACACAGACATTCACCTCCACCTGATAACTTCTGGTTTCATGCCCGGCTATAATTGTTGGACCAAGCACGGAGAAAAAGGGGTTATGATGGAAGACAACGAAGAAGAAGAGAACGATGACAACTACATGTACCCTGAATACGTTGGTAACCCAACAGGGGAAGCTGATGATGAAGAGGTACCAGATGATCCCATCATACATGATGATTTACGTGGGGTCATCGTTGATGCACATACCCTAGCAGAAACTACACTTGAGAAGTTGAAGTTGGAGCGCATGTTAGAGGATCACAAAACAAAGTTGTACCCAACTTGCGAAGATGGCAACACAAAGCTCGGTACCACACTGGAATTATTGCAATGGAAGGCAGCGAATGGTTTATCTGACAAGGGATTTGGGAGTTTACTGAAAATAGTGAAGGACAAGCTGCCGGCTGGTAACGAATTGCCCGAGAGTGCGTATGAAGCAAAGAAGATTATCTGCCCTCTAGGATTAGATGTGCAGAAGATACATGCATGCATTAATGACTGCATCCTCTACCGCGGTGAGAAGTATGAGAATTTGAATGAATGCCCGGTATGCGGTGCATTGCGGTATAAGATCAGAGCAGATGACCCTGGATGTTGAGGGCCTGCCCGCCAGGAAGAAGGTTCCTGCCAAGGTGATGTGGTACGCTCCTATAATACCACGGTTGAAACGTTTGTTCAGAAACAAAGAGCATGCCAAGTTGTTGCGATGGCACAAAGAAGACCGCAAGAGCGACGAGATGTTGAGACACCCGGCTGATGGGTCGCAGTGGAGAAAAATCGATACAGAGTACAAGGAATTTGCACGTGACCCAAGGAACTTAAGGTTTGGTCTTAGCACGGATGGCTTTAATCCTTTTGGGGAGCAGAGCAGCAGTCATAGCACCTGGCCTGTGACTCTATGTATCTATAACCTTCCTCCTTGGTTGTGCATGAAGCGGAAGTTCATTATGATGCCAGTGCTCATCCAAGGCCCGAAGCAACCCGGTAACAACATTGATGTCTACCTGAGGCCATTAGTTGATGAACTTTTACAGTTGTGGCGTGATGAAGGGGTACCTGTGTGGGATGAGTACAAACAAGCGGAATTTAACCTACGAGGGTTGTTGTTTGTAACCATCAATGATTGGCCTGCTCTTAGTAACATTTCAGGACAGTCGAACAAGGGATACAATGCATGCACACACTGTTTAGATAGCACTGAAAGTATATATGTAGGTAACAAGAATGTGTACCCGGGTCATCGTCGATTTCTTACAACTCAGCATCCCCTAAGAAAGAAAAGCAAGCAGCATTTCAAAGGTGAGGAGATCACCGGCCGAAGCCACCCCTCCAAAGTGGTGAAGATATATATGATGCGGTCAAGGATTTAGATGTAATCTTTGGAAAGGGTCCTGGCGGACAGTCTGTTCCGAAGGACGCTAACAACCACGTTCCCCTGTGGAAGAAGAAGTCTATATTTTGGGAACTACCCTATTGGAAAATCCTAAAGGTCCGCTCTGCAATCGACGTGATGCACGTGACGAAGAATGTTTGCGTGAACCTGCTAGGCTTCTTGGGCGTGTATGGGAAGGCAAAAGATACTCCGGAAGCACGAGAGGACCAGCAACTTTTGAAAGACCCAAAGAACCTGCATCCAATGAGGACGGATAAAGGACGTCTACGTCCTGCTAGCTACGTTCTTACCAAAGAAGAGAAGGAGATATTTTTTGAAGTCCTGAGCAGTATGAAGGTCCCGTCTGGCTTCTCGTCGAATATAAAGGGAATAATAAATATGGCAGAGAAAAAGTTCCAGAACCTAAAGTCTCATGACTGCCACGTGCTGATGACTCAACTGCTTCCGGTTGCATTGCGGGGGCTTCTACCGGAAAATGTTCGAGTATCCATTGTTCAGCTATGTGCGTTCCTCAATGCAATTTCGCAGAAGTCAATCAGCCCAACCACTCTATTAAGGTTACAGAAGGATGTGGCTCAATGTCTCGTTAGTTTTGAGTTGGTGTTCCCACCATCCTTCTTCACTATTATGACACATCTCCTAGTACACCTGGTCGACGAGATTCACATTCTGGGTCCTGTATTTCTACACAATATGTTCCCCTTTGAGAGGTTCATGGGAGTGTTGAAGAAGTATGTTCATAACCGTGCTAGGCCAGAAGGAAGCATCTCCAAAGGGTATGGAACAGAGGAGGTCATTGAGTTTTGTGTTGACTTTATTCCCGGCATTAAGTCGATTGGTCTTCCTGAATCGCGACATGAGGGGAGACTAAGTGGAAAGGCACTCTAGGAAAGAAATCATACATATGCAGGGACGGGTATTCTTTCACAAAAGCACACTACACAGTTCTGCATAATTCCACTTTGGTGGCTCCGTATATCCAGATGCACAAGGATATTGTACGCTCTAACAACCCGGGGATGGATGACTCCGCCATTGCAAAGGAACACATGGAGAATTTTGGCGGTTGGTTGGAAACGCATCTGAACAACAACAACACAGTCTCAGATGAGCTGTTCTTGTTGTCTAAGGGGCCATCTTCGACTATTTGGACTTTCCAAGGGTATGAGATAAACGGGAATACATTTTACACGAACGCCCAAGATAAAAAGAGCACCAACCAAAATAGTGGTGTCCGCTTTGATGATAAGAGCACGAATGATGAGGCCACGGTCACATATTATGGTTGCATAGAGCAGATATGGGAACTTGACTATGGACCTTCTTTGAAGGTCCCTTTGTTCTGGTGCAAATGGTTCAACCTGAGAGGCGGCGGGGTAAAGGAAGACCCATTGTACGGAATGACTACAGTGGATCTCACGAATGTTGCGTACGACAACGAACCATTCGTTCTAGCCAAGGATGTGGCTCAGGTTTTCTATGTGAAGGACATGTCTACCAAGCCAAAAAAAAGAAAAGATAAGGAAGTGAATACATCAGCCGATGAGCCAAAGCGCCACATAGTTCTTTCAGGGAAAAGAACCATCGTGGGAGTGGAGGACAAGACAGACATGTCAGAAGATTACGACAAGTTTCATGAAATTCCGCCCTTCAAAGTGACCACTGACCCAAGCCTCAAGTTAGCGATCAGAAGAAAGGGTCTCACAAAAAGAAAAAGCGAAGACTAAATAGGGATGTTGTTCATGATGTGTAATAATTTATTAAACTTTTATATAATTTATGTATAGGACAGACAAATGTCAATGAAATCAAGCGTATGTGGCGGAATGTAGTACTTAATTTATAAATTTTTGATGTAGCATCAAACTTTGTGATGTGAAATGATCCACTGCGCATGTAGTACTTGATTTATAAATTTTTGAATTGATTTTAAATTAAGCGTATGTAGTACTTAATTTAAAACCAAGCGCATGTGATACTTCATTTTAAACCAAAACAGAAAACAGGAAAATGAAAGCAATTTTTACTTAATTTAGACAAGTAAATCAAAAGATATAAAAAAAGTAAGAAACCAGAAAATTAAAAAAATCAACCTCTAGTACCGGGCCGTGCGACCACCCGGTACTACAGGTCCACTGGGCTTGGCGCGCAAATTTTCGCGGCCCTGAGGGACCTCTAGTACCGGGTGGTAACACGGCCCGGTACTAGAGACCCTCTAGTACCGGGTGGAGCCACGGCCCGGTACTAGAGGCCTTTTTGGCGCTAATTTGAGTGGCTCGGGCCGAAAATTTGCCCAAGTCCACAAATCGACGCTCCGCCTCCGGGCTCCAGACGACGCCGCCCCCTGCGCCGCCAGGCTGCCGGATTTCGTCCCCGCGCCCCGCCGCCCCGGCCGTCGCCGCCCTCTCCTTCTGGCCCCGGCCGTCCCCGTCCTGCTCCGGCTCCGGCGGCCGTTGCCCCGAGCAAGATCGTCCCCGAGCCGCGAGCAAAGATCGTCCCCGAGCCCCGGCCGAGCAAGATCGTCCCCGAGCCCGAGCAAGATCGTCGTCCCCGAGCAATCAAGCTCGCCCCCGACCCAAGGTGAGCTCGTGCCCCTCTCTCAGATCTAGTGCGCGGCGGCGGCGGACCCTAACCCTAACCGCGGGGCCGGCGCCGGAGTTGGCAATGCAATGCAAGAACACATTTTTAGGGCCTAAGGGCCATTTCATTATAATTAGTGAGGCCACGAACGGCGATTACATTTAGGGGGAGGCCATTAGGGCCATTACATTTAGGAGGAGGGGAGGGGTCGTCGTCGCCGGCGCCGCCTAGTCGTCGAGGATGACAAGGGTCGGCGGGGTCCAGAGGTAGGCCGGCACTTCCTGTTCCTGCGGTGCCTGCTGCTCCGGTGGCGGCGCCTGCTCCTGCGGTGGCTGCGGTGGCTGCTCCTGCCACTGTGGCCACGGCAGCTCCTCCTGCTCCAAGGGCCGATCCGGCGACCAGCTCCCGCCGGTCCAGATCCAGGACTCGCCAACGAGGCCGGGAGGCAGAGGAGGCGGCGGCGGAATGCCCTGCCACTCCTGCTCACGCCGGTCCTGCGCCAGCTCGCGTTCGAGGGCGTAGTACCACGGCTCGACCTCGTCCGGGTCGAGCCGCGGCGGTGGCGGCGGCGGCATCAGGGCCGCGTCGGCCTGGACCTGGGCCAGCACGGCCTCCCACCGCTTGATCTCGTCCTCGACGAGGGTGCGGTTGGAGGCCTCGTAGGCGGCCTGCATGTCCGGGTCGTCGTCGTCCTCGGGGACCTCCTCCTCGAACCACAGCGCATCGGGCAGCGCTGGGTAGGCGGAGGGGACGGCACGAGTTGCCGGGGCGAAGTAGGAGCGGCGGCGGTCCTCGTGCTTGGCCTTGAGCCACTCCTCCCAGTTGGGGGACGCCGGCCCGTAGGCGGGGTCGTTGAGGAGCTTCGGCGGGAGGAGGCGGCGCCGGCGCGCGATCTCCCTGTCCATGTTCCTCCCAGGGAGTGGGACCGCCGGCACCGGAATCCGCTGCGGATTCAGGTGCCAGCCCTCCGGCAGGTGGACGTCGCTCCACTCCAGCGTGGCGGCGTTGTCCCAGTGCCACTGGCACTCCGGCTCCGGCACGTAGCGCCGGCGCCGGATCTTCCTCCCTCCGGCGGTGGTGGTGGTGCGAGGTGGCGCGGCGGGTGCGGGGGCGGCACGCAGCGGTGGCGCGACCCTCCGCCCGCCCTGCGGTGGAAGGCCGAATGCCGCCGGCGGTGGAGGGGAGGAGGGGCGGAGCCACGCCCTGGCCACGGCGACGGCCGGAGGACTCGCCGGCCTCGAACTTCGGCGAGGGCTTGAACCAGCGCGACATGGCGGCGACGCGGTGGTCTGTGGGGGCGGGGAGTGGACTGGTGTCCCTATCCACACGGGCACGTCCCTTTTTAAAGGACCAGGGATGGGGAACCGTCGCGGGGAGGGGAACCGTCGGGTGGGCCCCTGGAACCGTCGCGGGGAGGGGAACCGTCGGGTGGGCCAGCGCCACGCTGGAACCGTCCCGGGTCGCTGGCAGGTGGGCCAGGAGCATTGACTGCGGGGGGCGGGGGCCGTTGGCGGTCAGCATTGACCACGGGGGGTGAAGGCGAGGCGGCCGGGTGGGAACACGAGGCGGGGACGTGAAGACGAGGCGGGGCGGGAACACGAGGCAGGGCGGCGGGGTCAGAACTGGGTCGCTGGCAGGTGGGCCAGCATTGACCACGCGTGGCCAGTGGGCGGTCACACGTGGCGGTGGGGCGGTGGGGCGCTGGCAGGTGGGCCCGCGATGACCACGCTGGCCACCTTTGACCCGGTTCTGGCCCAAATTTGGGCTGGGCTGGGATTGGGACAGCTTTGGCCCAATACGCCCATGTTACTTTTTTTTGAAACATTTTTTTAGATGCAATATTAAATTGTTTTTTTTGCATATTTGTAAAGTTCCCTACTTTGAATTATTCTACTAATGCTATCATTGTTTTATCTTTTTTTGTATTAGTTAAGCAATGGATGACGATGCTCCCTTCGCAAGGAGAGAAGGGGAAGAAGAGATGCTTTCCTACATTAGGGAACCCGCGGAATTTCGGCATCCCGCGGAAGGAGCTGAAGACCGTAGATCAGAAGATGATGGCTCACAGTTTTTGAACGACTATGGTCCGGGAATGGAACCGGATCAAAGAAATAACGAGTACGATGAGGACTCGGGAATTGGTGGACCCGCGCCGTCTGGCGAGGTATATTAAGCCTATGTTGAGCAGATGCAATAACTGATTTGTACATATATGTATTCACACATGTTTCTTATTTTTAGACCTCCGCATCGAACCAATCCACTAAACGAGGCCATGCCAAAGGGATGGGCCAAGAAGAGCATCTCCCAATTGACGAGGTGAATGCAGTTACTGGCCAACCAGTGGCACCCGTGCCGAACGCAGTTAAGTTTGTGCATCATGCGGAGTCATTGTCAGGGACAACGTTTATATCAGCATTCAGGAATGGAATAAGCCAGCAAAGTTAGAGGGAGTTAGTTATGTCGACGAGAGAACCAAAGGTGTGCTTTGGAACAAGCTCATTGCACATTTCACCCTACCGGTCTTGGATGATGAGGTGAAGACAAAAGCCATGACGGACAAAGTCAAGCATTTCGCTCTTAAGAAGATGGCTCAACAATTCAATAACTACAAGAAAAGATTATTCCGTGAGTGGGATGAAGATGGGAAACTTCCGGATTTCACCGGCACACGAGAGAGGCAGCGGCCTCACTGGCCTGCATTTCTGGAGTACAAGAAATCGGAACTAGCTAAGAAAAGGGCGAAAACGAATAAGGATAATGCAGAAAAAGAAATATCACCATAAGATGGGGCCAGGTGGCTACCGAGTTTCCGAGCCTAAGTGGGAAAAAGCTGAGGCCGACTTGCGCGAAAAAGGGCTCACCCCGGCCACAGAGGAATGGGACAGAAGGATAAGGAATTGGCTACTTGCGCATGGAGGGGAGTATGACATGGAAACAGGGGGTTAATAATTGATGCAAACAAAGTAATTCACGGACCCCAGCAAAAAATTGTTGACTTAATTGCCAAGTCTAAAGAGAGAAAGTTTATTGCCGACAGAGAGAAGGACGAGCTGTCAGAGGCCCTCGGGACCAAAGAAAAAGGGGACAAACACGAGGCTTAGGAGAAGTGTCGTGGAGTGAAGGGTTTCCCCAGGACCGTGAATCTTATAGAAGCCGAGCGAGAGCAAAGAGGAGGAAGGAGCAGCAGGAATCAGACCGGTTGAAGATCCTAGAAAGAAATCATGACGAGATTGTTGCTCTCTATAAGGAACAACAGAAGCAAATAGATCAAATGCACGAGCAAGGGGCGCCAACTCTTCAGCTGGAACAAGCGAGTCAAGGCGGCCCATCGCAGCGCAGAAGCAGCGTGGCTTCCTCGGTTATGGTCGGTGATGATGAGACAAGTTACCCCGTGGATTATATCACGGAGAAAACAACTTGTGAGCTGCATGTGGGAGTTTTTAACTTATCCATGAAGGCGGCGGACGGCTATGCTTTAACTGTTGACTCTACAGCATCGTGGCTTGGCAATGCCATTCCAGATGGATTTGCTCGTGTCGGCGTGGATCAAGTTGTACAAGGATATGAATCACTGAACCTTGAGTTCCCAAGAGCTGATGATGAGACGGTGCTAGGGGACGTCGTGGGTGGTCTAATTCTATGGCGGAAGAAATACATCAAGTTTGCAGGCTGGGCGCCAAGGCCACCATCGTCTCCGCCAATTCACGATTCACCACCTGATGACGATGGGGACGACAACCATCAGTTGTCTCCGCATCAGTCGTCTCCGCCGCCGCGTGCGCCGACTCCGCCGCCGAGTCAGCCGACTCCGCCGCCGCGTCAGCCCACTCCGCCGCGTCAGCCCACTCCGCCCCGACATAGGAAGGGCGCCACTTCGTCGTCCATGGGATTCCGACGAGACCCCCGACATTCGCCCCTCCCAAAAGTACCCAACAGCCCTCCCGTCAGAGCTTACGACAGGACGCCCGAGGAAAGGGACGCGATCGTGCAGGCCGAACTGAAGGCGCATTTTGGACCGAAAAAGCCGAGGAAAAGCAAACATTTACTGCAAAGGAAAAAAAGTGGGCTACTGGATTCCTCACGGAACCATCGCAATATGAGAAAAATA
Organism: Poa pratensis; assembly: GCA_947311845.1. NCBI lineage: Eukaryota > Viridiplantae > Streptophyta > Magnoliopsida > Poales > Poaceae > Poa > Poa pratensis. The sequence continues at coordinate 30,476,162 of CAMZMU010000088.1, forward strand.
AGCCAGATGACTATTTACGAGCTCTGAGTAAAAGTAGTAGCTCTCCCAAGACGGGAAGTAGTAGTGCCAGAGGGAAAAGAGACGTTGCCCAGCTCGGACAACAGGCAAACAAGTCGATAGCCCCGCTCGTAGTTATACCCACTGGTCATGGCTCCGCGACGAACCTAATTCCTAGTTTATCCTTCAAGAAGGACTTTGCTGCAGATGCTGGTATTACTCTTGCTCAACTGAACAACGAAGATCTCCTTCCGTCGGATGTAGATGATTCATGGAAATGGAAATGGGGGAGGTCCCTGCTGCGAGGTGATCAGATAAAGTTTCTACCGACATGTCTGCGACAACTCCATAGTTGGTACATGAAAACCACAAAGGAATTGGATGAATTTTTGTTCTCTGTGAAAGTTACAAAAAATCATTTCACGGGTGAAGACATGTTCACAATTCAGCTCGAAGAACTCTGGTACTTATACAACCTTGACTCCCTCGACTTGGCTCTCGTCGGTGCCTACTGTCTGTAAGTGATTCAATTCATTTATTTCCAAAATAGATAAAGTCTTTAGCTCTCAGCTCGGTCATTGCCTTCGCTAACTATGCTTACTACGGTATTATGCAGAATGAAGAGTGATGAATGTGAAAGAAAGAAAGAAAGAACATCTTTGGCTTTGGGTTCGTTAACCTAGTAGTTTGACTTTTCGTCCAAAAAGTCAACATGTCGTTGACTTGGATGAAAAAATATTTTTTCCGAAATTCTGAAACCACTTTTGTACACCAGAATTCCACGTTCTACTAGGAAAGCCAACTCAAAATGGGGTTATACGGCTTGAATCGACATTTTATAGGGGGTGCGTACGCACCACCATGGGTAGCGATTCATTTTTGGGTTTGGAAACTATTCAAAGCGAGGACAAAGGGTGATTTTGCAAAAGAGCTGACTTTTATTCACCCACAGGTAGGTAGTACGGTCTAGCTAGGTTTGCGCATCTCTTTATTTATAGTTTTCAATACCACTATATGTTGACTATGATTTGATTGAATTCTATTCTCGTAAAGCACATCGAGAGGCAACCACAGGGGACCAATTTCTGTGGATATTTCGTTTGCGAGTGGATTCGTCGTGCGGTCACTGAGCGAAACGCAAATACGTCGACATATGTGGACGTACGTGAACAAATATATTCATGATTTTATTTTATTACCAGCAATTGTCTTCAGTGTCATTCATACTTTTTGTTACTCATGATTGATATTCGTATTGATCTCCTTCTTATACGTGAAGGATTCAATGCGGAAGAAACTACCACTAAAGAAGCGCTTTCAAGCACTAGCAGAGGAACTTGCGGGGTTTCTGCTCAGCGATGTCATACCTTCAAACGGAACATACAATGGAGAATAGCGGTGAAGTCCCGGTTATGATCTCCCGTGTAACCGAATAGACGGGCTCTAGTCCCGGTTATGATCTCCGTACGTGTAATTGAATAGACAGGCTCTAGTCCCGGTTATGATCTCCACACACGTGTAATCGAATAGACGGGCTCTAGTCCCGGTTATGAGCACCTCCATGTAACCGGATAGACGTGAACATATTTTTATTTATGAACATTTTGATATGTTATATGTAGTTTTCTGTTTTTCTAATTAATTAACCGCATATTTTTTTGCACCATTTCAATATTAAATTGGAAGAAAAAATAAAAATCACAGGCTGCCTCCGCGGCCACGTCCCGGGTCGTATGACCAATCGGGACTAGAGGTCCTCCACCACGCCCGCGCCTCCGCGGCCACGTGGGAGCCTGTTGTTCCGGGTCGTAACGGACCCGGTACTAGAGGGGGGGGGGGCTCTAGTGTCGCCTTGGTAGTCCCGGGTGGACACCCGGTACTAGAGGCCCTTACGACCCGGAACTAGTGGCCCTATTTCCACTAGTGCCTATACTACAATCTGAGGCGGACTAGAGGGAAACAAGGCGGACAAGATCTCGTCGGCGCATCGCATACCGGAGAGAGAGAGAGAGAGAGAGAGAGAGAGAGAGAGAGAGAGAGAGAGAGAGAGAGAACGGCGACGAGGGTACATACCGGAGGGTCCAAGAGCGGCGACGAGCTCGACGACAATCCGATTAGCTTGGCGGCGAGTATCCAAGAACGAGGCCCTGGAGATGATCTACCCCGCCTCTCTCCGCCCCGTCCTTCTCTCTGTCCGTCGCCCCTCTCTCTTGCTGTCGCGCCGCCCCTCTCTGCGGCCGTCGCGCCGCCGCCTCCTCTTTCTCTGGCTCGGCTCGGGATTGGAGAAAACGCGACCCCTACCTCGCGTTTTGGGGATCGGGTGTTTTGGGCCGGGTTTCGAGCGGGTTTGGGGAAGTGGGGAAAAGGCCGGGAAAAAACCGTCACAAAACCACGAGAAACAAACGTGTTTTTTCAGATTCCGGGGTTTGGGGAATGGGCCGGGATTATCCCCACTAAACCCGGAATAAACCCTGAGAAACAAACAGAGCCTTAGGGGGTCATTTGTCCGGTTTTAGAAACTTGTGGGGATTGTGTGAGCCACTTTTTAGTTGTGGGGGTTCTCTGTCCCAAATCAAAAAGTTGTGGGGGTTATATATACTTTTCTCTTTTTTGAGCTGGTCGTATTCCATTGAGTCTTCGGTAACAGCACGTTTTCCATTGAATCATCGGTAACTACTTTCGTATATGCGCCCACGACTGAATAAATTGCCTAAATTATGTGCAGGCCATGTTGACATATTGGCTACTTCTTTTGACCGTTTAGATAGAAAAAAACAATAGAAAAATAAAAGAATTCAGCCCAAAAAAGAAATGGCATCAAATATCTTTGACGGATTTAAATGTTTCAGAACAGGCATTATCAAGCTGAAATCAGATATAGCCAATAGTAGCCCTCTTTGACAACGCTCTTTCCAAGGAGAATAGTTCAAACAGACAAAAAATCGCAAGCAAGGTTCAAGAGATGGAACTATATTTTCGAGTGGTACCGGCTTATTGGTATCTGTAACCCGTTTAACTACTAATTATTTGTGGAATCTATACTTCTTATAAAGCAAAACCCCACTAAGTGCATTAATTATTTTTCTATCTCAACATGCAAGGTATCCACATCATCCACTATGTTATCCAATCAATTGTCCATGTCATCTCCACTAACAATAATTAATAATGGTATATCTCTCATGCAACATGTCCATGCCATTTTTTTTTCATCCATATAATTATCCACCTCACTAATATTTATTACTCAAATATTCAACAATTTCATATGAATTAAATTTAGCGTCTAAACTGTTGTGATCAAATAAATCTTGATAATTGATTATTCATGCGTCTTATACCCATTCCATTTACATATTAACTTTTTATAAAGATTCCCGCTGCAACGCGCGGGGTATTCTTCTAGTTACAAAATAGTCAAGGACAATGTGAAACTAGTCAAACTTGGTAGCTACCCATTCAGTGAATGCGCCCACGACAGAAAGTGCATGGACGCTTTATAGCTTGGGAAATTTACATTCTCTTGAGCATTGAAATTTTCTTGTTTTTATATTCACAAGATCCACGAAGCGATACTCCATTATCAACATGTCTAAAGGTTGATCTAGTGGAACAATCCAGGAAGCATTCACTCCAGTCTTCCATTGACCACCCAAACCAAGATAGGGTATAAATTACTTCTTGGATATCACAAGGGAAGCAAATGCTATAGCACTTGCACCCAGACCAAGATGAGCATGGCAATGAGGGTCATGGTGCTGAGCTTGATGTGGTTACTTGTCGCCGGCCCAGCGACCGCCATGATGAATTCGGGCGACAAGGCCGCGTTGCTTACTTTCAAAGCGCAGGTCAGCGATGGCGGCTCGCTGGCCTCCTGGAACAGCAGCGCCAACTTCTGCAGTTGGGAAGGCGTGACATGCAGCCTCCGGAGGCCCACGCGGGTGACCGCGCTGAGCTTGGGCAGCAGGGGACTCACCGGAGCACTCACTTCAGCCATTGGGAACCTCACGTTCCTGCGGGCACTAAACCTGGGCTTAAACTGGCTCCACGGGGAGATTCCAGCAAGCCTTGGCCGCCTCCGACACCTGCAGAGGCTCGACCTGGGCTACAATTCCTTCTCTGGCACGCTCCCTCTGAACCTGACCTCTTGCCTCAGGATGACCAACATGGTGCTAGACAGCAATAACCGTGGCGGTCCCATCCCAGCTGAGCTCGGCGAAAAGCTCATTTCCCTGGAAGCTTTGTGGCTGAAAAACAACAGCTTCACAGGGCCCATTCCGGCATCACTGGCTAATCTGTCATATCTACAAAACCTTGATCTCTTTAATAATCATCTCGTAGGATCAATCCCACCAGAGCTCGGCAGCATCCATAGCATGTGGCGATTCATTCTCCACAACAACAAACTCTCTGGTACGATTCCACCTTCTCTCTACAACTGGTCATCCATGAAATTTTTCAACGTAGGGAAAATTATGTTGTACGGAAGCATTCCAGATGATATCGGGACCAAGTTCCCCAAGATGGAAACTCTTGGCTTGCATGGTAATCACCTTACAGGGACCATCCCTTCCTCAATACCAAATCTATCAAACCTCGTAGTACTTGGCCTCCTTGACAATAGATTTAATGGGTATGTGCCTCCCACTTTGGGGAGGATGGGAGCTCTCCAAATTCTGGACCTGCAAGACAACAAGATTGAAGCGAATGACAACAAGGGTTGGGAATTCATCACGTCTTTGGCGAACTGTAGCCAACTAGAGCGATTGGGACTCGGAGGCGACTCTTTTGGGGGACAATTACCAGGTTCAATTGTGAACCTCTCAACGACTCTCAATACTTTATACATAATGGACAGTAGGGTCTCTGGCGGTATTCCTGCAGATATAGGCAATTTGATCGGTCTCAACTCACTTGCCATAGGAAATACTTACATATCCGGAGGTATACCAGAGAGTATTGGTAAGCTAGAAAACTTGAATGAGCTAGGCTTGTATAACAATAGCTTGTCTGGTCACATACCATCATCACTCGGGAACCTTTCACAGTTAAACAGGCTTTTAGCATACTATGGCAACTTGGAAGGACCCCTTCCGGCAAGCCTGCGGGAATTGAAAAACCTATACGTACTTGATTTGTCAACGAATTACAGACTAAACGGTTCAATACCCAGGGAATTTTTGACACTGCCTAGCCTTTCTTTCTACTTGGACTTGTCATACAATTCCCTTTCTGGACCCATTCCTGATGAAGTTGGTAGTTTGGCAAATCTTAATGAACTGATTCTATCAGGAAACAATTTATCAGGCAAGATACCTGACAGCATTCAGAATTGTGTAGTGTGGGACTGGTTACTGTTAGACAAAAATTCGTTTGATGGAAGGATACCTCAATCACTGATGAATCTAAAGGGGCTCAGTAGACTAGCCCTGTCTATGAATAAGTTATCTGGTAATATTCCCGAGTCCCTTGGTAGACTTAAAAACCTCCAGGAACTAAACCTAGCACACAACGACTTGTCAGGATCAATCCCCTCAGTTTTACAGAATTTGACATCATTGTCCAAATTGGATGTGTCATACAATAATTTGAAAGGCGAAGTGCCAAATGGAGGTGTTTTCAGAAACATTACCTACAGAGCAGTTGTTGGGAATATCAATCTGTGTGGTGGTAGACCTCAACTTCACTTGTCTCCATGCTCCACAAGAAAGAATAAGAGAAATATGCCAAAGTCTCTTATAGTTTTGCTAGCAACATCTGGAGCAATCTTGTCATCACTTTCAGTTATTCTTCTTGTTTGGATACTTCGCAAGAAGCTCAAACAAGGCCAGAAGACAATAGTGCAAGATTCAGTCGCTAAGGACCATTACGAGAGAATCCCATATCATGCATTATTGAGAGGAACTAATGGATTTTCAGATGATAATTTGCTCGGAAGAGGAAGTTACGGTGCAGTTTTCAAGTGCACTTTGGCCAATGAGGAAAGAAACTTGGCTGTCAAGGTGTTTAACCTTGGACAATCCAGATATTCCAGGAGTTTTGAGGCTGAATGTGAGGCCATGAGAAGGATACGACACCGCTGTATCATAAAGATCATTACTTCTTGTTCGAGCGTCAACCACCAAGGTCAAGAGTTCAAGGCATTGATTTTTGAGTTCATGCCCAATGGCAATTTGGATGGTTGGCTTCACCCAGAATTTCAAGATCCAAGTGTAAATAACACGCTCAGCCTTGCCCAGAGGCTTGAGATTGCTGTCAACATAGTGGACGTGGTAGAATATCTGCACAACAACTGTCAGCCATTGGTAATCCATTGTGATCTTAAGCCAAGCAACATTCTTCTTGCGGAAGACATGAGCGCCCGAGTTGGAGACTTTGGCATATCAAGGATCATTCAAGAAAATACAAGTGTGGGGATGCAAAACTCATATGGCTCAACTGGAATTCGAGGTTCCATAGGCTATGTTGCTCCAGGTAATTCTTCTAGTTTCATCTTCTAAAATTTTCACACAACTATGGCACGCTTACCAAAATATGTTGCATAATTGTAGAGTATGGAGAAGGCTCTGCGGCCTCACCGCCTGGTGATATTTACAGTCTTGGAATATTGCTGCTCGAGATGTTTACTGGAAGGAGCCCAACAGAGGACATCTTCAGAGATTCATTGGTACTACACAAGTTTGTTGAGGATGCCCTTCCAGATAGAACCTTGGAGATAGCTGACCCAACAATCTGGCTGCACACAGAACCACATGATAATGTTACTAGCAGAATCCACGAGTGCTTGATTTCGGTCTTGAGGCTTGGCATATCCTGCTCAAAGCAGCAGCCTCGAGAACGGACATTGACAAGGGATGCAGCGGCAGAGATGCATGCAATCAGAGATGCGTTCATTGCGTTTCTGGCTAGCTTATAGTGGAAAACAGAGCAGAAAGGGAAACCTCGACTCAAGCCACTCACAACGGCAATGAAAAAACAAGCTGGTACAAGACATGATCCTGCAAGAAACAAAATTTATATGTATCATTTCAGTTAGTAATTGCTCCCACTTCTCAAGGCTGTGTCTTTACAAGTGTGTCAAATAAATGTAAAGCACAGAACCATGGTGTTCTGTACTAGCACTATAGCAAGTGTTAGTGATTCTAAAATCAAAGGATACAAGTTTTTCTATTTATTGCTGGCAACCATTGCTTCAAATAAATTACTAGTAGACAAAACAATCAGACTGCAGATGACATATCTCCTTGTGCAGACAAACATTAGATGACTGCACGCAACTGGAACAGAAATTTACTGATTTATTCAAGATTTCCAGCAACGACAAATCGATACACTAGATAATGATATCAGGTATCAGAGCAGCATAGATGGATGCACACAGCACAAACAAGCTGTCAACAAACCGATACACTTGATAATCTCTATTCAGATACTTCATCCAGACATCCAGAAATTACCAAAACAGAATCAGCGCATATTTTGCTAAATACTAAGAATTACTAACCAGAGCCACAAAAGCAATTAACACCAGCAAATTACCGCCGACTGCAGGTTGCTACCTGAGGTGGGCTTCGTCCCCTAGGAGACGGCGCGCTTGCCGCTTGGCGAGCTCGCCAGCGAGACCGAAGAATAGGTAGGTCTGGATCTCACTGGAGCGGAGGAAGAGAGGCGAGGCGCAGAGGAGGAAGATGGAAGAAGCCATTGGAGGCGAGGGAAGAGGGGCTCGAGGTTGGCGTTTGTCTAGCCAACGGGTTCAGGTGAATACGCCTTGAGAGTGAACTTGACATATTCTAGCGTACAGATATGGCTTGGATTTTTTTATTTTGATTTTTTTTTCTGAAACTGGCTGTAACTTGGCAAGCACAGTTAAATAAGTTCACAAAAGATGGATCAAGATCAAGATTACAAAATACCCAAATATCTTCAGATCCTTACATTATACGCAGAGCCAGGCTAAGTGCTTTGGAATCAGTAAGACAGTCTTCTGATCACAATTTACAAACAAGCTGAGTTACATACAGCATTTACGCACAGATCGGAGTCCGATAAGTTAGAACTATTTGAAGAGAAAGTAAATGGATGGTCAGCGTGCGTTTCCTCTTGGCATCAAGGCTCTCCACGTACAAACTTGGATCTCTTACATATATATTCCATCTGCCTCCTTTCCACTCTGAAAAATTGTGAAAAATATTTGACATAAATGTTTCCAATGATATAGCACTTGTACGATTTGGTGCTACAGTATGTCCATGCGTTTTGCTGTACAAGAGAAACAGACTGGCACAGCCTAGATAGATAGTGAATACACATACACAATATATTGACAAGGCGTAGAGTTATTTACAATCCTAAAGAAGAGGCTGGGTACAACGCAACACACAACACAACCAAACTGCATAAAATCCTAGTGGAGGTCCCAGTCAGAGGGAAGGCTCAGCACAAGCCCAGCAACACCAGCGCGGACCCAGTTCTTGGCTTCATCCATGATATGACCAAGCAACGTCTCCATGCAAGCGTGTTACCAGCCATAGTGATGCTTCCAAAGCACACATGAGACCAAGGAAGCAGCACCTTTGTAGCGATCATTAGGAGCAGGCTTCGGCCAGGAGACATCAGCCCACCAGGGTTTTGGTAGGGTTGGACAACTGTTGTTAAGTGTTAATAGTCTTCTGCAATTGGTGAAGATTATAACATAACAAAATAAGGAGATCGCCAGTGGCGAGCATATTATGTGATAATAATATCATGCCAACAGGCAAACATTACCAAACTCACCAGTCACCATGTACAAATAACTAATCAGGTCATCGCCAATATTGAGCCCATCTATGGATGGTCTCGACCATCTGAGGGAACAAGACGCTGACGCTCTCGTTGATAAGGGCCTGGAAGAAGTGTATAGCCTCCTCGTCGTCCAGATCCAACCGGAATTTCTCCTGAAGCTAATGAATGCGCAAAATACAAAGAAGGAAACAATCTGAGACTCTAAGCTGCTCAGCTCTTTGTAAAAATTCCACAGGCTCGTAAAACGAGTTAGATTACCTTGAGGGTTCCATTTTCATCCGAGGAGATGTCTGGAATGTTGATCTTTCCATCAATTTGAAGAGGTTCAATATAAGGCTGCTGTTGTTCCTTAAGATGTTGTATGCTTCGCAGCAGTAGGACTTGAATCTCGTGTAGTATTGGCTGAAGTGTGAAAGCAAGTTACAGTGGTTGCAAGAGCTGTGAGCAAGTAAAGCAAGATCAGAACCAATCAATGAATTACCTTTCTGCGCCACCCATGGCCTCGACCATTTCTTTGCATAGTTTCATCGGAGGTGGAAATGGCTTTGGATCTCGACCCAGAATAAAAGCAAAATCCACGTGGAAAAGGCACCCGTCATCTCTTAGAAGAAGATTATCTAGATGCCTACAGAGAAATATAGAGGGAGGGAAAATCAACCATTTGTTTTTCCTGAGAAATTGCTACAGAAAATGTCCTGGCAAAAGGGCATACAAAACTGGACGATAATGTCAGCCAACAAGACCCTTGCTATTGACGAAAATTGCTATAGAAAATGTCCTGGCAATAGACAGAGTTCCACGAATGAAGTAATATACTTGGCAAACTACTGGGCAGAAATTGTAAACAGCAAACTGCTCAATTTAACCAGGAAGAATAAAAATGAAATGGCGGCTCCAAGCAAAATGAATGGTCTCTTTCTTTCTTTCTGTAAATAACTCTGTACAGTTTGTGGTTTCTTTTGGGATAATGGAATAAAATGCTGTGGAGCGTAAGCTCTACAGTCTTAGGTCTAAAAACAATGAATGGTCTCAGACATGCAGCACTACATGATTGACAGTTAAAGATTGCTGAAAATAGAGCAAAACGAAAGAAATGCTTCCGCATTTTATTTGTAAGCAAAAGATATTAGCTATCCTAATTCCAACAGGTACTTAAAACGAGAAAGTACCGACCTGTCTCCAACACCCATGATATATGTAATGACAGAGTAACCAGCACAGCTTTTGATAAAAGTTTCCAAGCATTGGGCAGTTATACCAAAAGGACCATCTTCATCGGGGTGGAACTTCTGTAGGTAACTTGTAATACTGCGATGTTCTGATAAAATCTAAGAACAAACCATAACTTAACTCAGCAAAGGTAATTTTCTGTAGAAACAAACTACTTTAGAAACGAATCTACAATGTGTAGAAAACTTTATTACAGTTAAAACATAAAAAGCCATCTGAAACCCGACATTAGATACTGGCTTCCATGATTTTCATTCTTCAATACCAAATTACCTGTGCAAGTGTACTGGAAGGAATAAATTCAACAATCCCTTCATCTTGTCCAGTTGCAAGAACTTGATACGGGGTAAGGTGCAAGTCCATATTTTCTAATTTGAGCAACCGGTCCATTAAAGAAACCATTTGAATGACCTACAAAGCGCAACCAATTAGTCAGGATATCCCTCCCTACCATACAAGTGGGTATCAAAGTCTACACCGAAACAGTATTCTAAAAATAGCACATGAATAGTCAACATTCGATTTAAGCATTTACACTGCATGTTGCCTCATATGCAGCTCACTATTGAATAAAAGGATGTATCTACGTATGCAATGGTATGGCGGATATGCTAAACATAGGCAATCTACGCATTAAAACTTACATATACATGCAACACAGAACAGGAATGAGATATGAAGTTTTGTGGTTCATGCTCTTTTACGAACTAAACCTCTAAATTCCCAACATGAACAAAATATAATCACTGAGTAACAGAGAAGAGCGACCTAAGGTCCACGCTTAAGCAGACAGTGGCCCTGATTTTAGAACAATTATTGCACATAGTTACGTCACTATGCGCATTTAATTGAAAAAATCAAGTCTACAGCATGCAGTCATATACAATGTACAATGTTCATTTTATTTATCTTAAGTGGCTAGCTAGCAAGGACAGAAAATACAACTGTCTGGCTTCACAGGAATACTATACTGTAAGCACTAGCTCAGAATGTAAGACCTAGTAACTCTCCGACTTCACAGGAATACTATACTGTAAGCACTAGATCAGAATGTAAGATACCGTAAATATGGTGATACATGTTGGGTATACAGATTAGAACAGAAGCCAAAATGATTTCTGTTAAATGTAAAACCGACTTGAATATTTACCAATTGATCTTGGCGGAGGTCATCTCCCTTTTTGAAAATTATCTTGGATGCTCCCCCACTTGCCGTCTTAAATGTAAGGCGCAATGGATTTAAGGCACTTCTGAATACAGTTGACTCTTGAGGCACAACACCAGTAAGGAGAAGTGTAGGTGCTAATGGTGAACGAATTGGCTGAAACGAATTTATCAGAATAAGTCAATTAAAGCAACTATGCCAGCTATAGCAAGTTGATCTATATGTTCCTTGTTTTTCTGGCATTGAAGAATAAAAAATGTGAGCTCCTTAATGATGTAACAAGATTTACCTCATCAAAGTTAGTAAGCTCACTGAAAACTCCTGACAACAACTCTCTCAATTTCTCGATTTTCTTTTGTGCACTACCACGAACATTTTTTACATCCTTCATGACAGAACATAATTGAGCAACAAGTTCCGTCTGGCATGATAAACTCTGCCACAGTCGAAACCCATCTTCATCTCCATCCTCCCTAGCAACCATCTGTTAATAGAAACAATGGTATGTAATAAAAATTACACATCACGAATGATAGAACCAACAGTATGTATCCAAGAAGTAAGAGAACATACTTTCATCATTTCATCTTCAAGCATTTCATATGTACTGTAATATCGTCTTGCATATGCATGATCATGGAGCTCAACAACCACATACCAGCGAAGGAAACTAGCAATTTCAATGTTTGACAATGCTGGCATGGACATAACATCGTAACAATGTGTGAGTTTTCTATGCAGTAGTTACATTAAAAGCTAACCCTGGTAACCAAATATGACAAAGCATACCACGGTTTACGAGAAAGTGTGCCAGACGAGACTTGTCCGATCTTTCATATCGAAGAGCTTGCACTAGCTGGAGTAAGTAGCATTGCATTTCTTCATCATCAGCTCTTCCAAGTACGCTCACAGCATAAGCACGGACCTTTGTAGAATAAATGTAGAACTTAGAATAGAATATTTGGAAGGGTGTGAAAAAGATAAAATGTGGCATCCCGAGTCACAGATTTCTTACTCAACCATTCTTTTTTTTGAACTATACTCAACCATTCTTTAGTAATTAAGAGGTCGGACAATCATCTATAACCTTCAGAACATCTTTTGTTTTAAAGAAAAATGTGCTATACCGGTGCAGGTAAAAGTCCTTTAGTCAAAAAATGAAAGCTCACACGCTAAAATAGTAGATAAAAAAACCTCCCTGGTCTTGCCCACTCCAACCGATGTCCCACCTCTCATTATCTTCAGCCCCAGCTTCGCCTACCAACATATTTGTGCTGAGCCACTTGCCTCTGGCTACAGAGGTGATTAATCTTGAAGAAGATGTAGCCAACAATGAAGCTGTCTTTACCAGATTATGAGGCTACCCAACGACACAATGGAGGTGAATCATCGGCTCCCAAACCAAAAAAAGTCAAAACTAACCCTAGTACGGAAGAGGGGCTACAAGCAACTTTCATGGCTTGCAGCGAAGATTTGCTATCGCCATAGAGAATATTGTTAGCACCAACAACCCCTTGGAGGGTCTTTGGGAGGGCATGAAAACACTCCCACATTTTGGAGTGGATTTACTTGCCCATTACACTGCCTATTGTTAGAGAGATAATTGTATATTGTAGTTTCCCTATTAGATAGGGGTTTCCCTGCAAATTGACACATGTACATGTACTACATATTGTGGCCTTTTGCCCCCGTGGAATACAAGTTGCTTATTCCTAACACATACTTGGTTGAGAATCCTCATTCAGCAACGGTGTCCAAAGTGTTGGAGGATTCTCAAAAGATGGTTTGGGTTGCTAAGGTATGTGAAGAAAACCTGTCCTGAAGCCGATGATCTTGGGAACATCAAAAAGACTGATTGCTTATGTCATGTTTGACTTGTGCTATTGATGTCAGCCAAAACACTGAACAATTGGTTGTATACTTGCTTTTGATGTCAACCATTGAGTTATTGGTTGTATAACTTACAGATTTTAACTACTACTCTATGTTGATATGACATGTTGAACTATATCATGTACTGTTGCAATTTGCTAAGTAATGTTAAGTATATATTGTTGAATCACTATACTGCGACTTTTGTTGTTCATATGTTCTGTTAGGGTATGATGTAAATTTATTGCAATTATTGAAATAATCACTATTCACATCATATTTGATTGATCTATGTTGCAATCGCAAGTTATAAGGCATTCTTACCATCTCAACAAGGGACGATAACACCACATCCACCGCTCATCCCTCAAACCAAACACAAATATGGCTATCCTCAACCACTTTTCATCCCTCCAACCAAAACAAACTAGCAAGGTGTTGATGGTGCAACCTAACATAGACACTCTAACACACCCTTGGTGAACCGGATGGATAATGCCACCATAAGCTGACAGTCCTCAAACTGGCGGCTGTCTATAGAGTAGAAAATTGGCAGATAGCAAATATTTTCCTATACCATGCCAATCCAAAACATGGAACAGGCCAACTATAGAAATATGTCATACAAGGGAGAAAAGGCGGACGGTATCTCTATTGCACCAGAGCAGACACACTATTATGAGACAAGTATGTGTCACTGATGGCAAAACTGAATAAACAGAGTTGAAAAAAGAAGACGTGTCTTTCTGGTTGTCATACCAGCATAATTATTAACAGATAATTAACTCAACAGAAGGAAGTTAAAAAACAAAAGGCTTGCTATAAACAAAACAATGATACTACAACAACCTCACACAAACATCTAAGAAAACAGAAGCACGGACAAAGGTGCCTAGATAGCTTACTTCCTCGCTTTTAAAATCTGGTGAGAGAAGCTCTAATGCATCAGCCACATCAATTGTTTCCCACTTCCCAATCAATTCAACAGCTTGTTTAGCCTCCTGCGCATTATCACATACTAAACATAAGAAGATGAATGTGGAGTTTGTATCCCAAAAATTATAATAGGCCACCAGGTCATTTAGAGCAAGCACATGGAAGCAAAGAAACAACCCTAGTTTCCTCTAATGAACATATGAAGTATGGTTCCAATGAGATACGGAAGCTTTTACTAACCTGGATATCGCTCCAATCCACTGAGCGGACAAACTTTGTAAGAGCTTTCTTCTCAGACATCAAAGAGAAACGGAATTTCCACAGCAGCTGCCTCTCGTCCGCCTGTATAGTGCGCGTAGGAGGATATTTGATGATTCTTTGAAGAAACCTATCCATAAAGCACAAAGTTATTCAGCTGGAAAACTCACAAATGCAGATTTTCTGTTAAGCTAAGCAACTAAATTCTACTTCTTACAACTTCTGATTTATGCAGCTAACATACAAATGTGTTTGCCTCAAATTCATGTGAAAACACTTGAGATATTAGCAACTATTGTAAGTAACATCAGTGTGATGTGACTTTCTGTTCTTTGAGTGCTACTACAGCATGACAGACAAACAGGAAGACAACCATAAGGTGATAGAGAAACGATAGAAAAACGGAAGAAAACATACTGCAGGTTGTACTCACTTTCTCTCATTTGAACTTGGTTTCAGATCTCTATCGATTATTCCACGAGTCAAACTCCTAGCAAGCTTTAACTGCTTGTGCTCAGATGGATTGGTTCGTCCAAGTTCAGGATCCCACACGGTAACAAGCTCATTTGACAATGATACAGGGGCTGGTGCATAGAAATTTGCTCCGGATTCCTGAGTGGAAAAGCATCAGAGAAGATTTCTTGTGAACGAAACAACATGAAAATTGTACTGACTTTTTCTTATCAAGAAATCGCTTTGAAATAAATATCAGATGACTTCCAGATTTTCAAGAGCACAATATCCTTTGTCTACGAACAGTTCTTTTTAGAAGAATTATCTATGAACCCGATAATGAAAAGAAGGTGCGTGCGCACTGAATGGTAAAATCAATATTAACCTGGAAGACAACTCTATGTTCAAAGCTGCAGAATTCGACCACTAGGCTCGGGAACGAATTCTCCAGCCTCTCGCACTCCTTCTCCTTAACCTTGTCCACGGCACTAAACGTGAGACAGTCCAGCCAATCCACATGCTGTATCTGCCCTCTCTCGTACTTGTTAACGAGCCTCTCGAGACGCTCTATCTCGCCTCGCTCGCTCTTAGGAACCTACGGGCATTAATTCGATAAAACAAGGTAAGTTGGCCGTGAGGTAATATAGGAGCAAACAGAAGATGCAGAGACTGATGATCCTTAAGAAGAAAGCTGTCCACCTTGCCAGGGGTCGTGGTGGGTACTCTCCCGTCCGCCTCCTTCTGGGGCCATAGCCGCAGCTTCTGCTTCCCCGTTTTAAGCTGCTTCTTGCTGTTGAAAAGGAATATGGTGGCTCCACCGACGACGCTCCTGCTGCCCTCGCCGGACGACACATCCCAAACCTACATTTGTTGTTATCGACACAAATGCACATTTCAAAATACTACAAAATACCAATCAATACATCTGAGATAGTTTATTTTCATTATGATGATTGGATAAGGCCGAAGTGTAGAAGATGTACCGTGAAGGCTAGCTGCGCGAGGGAGGTCAGGTCCCTGTACTTGGTGCACAGCGTGATGAGTTCGTTCCAGCAGTATGGCGGTCCCGACGATTCAAGCCTGGTACCAAAGGAAGTGAGGTGACTGTCACTCCTAATAATATCAATGGTGCTACGGTGTTGCTATCGACTGGAGATAAATTGTGCAGGTTTGATCGTCAGGTAACAGAAGGAACGACGATGGTTACAGATAAAACGTAGGAGGAGACGGAGCACGGTGAGAATACCTGGTGTTGACGGGGAGGCCGAACTGGACGCCGTCGATGTAGAGCCTGCACTCCACGAAGAGCTCGGAGACCTTCTTCTCGAGGCCGTCTGCGAGGTGGGGATCACGACAGAATACCGAGGAGAATTTGGGGAGGAGGGAGGCAGAGGGGGACCTTGGGCGGGAGGCGGGATGGGGGCCTGGAGGACGCGGAAGGTGAGGGGGAGGCTGATGTCGCAGGACAGGAAGAAGCGGAACTCGCCGCTGCTGTTGGCCGCCGCCGACATCGCGCTGGTCCTGCCGATGCCGGCGGGCCCCGCCACCGCCGCCGCCGCCATGGACGGACCGACGGTGAGTGAGCGGAGGTGGAGAACGTAGGATACGCGGGGCGGCGGCGAGGGGACGCCGGAAGGAGGCGGTCCGGCCGGCGAAGGGTGGCGTCTGGCGTGGCGTGTGGGGTGGGGTGGCTCGGCGAGTTGGAGAAGACGGAGAGGAAGAGGAAAGAGAGAGATGCGAACTCCCAGCGGGCCGTTGGTGGGCTGGGCCTGCGATTCGGTGCCCGTCACGTAACGCTTATACTGAAGCGGTGGGGTAGGAAAAGGATTCCCTTCTCAAACGTCACTTTTTGTAGACCCACGATCTCGCAAGAGGCCACGTGTTGACAACCTAGGGGAAGTAAATTTTGACACGGCACGCACGCGACGCGGCCGTGCGACGCCAGGCTTCCCGCGTCAAACCAGCTGCCGCTATGGCCGTCGCGTACTATCCCCGCGTACACGCCCGTCCCAGGCGAAGCGCCCCGCGTACAGCTAGAAAGCCCGATGCTCGCTTATACATCCCTGGCCGATCGATTGGATGTACAGGAAACCACGCACATGCCTCGGATGTACAGAAAAACTGGCAGTAGGATAAGCCTTGTACATCCTACACGTAAATCTAAAATTTTGAGATGTGCACACAGGTTGTACAGACACATGTTGTACAATTAAAAAAACACAAGTTGTACATACACAGGTTGTACAACTAGACAGACACAGGTTGTACAGACACAAGTTGTACAACTAGACAGACACATGTTATACAAACACAGGTTGTACAACTAGACAGACACAGGTTGTACAGACGCAGGTTGTACAACTAGACAGACACAGATTGTACAGACACAGGTTGTACAGACGCAGGTTGTACAACTAGACAGACACAGGTTGTACAACTACACATACACAGTTTGGGTTGTACAACTACAGACACAGGTTGTACAACTATACATAACCGGTTGTACAAAAAAAAAGTTCGTCGAAACATATCAACATGTGATCTAGTTTTGAAGATCTCGACGCGAGGAGCTCAAAAGTGAAAACGGTTCGTAATTTGGATAAACGGTTCTCAAGATATTTCGTTTTTAAAATTCGGATTTGAAAAATAAAAGACAAAAAGGCAAAACTGTATGCCCACGTGCATGCCCTCCCTTTCTCTCTCATACTCCCCACTTTCAATCTAATTGTGACACATGGCAGACATGCAGACAAACAAAATTAGATCATGTTAGGAGAAACCGACACTTGTCACAATTAGAACGATTGTCTGGTTCCTTTTCAAAGGGAACCCTTTTTCTAGTGATTACCGAAGCGGTGGGTCCACACGGAGCGATGATGGCCCAGAAACGGCCTTGATTCGCACAAAATTATCCATCCGAAAACACCGAAAAGTCACCGAAAACCTATTATCTTCGTTGCGCATGCATGGATAAATTCATCTTGGTTTACTTTCGAAATGGGTGAAGAGGTTGATGGACGGCCTACAAGATGCATTCTTTTTTACGAGATGCACATGTTGTTCCCACGTTAGTTTTCAGTGTGCGGGTGTATGTGTTTTTGAATGGCGGGCAAATATTGTAAAGATTTTGCTTATAATCCACGTAAGGAAGATTTTTGGAAAAAGGTGTATTGATGCTAATTAATTGGCTTTACTAGGTTAAACGTTTGCACGGCTTGGCATATCGGAAATATGCATGATTGAACAGAAGTCTCATATCAACAGAATAAATCCTAATCTTTTTGGATTTTGTAGTGAAATGCATTAATTAGCTATAGATAAAAATAGCTGGAAAATATATATTCACTATATCCATTATAATGAGCAATGGTGAGTTGTCAAATAACGTATAATAAATAGTAATTTGAGACTTTATTACGAAATTTTGAGTATCATCTCTATATAAAGTATGTTCTAGGTTAAGTCGTATTATCACATACTTTCATCGTGGAAGAAAGATAATACTGTGTTCCATACACAATGCGCTTCCTCCTCCATGTTGTTTTGATTTTATCATACACATCATTTTCCCTGTGTATGGTAGGACGAGAAAGTGGTAATCCCAGACTCCTCGAAAAGGTAACATCAATAGATTAACCTTCCCATTTGTTTCAATTATATTCTAACTAATGTTTATATCTTCACCCTGTCTCTGTGTAGCATCTGATTTGTTTTCTATACATTGTCGTTCTATTTGCTTGTACAAATCCCTATCCTATATATTTTCTTCTCATTTTTATAATGGGTCCACCTACCTGTAATTTTATTGTCAATGAAGAAAAAAATATAGATGTCCTTTCTCTATTTGGTGAGTTATAAATAGGTCAAACAATTGGCGGATTGGAGAGTGCTTACTTGTGCGCCTGTTTAAGCAATGAAATGAGACGTAATCGATCACTATTTTCATGGACCTTCTTTATATCCGGACACCAACGATCCTTCTATCATGCATTCTCCCGAATCGAGATTGAGTTTATCATACTTGTTGTCTTTTGATACACATAAAAAATACATACAATTGATACCATTTGTTCTTGCAGCACGAGACACCTAAAAAACTAAAACCTTTTCTGTTATCATGGAGGCACAAAATTCGAGCGGGGCTTCAAGATGAAGAAGACCGTATTTCGCATGTAATCTCTTGAGCTATGTATCCCCTCAGAACATAAGTATCTATGTTTTTGTTTTGGACCCAAAAAAACTCCCTTATATAAATCTCACCACTTAGGTCTCAATACTCACAAACTCAAATTTGAGTTTATAATTATGACACTCAAATTTTAATATTTTCTTATTATAACTTGTACTTGTCTAATTATTTGACATATTTTTATTTGAATAGGTGGCTATGTATCACACTTATCCGGAGGATTACTATAGCTACGGTACTCAAGCTAAAATAGGTATATGGGGCTCTCCAAACCAGAGGCACCATCAAGAGTCTGGAACATCGATACTAGTTACCAGCAGTGAGCTCCTAAACTTCAGTGCGATTGAGGCTGGATTTCATGTAAGGAAACATCATTCGTATAAGCAAATTACAATTGTAAGAAAAATAACCATTTTTCATATTTGGTTCGATCTTGTAGGTTTACCCAAATTTGTATAATGATAGTGATGTTCATTTCTTCGTGCACTGGACGGTAAACATTCCAATTATTTGGTTATATTATCTTAATCAGACTGTAAACGGCATAGTTCAAACCGTAAGAAACTAACCAAACCATTTCAATCATTTCCTTTTACCATTACGCAGAAAGACAACTACAAATCAACAGGTTGTGTGAACTTAAATTGTAAGGGATTTGTGCCAGCAAGTGGAGACGTGCTTGTGCCAGGCCAAGCTATTACCCCCATATCGACCTACGGTGGAGAGCAGCGCTACGTTTCCCTCAAGCTAAACATGGTACATGCCTCCATATCATGTATCGTAGTATGGAATACTAGATTTGTTCAGTAGTAATTTGTAAAACATGTCTCGTACATGAACTTGTATACTCTTTAAAAAAATGAAATAAGTTGAGCGACTCCTTGCGAGTATTCCAAAATTAATCACCAACCAAATGAGTATAAGATAGTAAGACAAATCGTAGCATAAATTATATCATGAACAAATAAGATCCATGGTATCTTTGTTAATAATTCCTAAAATGTATATTTTTGTTGCCATTCTAATGACCATCCATTCAAGAAGAGATTATGAGTTATTATATAGTGAGAACTGAGAACACCAACTCTTGGTGGTAAATATTTTCTCGTGTTTTATCTGAATCTTCTGCAGGATGCAAAATCAGGATATTGGCTATTGTATCGAAATGACGATGTGGATAAACCAATGTTGTTGGGCCATTTTCCGAATGATCTAATCCCTAAATTAAGCGTGTCAGCGCCTATAGTGGGGTGGTGTGGGTTCACAAGCTATCCGTATAGTGAACCAGGTCCTCCCATGGGTAGTGGCCATTTCCCCGATGAAGACGAAACCAAAGGTTCATCAATCGAGTATATCAAGATTATTGACAAGATAGGGTATGCCAGAGAACCGCGTAGTATAGATGTCTTGATCCCTGTTCTTGACAAGTCAGATTGCTACAGAGTCAGTGGCATGTTTTATGAGAACGTCTTTATCTATGGTGGGCCAAACGGTTGTACCGGCTGATATGATCGCGATTGACCGAGTGGTAATATCTCATAAAGTGAGCTAAAGGTTTGCCTCGGTGAATAAATGACATCTCATTGGCGTGTTTTTATACCAGTGTGAGCAGTAATTTAGAAAAAATATTTCATGAAAAAATATGTGTTAGTGCTCGTTAAATAGAATAAATGGATGTGTTTTCCAGCCACTGAGTATTTAGACTCATTCTCCAAGAAAAATAACCAAAAAAATTGTGCAGTAAAAGTAATTTTCGGAGCACCAAAATTGTGCAGTAAAAGTAATTTTCGGAGCCTCTTTGTTCTAAGACGGACACCTTTGTTTATGTGAGCACCTCTGTTCGGTTATCCCTTTATTTTTGTGTTCCAACTTGGATTAGGGACTTGGTCATCGAGATACAGCGGCTCACTTCACAGAACGGTGTCACCTGGCCCTGGCATTCCTTCTTCCCGTTGGTTGTGGAACGTGCAGTTCATCCATGAAGCTAAGAGACTAGGTGGTGTTTTCAATGAAGACCCACAGCCATAAGCGTTGCATTTCTTGTTTTTGTAGGCTTTGTGTTGATTTGTCTGCTGGTTGGGTGCATTCTTGATGCTCTTGATACTTTGTCGCAGGGACCAGATTTATTTATTTGTATGAGCTTGATGCATTAATAAAATGCACATTTCCAGAAGAAGCAGAAAAAAGAAAACCAGGTGTCCTGTAAATTCAAACACACCTAAGCCTATGAACCATAGCTAGCCTTTTCCACCAATTAACAAGAAAGCGAAGTTTGAAAACGTAAACATATTTGGTAGGGGACCACATCAACCTGCCACAAGTCAACAAAAGAAGCTAACCGTGTATCCAACAGTGGCGGAGCCAGCACTATGGAGTTGGGTTCAGCTGAACCCAACAAAATTATGCAAATGCTCCAATAAATTATTGGTTGTGAAAGAAAAAATAGTACTGAACCCATGTAGTATATGAAGATGAACCCATCAAATATTTTGGCTAGCTTCGCCCCTGGTATCCAACATCCAACAGTGACATACTACAATACAGGTACAACTTCGAGAGGCCACAAAAAGCATCAGGAAAAACGATTCGTCCTCAGAATAAGCCACATACATACAGAATACAACGGAAGCAAGGAAAATAATCTAAACTCATCTTTCACATAGTAGTACTCCCTCCGATCCATATTAGTGGGCACAACTTTGTCTAGATACACATGTATCTAGTCTAAATACTTAACTAGATACATATGAATTTAGACAAAGCTATGCCCACTAATATGAATCGGAGGGAGTATATTTATTTAGGAGCATTTCTGAAGAAACAACATCCAACTTTCTATCCACTGGACTAAGCAGTCAAACTCGGACAAACTGTAGTTACAACCGAACATGAAACCGATGACAGTCAATCAGCATATCACGCAATCTCAGGATGAATTTTGACCTTGGAGTCGTATATCTTTGACCCCGAGTATCTTTACACACTAACGTCGCTGTCATTACTGATGGGAAGATGGTCAAGAAAATCTGAAAAAATCAGCAGGTTGGACATTTGATTAAGTCAAAAATAGGACAGGTGTCTCATTCAATGAAAGTGAACGATGCGATGAAGACACTGTTGCAAATAAATACTGAGACAGGTACACATGGCCAAATTATGTGTGAAGGAAGGAATTTCTACTTACCTCTAGGAACCAAACCTGAAACCAGCATGGGAATCGCAATGGAAGTCATGAGCTTGATCTGGTCACTTCTGGCCATCCTGCTAACCGCTGTGGAGGGCGCTGGCGACGAGGCCGCGCTGCTTGCTTTCAAAGCGCAGGTCAGCGATGGCAGCTCGCTGCCTCGCTGGCCTCGTGGAACAGCAGCGCCGACTTCTGCAGCTGGGAAGGCGTGACATGCAGCCATGGGAGGCCTGCGCGGGTGGTGGCTCTGAGCTTGAACGGCACCGGGCTCACCGGAGCACTCTCTCCAGCCCTTGGGAACCTCTTGTTCCTGGAGACACTCGACCTGAGCTTCAACTGGCTCCACGGGGAGATTCCCGAGAGCCTCGGCCGCCTCCGCCGCCTGCAAAGGCTCGACTTGCATGACAACTCCTTCTCCGGCACGATCCCAGTGAACCTGAGCTCATGCGTCAGTATGACCGGATTGGGACTGCACAACAACAAGCTTCATGGTCGCATCCCAGCTGAGCTCGGCGAGAAGCTCAAATCCCTGGCGGGACTATCGCTGGGTAACAACAGCTTCACAGGGCCCATCCCGGCATCACTGGGCAACCTCTCCCATCTGCAATACCTCGATCTCTCTGATAACCAACTCATGGGCTTGATTCCAGCAGGCCTCGGCAGCATCCGGGGCATGAGGCAACTCGAGCTATTCATGAACAAACTGTCTGGTACACTTCCACTTTCTCTGTACAACTTGTCGTTGCTGGAAAGCCTTCGGGTAGGGGGAAATATGTTGTTTGGAACCATTCCCACTGATATCGACAACAAGTTCCCAAGGATACAAATTCTTGACTTCAACCGTAATTACTTCACAGGAGCCATTCCTTCTTCACTATCCAATCTATCTTACCTCACTGAACTTAATCTCCGGATAAACAGATTTACTGGATATGTGCCTCCTAATTTGGGAAGTCTGGGAGCTCTACAATATCTGGACTTGGCTAAAAATAGGCTTTACGCAGATGACAACAAGGGGTGGGATTTCGTTACCTCCTTAACAAACTGCAGCAAGCTGTGGTACTTGTCACTAGGCGGCTACTCTTTTGGAGGACATTTACCTGCTTCGATTGTGAACCTCTCAGCTACTCTCGAGAAGTTGTACATTGCTGATAATAGAATCTCTGGGGGTATTCCTGCAGACATAGGCAATCTGGTTGGTCTTAACAGGCTTGTGATAGTGAATAATTCCTTGTCAGGAGTTATTCCAGAGAGCATTGGAAAACTTAATAACTTGATTGACCTTGGCCTGTATAGTAGTGGCCTGACAGGCCTGATACCACAATCTGTAGGAAATCTCACAAAGTTAAATAGGTTGCTTGCATTCTACAACAACCTGGAAGGACCAATACCAGCAAGTCTTGGGAACCTGAAAAATCTATTCCTTCTAGATTTGTCAACAAACTACCGCCTGAATGGTTCTATACCTGTGGAAATTTTACAGCTGCCTTCACTCGCATGGTACTTGGATTTATCATACAACTCTCTTTCTGGACCCCTCCCATCAGAAGCTGGTACCATGACTAACCTCAATGAATTGATTCTGTCAGGGAACAAGTTATCTGGCCAAATACCTAGCAGTATAGGAAATTGCATAGTTCTACAAAAACTTTTACTGGATAAGAACTCTTTTGAAGGAAGTATACCCCAATCTCTGGGGAACATAAAAGGGCTCAATATATTGAATCTGACCATGAATAAATTGTCAGGTAGGATCCCTGACGCCATCGGTAGAATTCGAGACCTACAACAGCTGTACCTAGCTAACAACAGCTTTTCAGGATCACTCCCAGCAGTTCTGCAAAATTTGTCATCGCTGTCCAGATTTGATGTATCTTTCAATAATTTGGAAGGCGAGGTGCCCAATGGAGGTGTTTTTAGAAACATCACTTACATAGCAGTGGTTGGCAATATCAATTTGTGTGGTGGTGCACCTCAACTTCACTTGGCTCCATGCTCCACAAGTGCCTTAAGCAAGAACAAAAGAATGAGGGCAAAGTCTCTAGTAATTTCTCTAGCAATAAGTGGAGCAATCTTGTTATCACTCTCAGTTATTCTTCTTGTTTGGATACTTTGCAAGAAGCTCAAACAAAGCCAGAAGTCAGTACTGCAATATTCAGTTGCTGATGACCATTACGAGAGAATCGCCTATCATGCATTATTGAGAGGAACTAACGGATTTTCGGAAGTTAACTTGCTTGGGATGGGAAGTTATGGGGCAGTTTATAAGTGCATTTTGGGCACTGATGAAAGAGTCTTGGCTGTTAAGGTGTTTAACATTGGTCAATCCAGGTATTCCAAGAGTTTTGAGGTTGAATGTGAGGCCATGAGAAGAATACGACACCGTTCTCTCATAAAAATCATCACTTGTTGTTCGAGCTTCAACAACCATGGTCAAGAGTTCAAGGCATTGGTTTTCGAGTTCATGCCCAATGGTAACTTGGATGGATGGCTTCATCCAAAATCTCAAGAGCCCACAACAAACAACACGCTCAGCTTTGCCCAGAGGCTTGATATTGCTGTCGACATTGTGGACGGAGTAGAATATCTGCACAACTACTGTCAACTATCGGTAATCCATTGCGATCTTAAGCCAAGCAACATTCTTCTTGCTGACGACATGAGCGCCAGAGTTGGAGACTTTGGCATATCAAGGATCCTTCAAGAAAATACAAGCGAGGGGATACAAAATTCATATGGCTCGATTGGAATTAGAGGTTCCATAGGCTATGTTGCTCCAGGTATTTTTGCTTTTAATTTTCCATTTAGTTTTCACACAATGTTGCGTTCTAATTTGCTAGGCACAAAATTTTATTGCAGAGTATGGAGAAGGCTCAGCGGTTTCAACACAAGGTGATATTTATAGTCTTGGCATAATGTTGCTTGAGATGTTTACCGGAAGAAGCCCAGCAGATGAGATGTTCAGGGATTCACTAGATCTGCATAAATTCGCGGAGGATGCTCTTCCAGATAGAACCTTGGAGATAGCCGACCCAACAGTTTGGCTGCATACAGAAACAAAGAATGATAATATTACAAGCAGTAGAATCCATATCATGCTCAAATACACAGCCTCGAGAGCGGGCATTGATAAGAGATGCAGCGGTAGAGATACATGCAATTAGAGATGTGTACCTCCTGTTTGCTGGTTAGCTTATAGGATGAGAAACCTAGGCTCAAGGCATTCAGAAAAGCAACAAACGAACAAGCTGCAATGATAGAAGTTATGTACGTCAGTTCAGCTTGTGTTTGTTACCAGATTTATTTTCTTCGGAACAGTACCTGATAAATGCAAAATGTCCATCCCTGGTTCTGCAGAGTAGCACTACAGCAATTGCCATAGCATGTAAGAGGCTTCTTACAAATTCCACAGATTTCAGAAATCCAGTGATATACAAAGTTTTTCATCTCTAAAACTAGTGCATATGCTGGCAAGGCGAAATTTATTGCTCCCAGTAAAACAGTAGATGAAAGTTCAGACTGTGTGCACAAAATGCTGTCCATGTGTAGAAGAACATTACTGTACTGTACGGCAATAGCGTTAGAATCCCACAGCATTTCAAACATATTTGGCACTGGGGAACACAAATTACGCAGGAAAAAGTATATAAAAAAAATAGAAGTTACAGATCAGAGATGCGTCAACACTATTCAGGCAACAGTTTCTGATGGCAGCAGCAACTCCATCAAGTACTAACACTAATGGTGAATATTACCAATGTACAGACAGAGATTAGAGCATCTCTAGCAGAACCCGCAAAACCAGAAACCGCAAAAGCATTTTGCGGGTCGCGTTTTTGCTCGGTATTTCGTGCAGCGAAGAACAGAACCCGCAAACGCAACCTGCATTTCTTCGATTTGGAAATTTGAGAATTCGCGGGAACGAACTAGTTCATATTCGACAGCAGCAGCAGTTGATTTTTACACAAAATGCGGCCTAGTTCGCCGCCGATCAAACCTAGCCTACATCTACACTAGCCTAGGTCGCCGCCGATCAAACCCTACTGGTCAAAATGCGGCTCCTCACCGGAGCCATGGGCGCGGCGGCGACGCAGCGGCGGAGGAGCTTCACTCCTCGTCGGAGTCGGTGACGAGGTCGACGACGGGCGGCAGCGTGCTGATGACCAGCGCCTGCTCCAGGAGCCCCTGGTTGACCACCGCGGCGACCTTGGCGGCGGCGGCCTTCTCCTCCTCCTCGTACTTGGAGCGCATGATCGTCGCCGCCAGCTGCCGCTCCATTTGCTCGTCGGGGACGAAGTCCTCCGGCCCGAGCGTGACCCCGAAATGTTCGGGGTCGTAGTCCTCCGGCGGCGGAGCACCTGGGGCCGCGGAGGAGCTGCTGGCGCCCGCGGAGGAGCTGCCCTCGCCGTGGCGGAGGCGCAGCAGCTGGCGGCGGCGGATCTCAATCTCGCGCTCGCGCCGGAGCCGGTCGAACTCCGACAACTTGCGGACATTCCACCCGGCTTCCGAGCGCCGTCGCTGCGGACGACCTGCGTCCGCTTTTCGGCGGAGAAGTCTCCGCCGAACTCGGAGTCGTCGCCGGGGAGGGGCGGAGTAGCCTCCCTCTTCGGCGCCATGGCGGCTCGGGGACGCCGGATCTGCGGGAGGGGCGGCTGGATTGCTCGTCGGAGACGGCGGAGGGGACGCCGGACTTCTCGATGCGTGCGAGGAGGAGTGGGGATTTCGACCC
Organism: Poa pratensis; assembly: GCA_947311845.1. NCBI lineage: Eukaryota > Viridiplantae > Streptophyta > Magnoliopsida > Poales > Poaceae > Poa > Poa pratensis. Next base: position 30,502,959 of record CAMZMU010000088.1, read on the forward strand.
GCATCAGCGGTCGCAATCCGGCTAAATACGGTCTCGCCGCTTCGTTTCTCGGGCCCCCGCAAAACGTTTGCGGGCTGGGCTAAATATGCAGGCTCTGGTCTGGCCCAAAACGAGCACCAAACCCGTAAACTCGCCGGAATTTTGCGGGTCTGCCCCTTTTGCGGGTTCTGCTAGAGATGCTCTTAACACCAGCAGACTACCAGCACTCCAGTAGTACTGTTAGATTTGATATGTGAACTTAGTTCAGAGCGGAGGCGGGGAGCAGCAGGGTGTCGAGGTGGAGGCGGAGAGCACGAGAGTTAGCGGACGTACGAGGCGCGAGGCCGTAGGCCTACGGTGGCTTTAGGTGGGATAGGGGCAAGACGCGGAGGAGGGAGGGAGGCCATGGCCATTGGAGGCGGCGGGAAGGAAGCGGAGGAGGTTGGAAGGAAGAGAAGGTTGGAAGAAGCGACGGGATGGAAGTCGTTTCTGATATTCAGATACGCCTTACTCTCGTTTACGCCTTCAAATTCAGATACGCCTTTTGTTCAAAATGGTTTGGGATGAATCATTTGGAAATAAACTGAGCAAGCGTCACTCACAACATGATCTTAAGAACTGGTCATGATATTAACGAAGCACACACGAAACAGGCTTTCGCCCCGCTATATAATTATAGCAACCAACCGATACAACCGTAGAGCCACTGCTGGGGGCAAACAGCACAATCAACCCCAAAAGAAACAAAAAAGAACAAATAAGAGAAAACAAAGCCGACATCGGCGGTTCGACGAAAACATAGATGACTCGTAACCGCTGCGCCCTCCGGAGAAATACCACCACACTGCAAGCACTCCAACGCGTCTCATACCAAGCAACACCTACAAGAAGGGAGCGACGACGACGACACTGTTGCCCGGACAATTCCTAGGGTTTCCCCCAGGGTGTCCTAGGGTTTCCCCCGGTATGTTAGTAGGTGGGGAAGAGCTACCCGACGCCCTTCAAGAAGGAAGGCGACACCCACAGGCGTCACCGCGTCAGTGCCGACGGCCGGGATTTCTCCCAAACTCCAAAAACCACACCCCAGACGCTTCGTATAGCTCCTCCAATCTTGTCGCCCACCAACGCACGCCACCACGATCTTGCAGTCATCCACGTCGTCTCACCGTGGTCCATGTAGCGAGGCCAGGAGAACCGAGTAAAAGGAACCCGATAAGGGTCGGCGGCACAGCAGTACGCAGGAGGGACCTGCCTCCACCGCCAGAAAGCAGTAGCCGACCGGATGCAGCAGCAGGGCAAACCAGGCCCTCACTGGCCCGGCCGAGCCCAAAGGGGCCCGTAAAGCCCCGCCGCCGCACTGCAGCAGGGGCACCACCGTCTCCACCATCACCTGCACAAGATCCTACTCCTCCGTCTCCCGGGGGAGCCCCCGCCACGCTTGGCCCGTCCAGATCCAGACTAGGCCCAAAGAGGCCCAGATCTGAGCCCTAGGACGCTGCCGTCCACACGCCGGTGGCTGGCTGGCTGCGCACGGCAACATGGGTTCCCCGCCGCCAACGGCCACGCCACCGCCGCCATAGCCACCCGGAGCTCACCGGGCCGAAATCGGGTCGAAGAGCACCGTCACATGGTGCCGCGCGCCGCGCCGCCAGCCGTCCATGTGCGGGGAGAGGCCATCCCGCCGCCGCCGGAGCCGAAGCCGCGCAGGCAGCGCCCGGCAGCCCAACCCGACGGCGGCAGGGGAGGGAAGAGGCGAGGGGAGGGAGAGGCGACGGCGGACGGGGTTCCCCTGCTCGCCCACGCGGGGACGAGGCAGGGGACGGAGAGGATGGGGAGGAGAGGAAGACGGGGAGGAGCGGCGGCCGGCGGCGGCGGCCCGGCGGCTAGGGTTTGGGTTGGTACGGGGGAGAGAGGAGAGGAGGGTCGGGGATGTGCTTGCAACCAAGGTGAACCATCCTATATGGCAGTAATCATTAACGAAGCACACATCCAAAAAGAAAAAAGGAATGAAATTTTTGTGTATTCATGTGAGCATGTTGGTATAAGAAACTTTAGCGCAAAAAAAAATGTTGGTATAAGAAACTCTCTATCGCTATGAGGAGACGCCTGGAGACACCTAAAAGAAAAAGGAGAGTTTATATACAAATCTTTATTTCTATCAATTACACCCAGCTGCCCTATGGATCGGCGCTGGCCCATCATCGCTGCCATCTCCAGCCAGTATTCATTCTTCGTCACAGTCTATGCCATGGGTTGTAACTTGTAATGGCACATGAACTTCCTTCTTAACGCAATACTTATTTGAGTAATTGTTAGTTCCGGTGCCATTGCATACTTCCATCTTACGATAAATAAGACTACCCCTTTATTTATAGAGATGGCCATCTTGGGGGTCAAGGAAATTGGCCACCTTGTAGGACTATAAGCCGAAGACATAAGGAACCAACCGGAGACTTCCCACATAGGAAAAGTCGGCTTCCTAACAGAACATTTACATTCATAGCTACACAATAGGACATATAGAAGGTATTGAAAGTGCCTAGCATATAGAAACCAAAGTTGTATGGACTCTTCTCTCCTCGTGTCAGATCTATTCCCCTCTCTTAGATCGGCATGCCATGGGGCACAATTTTGTCCTTTATCCACATGTAAATGGGCACTAGAAAGAAGTAGGTAGCACATATCACTCCTATGAGGAAGCGAGAGAAGACGATGATAGGATTGACATGTTTACTGATGTCCTCTGCCTTTGGACCAAGGTGCAGGGAGAAAATGTTGAAAACATCATAATTTAACACCTTAAATAGAACAATCATACACAAAAATACAAAGTATAAAGTGCAAATAATAAGAAGGTCAGGTTTTATTTAATACAATTGTGGATATGTAGGAAATAATGAGAAGTGACAAGAAATGAGGTAAAGAAAATTTGAAAGTACAAATTGCTATGAGGTCTTCGCATGTAAGTATCAGAAACAAAGTCGCTCTAGACTTAAGTTAGCAAAGGCATGTGAGTTGAAATATACAATTTGCGGTAGCTGTTGGTAAACAAGTCCATTTGAACTCCAATACAGTGTATATATGAAAAGATGAAGAATATGAATTTCCTTGACCAAATTTTACCTGCAAACGGGAGTCCCCGCTTTCTGTCTTGACACCGGTGACCGGTGACAGAGCATCCTATGACCAGCCCATGCCTACGGACACCACGATACCATTTTGGCCCGATTCTCTTGAGCTCAACGTCCTTAAACCCTGATCTCTCGAACCACTCAATATACTCTCTTGTTCAGTTGGGAACAACATTCACATATCAGCGAAGAAACGAGATAACCAAAATGTTGGGCGCACAGGGCCAATGACACAAGCTAGGCCACCAACACTCAAGACACTGTAGGCTTCCTTGATTCCTCGTTGTGGATCAGGCCAGTACTCGATGCTGGAGAGGAAGCCAAATCAAAAGCATCGATTGTGAATCTTGAAATTAAAATAAAGAAGCAACTTGTCGATGAGGACATATTGCTGCCACCTCTGTTTTGATTTATAAAGGCTGCCTGTATTTCTATATCGCCAATTTTAACCACGAAATATGAGTTATATTTCTTTTCGAATGTGAATTTAACCATGCTGGAGTGGAGGCCAAAGCAAAAGCATCCATTGTCACTTGTGGAACCAACAGAAGAAGCAAGTCGTTTATGAGGAGATATTGCTGTTACCTCTTTTTTGGCTTAAGCCTCGCGTATATTCCTATATCGTCAAGTTAACGATAGAGTATGAGTTATATATTTTTTAGTACAAATTTAGATATGTTTGTTGTGATGTATCAGTCATATTCTTTTGGTCAAATTGGTATTTATAAATACGCGCGTGCTTTATAAGCTAGAGTAAAATTGGTCAAATTGGTATTCATATTCTTTTGGTCAAATATTTTTTTCTAGTTTATACATTTATTACAGTAGAAATGTCTTTTTGTGATGTGGAGAGAGTACTTGGCGCCAGATCAATTGATGTTCCACCGCACCACGGTAAACAACCACTACCCTTCAATAATCCTCGGGCGCCTGACCGCCATTAGAGTTTATTCTGATCCAAGGGGCCATCAGGTGAGTTTTCTAATATGTTTTCGAATGTGAAATCATCTTGTCAAATAATTCATATTGACACCGTCAAATATTTTTTTCCATGGAGATACTTGTTTTGCAGTAACCCTTGACACATCACATTCTCATCAAGCCGCTTATGAAACCACTTGTTGAGAACATATTTGTTTTTTATGTCAAGGTCCTCCACCCCAAGCCCTACTTGGTGTTTTGGTTTACAAATAATACTAGACTTTCTCATCTGACATTATTGTATATGTTCACCACTTTACGAGAATATTGTGGATCTAAGACAATCAATTAGCCCTAGAAACTAGACACAAGATAACCGGTAACAACAACATACATAGTAGAATGCACACGTGAGTGAAGTTTTGCATCCAAGATCATCAACCGATAGGCGTCAGCTTGATTATGATGATGTTTATTCTCGTATTTTCTTTGAGGACCCTGACTATGCCGAAGTCTCCATATCAGACGCCTACATGTCTCGCATAAATTTGGTCTCACTTGCCCCGCAATAGGAGGGCGAGACTAAAATTGCACCTAGACCTATTGTCAAACATGGGCCTTTGAGATATTTTTGAAATATGTTAAAAAATACATGGATGAACCCACTAATTCTAATACGACATTCATTTCCGGATCAACATGGTAATTGACATGGTCAGCCAATCCTTCTATCTTACATGGTGCATTCAAAATCCAACCAACGTGCTTAAATAAGTTGAAGAACTCGACATTGTTGTATGTTTACGAAAATTTTATACCTAAAAGGTACATCCATCATTGTTTTGATCTATTAACGAGTGGAATTCTAAACTTGAGATACGGTACTATTTAACTGCTACACCCGGTCTTCAAAAGTTGTCTAGTTGGATAATAGCATACAATCTCCAAAATGCAAATCCGATTATACTTGTTTGCTATAAATTTATAACTAGTTTTTTTTTAAATATCAATAGAAAATTTGCACGTACGAGTTTCTAATATCCACCCTAGGCATTCATAAACATTTTAATTTTCTATCCTTGTTTTATAGAGACACACACACACACGATGTTGCTCAGTGTGCACATTTGGTCATCAAATAAAAATACGTACATAGTCATATGGAGGTATATCCAAAAGCTCTATAACCTAAGTCGCGTATTTATGGTACATTTCGTTTGAATTAAGTTACGAATTACCGTCACTTTGATTAGATCCAGCAATACAAATTCTCACGACCTGGCCTACGGTTTGACACATTATACTTTCCCTCACTGCCAGCTGGGCCCCGGCTGCAGCACCCCCAAATACCAATTCCCGCCAGAGAAGTCTCCAACGCCCAGCGGCAAACGCGCGCGCCGAAACCCAAACCTTCACCACGTCAGCGATCCGCGCCGAAGTGCATCTGGCCCGTCCATTCCAAACCGCGACGAACGGCCGATATCAGTTGACGTCAAGATCCGCGGCACCGACCCCTCCGCCAATCAGCGCCCACCTGGTCCCCTGTATATAAAGATTCCGCATCCTCCTCTGTTCCTCACATCTCATCTGCAACCAAAAAAAAATCCCCAACTTGCTGCTTGTATTCAGATTAAACAAGAACACTTACAAGTAGACAAGTACAGGAGACAAACAAACGCAGACGCAGCTACCACCAAATTCACAGGACCTTGGACGAACTGGAAAAAACAAATGAAGAGCAAAAGTCCTTCTTCTTCCTCGCGTCTTGCTGCATTGAAACTCTGCTTTTTGACCCGGCAAGATCACACCACGGCGCAAGCAACGCTCCTCGCCAACAGGCTTTGATGAGCCGCAACAATTCCCAGCTCGACGGAACTGGGCATGAATCCGTTGATGGAACATCGGCCGGGGACACACCCCGAGCTGCTCAAAAGCCAGACCTGGGCCCAGCGGCGCCTCATCCCGGAAGAGATGGCCAGGTCTCTCTCCTTGCCGCACCACCGCCCATCAGCCGCATCCACGAACCAGCTCCAGTGGCCGTAACCAGCCCTCCCCTCGCCACCCCGGCTGGCCAGAGAGCTCGCCACCGCACACCGGAACTGCAGTAAATCTCCACAGAAACAGGCAACGAACCTGAAGAACCAGCTTCGATCCTCTTCCACTCCGCTAGAAATCCACCACGGATCCACGATGCAGACGAGAAGAGATCCGGCTCCGGCGACGCTGCCACACACCGGACACCAGCTGGAGATCCAACCAAGCACAGCAGCCTCCAGCACCCTGATGACCACCTGCAAGGAGGACACACAAAACTCCACGACCTCCCTGACGGCCTCACCGCCAGGCCAGAGAACGGAGGGGGAGACCTTATTCTCCATAGTCGCCGGCAACCTCTCCAGCTCGTTGCTAGCGACGGAGACGAGAACCCCTACAAGCGTACACCTACTATGTACACGCCTAGCCAGGAGATCCGCGGTTCCCCCACCCTCCCGCCGCCGCAGCGGCGAGCAGAGGGGAGGGGAACCACCGATTCCGGCGGCGGAGAGCGAAAAACACGGGGTCGCCTCCCTTATCGCCTGTCTCTACTGTAGAGATAAGGCAGACGGAAGAGAGACTCTTTGGTCGAGAAGAAGCCGGCGGCGAAGAAGCCCGCGGAGGAGGAGCCCGCGGCGGAGAAGGCGCCGGCCGTGAAGAAGCCCAAGGCGGGGAAGAGCCTGCCGGCGGGCAAGACCGCCGCCAAGGAGGGCGGCGGCGTGGACAAGAAGTCCAAGAAGAAGAACAAGAAGTCCGTGGAGACGTACAAGATCTACATCTTCAAGGTGCTCAAGCAGGTGCACCCCGACATCGGCATCTCCTCCAAGGCCATGTCCATCATGAACTCCTTCATCGACGATATATTTGAGAAGTTGGCCGGCGAGTCGGCGAAGCTGGCAAGGTACAACAAGAAGCCCACCATCACGTCAAGGGAGATCCAGACCTCGGTGCGCCTTGTGCTGCCCGGGGAGCTGGCTAAGCATGCTGTCTCTGAGGGCACCAAGGCCGTCACCAAGTTTACATCGGCCTAGGCTGTTCTTTGTTTCCCTGTCTGTTTCGAGATTCGTCTGTATGCTGTAGTTAGGTTCCCGAATGTGTTCTGACCGTGTCATCCTGTAAGAATTGTGCTGCCTGTTGGAGCTGGCCTGTTAATTCAAATCTGAACGAATAGTACTGTTGCCCCATCAATTCATTCATATTGTGTCAGTCTTTGTCTTCAGATATCGCAATTCTTACCATTACCATGGATATTTCGTATGCTTGTACTTTCTTTGGTTTTAAGTTAAGCTGGCTGTGATCCATTAGGTTTGATCTGTTGCAGAACCCCCTGTCTCCGTTCTGTTCTTTGGTTTTCCGAGTTATCTGTAATTCTGTATTTCGACGACTGTACTGCTTAAACTTGCAGCGTCTCTGTTACCACATGGTAAGAAATGTGCTGCCTGAAGATAAAGAGGCGCTGTCAATCTGGTTTATACACGTTACAGTTTGGATCAGAAGAAATAGTAGTACTTAGTCTCAGCTTGTTTGTGCAACTTTTTTCGTTCTAGTTTAGCAGCTTGTTCTGATTTATTTGCTGAAGTACAGCTATTTGTATTTCTCATCAGATACTGCCTCTAGACTCTCAAAGCAGTTGTTCTACGTCACCAATTCGTGAGCTCGGTTTAGTTTTCAAAGTTTGGGCGTTGTTGGGTGCAGTTGCAATTTGTCACTTTTGGATGCGCACGAGGAAATTTTTGGCGTGATTTCAGTTAGCAATGCCTTACGCGCCATGGTCCTTCTCCTTCAACACGTAGTGTTGGCGCCCTCGGAATTACAACTTACACACAAAAATTTTGGGCGGGATTTCAGTTTAGAATAGGTTTGAGTTACGCGCCACGAATTCCCTAAGGCCTCGTTTGGTAAGAGTGTATCAAAGAGTATTTGGGTGTATTTTCCAAAGGGGATCGAGTGAAAACACTCTTGTCACCCAAAACACTTTGTCACACCAGAATCCCCTTCCTCATCAATACTCTCCATTGTTTCATCTGTTTGGAAGGCAAGAATAATTCTATAAACTCGTCGTATTGAAACCACCCTTTTGTACAATTTCACACAACCGAGGCAGTAGTACGCAGGACCACCTTGCTCTCTCTCTCTCTCCCCCATCTCCACTCTCACTTTCTCCATCCTCTTGTGGGGACCTCCTGCTACTCATACTAATTCGATCTGATGGTTCCCGTCGTGGCCGCGACCACCGTCGAGGTGGGGATTGAGGGCGACCGTCGTGGACGTGCCCAACCCAGCCGTCGTCCGTGGTCTCCCTGTCGTCGGGTGACCTCGCGGAGACGCCGACGAAGCGCCGCACGGCGTGGTGCTGTAGCTCGCACGCGGAACGCAGTCCTTGTCGTCGTGGCGCTCGGCAGTGCGAGCGGCAGCCCGGGCAGAGAGGACACGCTGAGCGGCGAGGCTGAGTGCGAGCGAACGCCGGCGAGTGGCCGCGGGCGGCAGCCTAGGAAAGAAATCGGGGGCAGAGAAGAAATCGGATGCGACGTTCGCGCAGCGGAGCGACGACGCTAAAAAACGCGAGGTGACCCAGGCGTCTCGAATCCCCCTCGAATCCACTTCTACCCGACGTGGTTTCTGGGGTTTGCCGAGTTTCAGCCCAACAAAAACCGGGCCACCAAACAGTCCGAGAGTGTTTCTGAGAGTATTTTTTGGGGCCGGGAAAAGACACAGAAATCCACCTCAAAACCGGCCTGCCAAACAAGGCCTAAGCTGGTAACCGTGACATTGGTTGCCGGGAGTATTTTTTGCAGTACAGGTAAACTAACTTCGAAGGTGTATCCTCTTAGTGTGTCCAATCTGGCAAGTAAGGCATTTTTATTACATTTTTCTTCTTCTGAAAAACAAGATGATACAACCATAGAGGAGCACCTGGCCTATGCACGACAAAGGTGTACACGACCCATAAAGCAAATATGAAGAAAGAATGAAGGAGGACATAATCTCATAAGACAAAATACATGTCATATGGTTTGGACCGTGGAAACACCTCTGGTGATGGTGAACCTATCCGCATAGGCGCAGACCATGCCGCCACACATGGAGTAAAATATCTGCAGACAATGCTGCCACACATGCTGTAAAAATATCCATTGCCACTTGCTCCAACTGAGAGAACACCTGCGTAAACAGCACGTGGTGTTCCGGTCTCTGAACCACGACTGGAGATAGTGAGAACACTGGAACATAACTTGCATAGGAGAAGCACTTTTAGTATTTAAAACTCCGTCATTTCTGTTTAGAAATAGCAATCATGATAAGGCAAAGGCTCCCACCGGTATCTGAATTTTATCCCTATGATCTATACCGTATATCCTCGTCAACCATCAACAAATTGCCTAAGTGGCTTCTTGATATTAAGTTTCCCCTTGACGCGGAGATGCTTCCCCAACTTCATGCCGTCATAACCAACTGGAGCACCTACCACCTCATGAAAACTATCCACAACGCAGGAACCGGACTCCCCTCTCTGCTTGCTCGCTCGCCCTCCCGCGGGCGACGGGCGAGCCTTCTCCTCTCTCCTCCTCCGCCCCCTTCCCCCTCCTCTCCCCTTCCGCCGCCGCCTGCGTAGTCTGCCGGGCTTCTCCCGCGCGGGGCTGGCGGCGGCGGGACGGTCTTTTCCCGCGCGCGCGAAGGGGGGCGGGAACCTTGACGGCGGCGGAGCTCCTCGGTAGGCAGCGGTCCGGCTCGGCGGCATGAGCTCCCGCAACCGGGTGGAGCGCGAAGCGGCGGAGCGGCCCTTGGCCGCTGGAGGCGTGGCTTGCTCGCGGCCGGCTGGTGGCCAAAGGCGACCGACGGCGCCCTTCCGGCCCAGATCTGGGCCCTGTGGGGCCCATCTGGGTCTGGGCGGGCCGCGGCAGTGACGTCCTCTCCGGTGGACGACAAGCGAAGACGGGTGCTTGAGATGGCGGCGGCGGCAGTGTGCTTGCTGCAGTGCAGCGGCGGGACTTCACGGGCCCACTCGGGCCCGGCTGGGCCAGCGAGGGCTTGGTTTGTCTTGCTGCTGCATCCGGTCGGCTACCACCATCCGGTGGTGGAGGAAGTTCCCTCCCGCGTGCTGCTGCCCCGCGGTCCCTTGTCTGCGTTTTTGCTTCTCTGTTTCACCGGCCTCGCGACGTGTGCCACGGTGAGACGGCGGTGGTGATTGCAAGACCGTGGTGGCGTGCGCTGGTGGGTGGTAAGCTTGGTGGAGCGTCCCGAAGTGTCCGGGGTGTGGTTTAGGAGGTCGGAGAAATCCGTGTCGTCTCGGCACCGACGCGGTGATGCCTGCGGGTGTCACCTTCCTTCTTGAAGGGCGTCGGGTGTACCTCTTTCACACCCCCGTTGCGAACCGAGGGAAACCCTAGGATGGACGGTCCGGGCAGCAGCGTCGTTGTCGTCGCTTCCCTTCTTGGAGGTGTTGCTTGGTTCGCGGCGCTTCGGAGTGCTAGGAGCGTGGTGGATTCTTCAAAGGGCGCAACGGTTGAGGGTCACCTCCGTTTTCGTCGAACCGTTGGTGTCAGCATTGTTTTCTCTTTTTTTTTCTTTTTTTCTTTCTTTTGGGCTTGATTTGTGCTGTTTTGCCCCAGCAGTGATCTCACAGTTGTATCGGTGGTTGCTATATTTATATAGCGGGGCGAAAGCCTGTTTCGAGGAAAACCATCCACAACGAGTTCTCAGTTACTCATGTTCATCGAACCCAAGAGGCATCCCAAAGATATGAAACCCATATCGATATCATCTTAAACTCCTTCTCCTCAGGTCAGAAGCTCTCCAATCCCAAGCAACTCCTTCTCAGGCCAACACATACTATCCTCTGTCACGCTGCTGCATCAAGAAGGTTACCGAAACTTGTACGGGAGTCACGAAGCGTTACGTACGTACGAGGCGCAGCTCCCAGCTCTCAGGCGGCGATTAGGTCAGCCTCTTGTCGGCGCCGCCGTTGATCTCCCCGCCTCTGCGGCCTTCGGGCCATGGAGGCGCTGTGGATCTCGGCTCTCGTCGACGGGAGGGCTCCGTTTTCTGGTATTTTTGTCAAGTTTTGTTGGGGCGCCGTTCTGATGGCGGCGACGGCGGCGTCTCTTTCAATAAAGTCTCGCCGGCTTCAACCCCGTCTCGGCGGTGACGTCGAGAAGCTTGTGGGAGTGGTGTGTTTCTCAAGGGTTTTTTCTGACGGTGACGATCATCGGATTGTCGTGGAGCTTCATCGGCGGTTCATCCTTCTTCTTCGGCACCGGGACGGATGCGGCCTTCTTGACCCGTTCGGCGACTTCCCGTCCGCAACCAACAACGTCAGGCCGACTCAGGGAGGAGCGGCAGTGGCGGCGCGCCGTCGACACGGTCTGGAGGTTGAAGACGAAGGGCATCTCAAGGATCTCGTTGTAATTTTCGTTTTTGTTGAGATGTTTTGTACGGTTCGATGTTTCTTTAATACATTCCTTTTGCAAAAAGAAAAGAAGGTTACCGAGAAGTGAACAAAAGAATGCTCAGTTCTTTGCAATACCTTGATGGGTGCTTCATGCCCTCCTTCCTTCCTTCGCTTCTAGCCCAACTTTCACGCCTCTCCTTCCCACCTCCAACAACATCTTGAGTCCTCAAATCAACCCTTCGACGCCTTTCATCTTCACCAAGAAATCAAAGCCAAAAACTAGCACAAACCAAATGTGTACGACCGCGTGCGCTAGCCACATGCAAAAGGCTTAGGGTGGTGGGTGGGTAAACAGAAATCCAAATGGAGTGAAAATGATGCACCTAACGATGCCTAGACAAAGCATCAGGCACAAACATAGATGGGAGAAGGAGATCGTAACAATGATGCACCCAGCAAAAGCCTCGACAAAGTGTCATGTGAATGAAAGCGGGAGAAGGAGATCGTGATCTGACTTGTTTGTATTGTGTTAATACAAAGAAAAGAAACAATTAGATTTTTAAACTGCGACGACGAGTATTTTGTTATATTGTGTTTTTTTGGGAAAGAATGTTGATCTTGCGGAGAAAAAGATGATATTTCAATGCATGTGGAGCACGGATAGGAGCACTAAGATGTCGTGCCACGAGAGCCGACCCATAGGCCGGGGAAAATGGCGACCGCCTTGACCGAGAAGAGAAGAGTCAACATGTTAAAGTATATAGAATATGCAATTATTTGTTACTCCCGTGTAAATAATTTAAGCATGAATATTTTTTCTGGTCAACAACACACAACTTGGATTACCATCACGTATAATATGTCTAAAATAAACATATATGAAAAAGTATTTTGTAAGAAAAATTCAACCATTCTCAATATCAATCCATACAATATAATTGGTTGTCAAAGTCATGAATTAAAGATGGCATGGTGGAAGGTGGGAGTATTTTTAACATATTGTGGGAGCAAATACACACCAGATCCTCTTGCTATGTAAGAACGACAAAATGTGACCAACGATAACAAGTTTAGTTATCACGCATTCTATTTCCCCTTGTAACATATTTTTATTTCTTAAACTAGCTACTGACTTGTGTACACCATATGATAATGAGAAAATCGCATAAGAGCTTATAAAATACTAAAAGTTACATGCACAAGCATATTAGAATTCACATTATTTTTCATTGATGATTACTCTACACAATATTCTTTAAATATTAAGTACAAAGCCTGTACACTTTATTGGATTTTGACTTAACAGACAATTTCAAGCATAAAAAGTAGTGTCATAGGTTTAGTTTATACTCTACAAGAATGCTTACTTAATCATATTACTAGAAAGTTCTATTGAGACATTTGTTAGATTGTGCTCATTATAAATCTATACCATAAATCTTACAAATTATATGGATTACGCAATGTAAAACATAGTTCTAGAAAAACTTACACAGTAAAATTTACTATCTTTAATGAATTCATTAGAAAAACACAAAATAATATTCCCAATTATGTGGTTAAACTATGCAACAAACATAAAAATATATTTGTAATACTATGGCATGCTAAAAATAAGACCCACAAAATATAAACGTTTAGTATAAATTTTGTCCCACGCTTTAGTTTATATTTGATCGGTCTAACGTGCCATATAATGCTTACTTAATCATATTATTAGAAATTTTATTGAGACATTTGTTAGACCGTGCTCATTATGAATATATATCATAAATACTTACAAATTATATGGATTACGCATTGTAAAAAACATTGTTGTAAAAAAACTTTGTTACAAAGTACAATGTACTATGTTTAATGAATTAGCTAGAAAAACGCAAAACAATATTCCCAATGATGTGGTTAAAATGTGCAACAAACATAAAATATACTTGTAATACTATGACATGCTAAAAATAAGACCCACAAAATAGAATATAATATTTTTATTTTAATGTCCAGGTGGGCCTTATTTTTAATGACTGCTCATTGGATCGTTTAAATATCAAATTTCTTTTACCAAGAAATTTCACAATAGCAACTATTCTTAGCAAAAGTTTCCTTAATCTCTCCTTCTCTTTTGTGATCGCAGCTACTTTATGAAAAGTAATTTGCAAACCTGACATGTGCTAAAAAATACACAAGTTGTTTCTTTGGCAGACTAGCACTTTCTAATCATCATGGATCATGAAGACAATATCATTTACATATTGCTTAATAGCTAAACTAGATGCACCAAATCATCATCATGCATTTAAGCAAACCAGTACTTTGATCCCTCCAGGCCATAATTATTCAAACATGGAAAAAAAATATATTGGTTTTCAGCGTAGACTGATTTATCAGCAGCAAATTTCCCTTTTCGTTGTCTACTTAGGTTTTAAATATCGAACATGACAAGAAGGTATGGGAATTACTATTCCGTCAATCAATCTATAATAAAGCTAAAATTTATGTCATTGTCCTGAGTAATACCAAAGTTATCAGTTAAACTGAAATATGTGACAGAGATAAGTAATAAGATAAGCATATTGATATTTGCAGATTAATAATAACAACAACAAAAGTAAAGTGAGAGAAAAGTAAAAAGGTGTTTCTTTTGAATTAAATTGGACCGACATTCACTTGGCCTAATATGCTCAAAAACATGGTGACATAAAATAATATCTTATTAATTTCCTACATGCAAATATCATGATAGATAAATACGATGACCTTCAATATGGGCATCTGATACGTCCAAAACGTATATATGCCTTTTGAAGTTTATCACATTATTTTCTTGATATTTTCCATGGTTATAATGTTTCATTTATTGAGTTTTCATGACTATTGGAAAATTTTAGCAAGGTGTTATCTAACACTAGAAGCAAAAAAAAAAACCTTATTCATGTTTATAAGTTTCAGAAACCTTGTACTGATCAAATGCATAAAAGATTATCTAAACATTCACATTTGTGTCATCTAGATGGTTACTCAGATTTCTCTCTCATATCCCTATTCAGAAGGATGATCACGAAAAGACAACTTTCACATGTCTTTTTGGCACCCGTGCTTATTAGCAAAAATGAGTTTTGGTTTATGTAATGCTCCAACCACATTTCTTGCCATGCGCAATCACTCCATAAGTATACATGATTTCTGACAGATGTTCGTACTCGAATCGATACTAGATTATTTTCTTCTTTTCACCCATATCCTCATCAACCATCGACAAATTGACTAAGCGACTCCTTGATATTAAGTTTCCCCTTGACCCGGAGATACTTTCCCACCATAATGCCGTTAGAACACACCGAAACACGTATCACCTCATGAAAATCATCCACAGTGAGTTCCCCTTTACTCATGTTAATCGAACCCAAGAGGCATCATATCTCAACACACATCAGAATCATCTTAAAATCATACTCCTCAGTTGTCTTCCTCGGGTATATTCCCAATCACAAGTAACTCCTTGTCTCCTTCTCAAACAAACACATACCATCCTCTCTATCGCCCTCCTCCATCTAGACGGTTGCCGAAAGGTAAACAAAACGATATTTTCGCTAAGTTTCTTGCAATAGAGTACCTTGATGGGCACAAGATCCTGCTAGAGTCCATCTAACATTTTCACATGTGTTCGCCTCTTGGAACTTACGTGTCATATTTTTTTATGAAACAAGGCAAAAGCTAACACGAACCGTCATCCAAAGACGGACCCATGCTACTACATACTACTACATAAGTACATATGCTACATACTAGTCACTACAATTACTAAGCTCCCTAGGATTGCTGCTTTCTCCTCGCTTCTAGATATCCACCAATGGAGTAGTGACACAACTACATAGTGGACCCCACATATTTCTTACTTTATAGTTGACAATTTGTTGTTCTCTTCTTGCTCCTATATGTTTAACAATGGAATAGTGACACAACTACATGGTGGACTTCACGCAACTCTTATTTTTTACAACTCAATTGAGAAAAAATATGTTAGATATATACACATGTTTTGCACGTATCTGTCAATTTTTTGATGAAAAAATATATTGCTATCTACACGGAAAAATAGGCAAAAATAAAAATAGCTCCATTCCCCCTTATAAATTTTCTTTCCTTTTTTATCTCAGAATACAAAATATTTTTCCTACAAAATTTCTCGAACAATACAATACACATAGTTGTATGGTTTATTTCAAAAAAAAATCTAGACATATTTTCCAAATTTTATTAGAAAAATAGATAGGTGAGTTCGGAGATACTAGCACTTTCCGACAACTATCTCCATTATCCTTTCTCTGCCGCTAGAACCCACCATAGCGGCGTGCAAGCTTGTGCCACATGACAACTCTCTCCCTCTAATTCCCTCCAGCCGTTCTCTAATAAAAACAGCCGTTCCACCGCAATTTCGCCCGTCTCTCCGTACACACCTCTGTCTCCGTCAAGCCCCTAAGACTACATGGCACCCATGTCCCCGAGGCCGTGCCGCAATTTTGTTTTCAACTTGCACGCCACGTGCGCTCCCTGCCGGTGCATATTCTGGTGGCCACCCAACACGAGTGAGCGGAAGGACGTTCTACACCCCTCGCAGTAGTTGCACGTGAACACTCAAATTGCCTCTCGCATCGGCTGTCTTCATTGTTGCTATTACTGGTGCGCGACTTAGTGGCAGCTGCGGTTGACACCGTTAGCGACAAGTCGATGGTAAATGGGTTTTGGAGGGACGAATTAGATGGCTTGTTGTTAGGTCTGTTGAAAAATGGTTGTGTATTTATTTGTCAACCTTTTCCTTACAGTATATTTGCTTATCTCTCACTTGAATTCAGAGAATAAGTCAAACTATGTAACCAAGTGCATGCGTGTATTTGGTAAATGGTTGGATCCATACATTAAAAAGAAAAGGTATGTATCAAGCCTCAGCTCCGGTCACTAGAGTTATGCATCCACTTGTCACGCATAGACCTCTACTACAACCATCTATACACGTTGAGTAGTACATTCCATAGTTGTTGTTTTAGAGATACTACATTCCATAGTTACATCTGTAATTAACTGAAATGTAAGCGTTGCCAACAACACGGTGAAGACAACAAGTGCTGATGAAGTATAACCGTAGCCGGAGCCGTCCGTCCTCACTGATGGCGGTCCTTCCGTCCTTCTTCAGTCTTCAGTATCTTGGGCGAGGCCAACCACCTTCTCTCCCTCTGCTCCCGCATCCCTCCTGGCTGCGCCCCAGTCAGATACGCCGGCGGGCTCTGCTTCTCCTCCTCCGCAGCGTGCCGTTTGCCTCCCGATCCCGGCCCGCACGTCGCCGTCGCCGCTGCTCCTCGACCGCACCGTTCTTCGCGCGCCGCCGGCGAGTTCACGGGCGGAGCCGACCCCCAAAGCCGTCGCTGCTCCCGACCTCCCCAAGCCATCGCTCCTCACCTCTCCTGCAAGCCGTCGCTGCTCGCCTCTCTCCCAAGCCGCCGACTTTCGCCTTCTTGCCAATTGCTGCTGCGGTTCTCCCCTGTCCTGCCTTCTCCCTCTGACCGGCGTTCTCCCGTTGACCGGCGCCTCCACGTCCGCTGCCTGATCCCCAGTGCATAGGTGACAGGGGCGGGGCAGGCGAATGGCGATGCAGCCTTGCTGATTTGTGTTTACTGCCGCAGCAAGTGGTGAATGGCAAGAATCTGCAGCTACAAACAACGCCTGGTAGTCGGATTCTGGCCCTTCTCTCTTCTGTTATGCGGGTCGGTAGTTTCAGTGTACAAAGATTACTGCATCGCCTCACTACTCACTAGTATTTGTTTTTTCCTATACAATGTTGAATTTTCAGTTGCCTCGTAGTCATTGGGCGTGCAGTTCTTTTAATTATTTTGCACCACTTATACACGTCCATACTTGAAGATGGGTATGAACATCGAGTAATTTCAGCTAACTCTTTGTATGATAATTGTCGGGGTGGATTCCGCTTCAGAATTTTTTGCTTTAGTAAATTCTACTGATTTCTTGATGATCCCCACAATCACACAATCTGGTCATTTCCAGGTTCAGTATAGTTCTAGCAAAATAAGACAGACAATTAGATAACTACTGATTTGTTCATGTTCCCCACAATCGCACAAGCTGGTCACTCACAAGTTTAGTATAGTTCTATACCAATAATGTAATTGATTAGATGCTACTAGTCATTTACTGTACTTGATCCTGCATCTGATTCTTTTTTTGTGAAATAATATTTGTTCCTAGGTAAGGTAGTCCTACATGAATATAGTAATAAAGACATTGCCTGTCTTCGTTTAATGTGTACGCGCAGTCTTCATCGACATACAACATATACTCTATTGTACCATGTTAACGATGACATATGATCCCATCGCTATTGCTGATTTCAGTCACATCAGCTTACTATTTTTTGGCGCTACAACAATTTTACTTACAAACTCTCACTGCAATGCATTGCCACAGGTTCAGTATCACCTCCACCACAACTGGCCTCCTGTCCCACATTGACTCTCCGCTGGTCAAAGTTACTTCAACAATTGGTACCTATCTGTTGATGCTCGATGGTTAGAACTCTATTTATTAGCCGTATGATGCAGTAAATTGTTAATGTAAGGGCTATATTTAACTAATTCTGTAGCTCTAAGATTAAAACCTCTTGTTTACTTCAGACATTTTCCCCAATTAGTTAACACTCCATTTCAAGGTTGGTTGGAGTCATGGCCTTGCATAAATTATTCACTGGATTCTCTTCTTATTTTCTTCTACCTGTTTAATAGTATACATAGTGAACGTTTGAATCAAAATAGCACGATTCAGATTTATCATATCGATAAATGATTATACCAGGAACAACAATTAGATTTAGCAGGTAGATACCACATTTTCGTGTATCGAGAAACATAAGTGACCTGACTCAGTTAAATGCCATCACTCAATCTGATTCAGCAAAATATAGGTGTCACTTATGTCTAACCACTGGGAATGTCTAAGAATGAATAGTTTGACATTGCTCCATATACATATATTACAGGATCATTTTAAAATAGATATACCATTTCAGTTCAGTTGCATTTTCTCTTCGACAGAAGCGTAATTACTCTCCCAAATATCACACTTGCCTCCACAATGCATACTCATTAGACTGTGCATGATCTAGAAGGTGCTGTTATTTGGAAAATCATTTTTTGTCAGCTGGTAATACTTCTTCTACTTGACCCACAGGCGGTGTTGTGCTTCATTGTTGCAATGTTGCCCTCCTCGTGGTGGGATGATCCCTACAACAATCGCTCATGGTGGCAACGTGCAGCTTATGGTCATTACAATTCCAGGTAGCCGTTGCAGAAAATATTTTACTAATGCTGTCAGAAGTTGGATAGGATAAGTGGAGAACCATTTTTGTTATATGTCTGAAAAAGAATGACAGAGTTTAGTGGCAATCGGCTGAACTAGTGGCCTATGATAATTTATTTCATTCTCTAATTTCAAATTTTAAATATATATATGCAGTTTGCCTTTCTACTGACAGTATTTAAAATCATATAGGAGATGTATTTACTGTTGCTATTATATTTTTTAGACTGGCTTCATGTTAACAATTACGATAAGCTATCAATGTTGTAACTCTTTTGTTAAATGTGGGTCAGTAGGTATGATGTGATCCCTAATATTTTAAGCTAACTGTTTCAGTTATGTAGTTAGGTCGCGTTGTAATTAGGCAGCACCTACGAGATTCACTTATGTATTCAAATTTTTGCTTCTCCTTTTAACATCTTAAGTAATGTACTGCGGACTGATTGCTGCTGTAGTGATTTAACCTACTTCACATTTAATACAGTGACTATTGTTGGTTTGCAGTGCCCATGCCATTTTTCTCATACCAGTATATATGTCGTCACATCGTTTCTTGACTTTAATTGTTTATATCCTTTAACTTAGCCTGGATTCTCAGCTGTTCATTGCATCGAGAACAATAAGGCACTGAGTAATGCAGAAGAAAATAGGGAGTTTTCCTTTTTGTTAGGGATTTGATTTCTTCAGACTGAGTAATGCTGTATGTTACTGATCTGCAGGAGAAAATTATTCTGTCATGGTTACAAATCTATTTTCGCCGTTTTCTATATAAAACTAGCTTAGAAAATGGTCTGAAATCATTTTCGCCATTTTCTTAGAAAATCAGTTGCACACTTGCTATCAGTGGAAAAAGAAACCTCAGAACGCCAAGTTCTGATCATTGTTTGTCTGATCAGTGCATTGTTTGTCTGATCATATCAGCGAACCACACTAGCTAAGTTCATATTTCACTTCGTTGTTTCTTTGTCTGATCATTGTTTACCCTATCCTGCTATATAGGAATGTGCAATGCTGGAGTTGGATCTTCAAAACGCCAGGGAATCAATCAGCTATGTTATAAATGAAGGATCTTCCCTCTTTATCAATCTTTGATGACTGGTTTCCACTGTGGAATTCTCGTGCTTCTAAGGTAAGCGGTATTTCTCTGTAGATCATGGTCAAATGGTTGTATTTGGTTGATCAACGTAGCCATTTTGCTCTAATAACCTCTAAGGGCATGTACAATAGTGCCGGGTCAGCTGTCTGTAACCCATACATCGTAGTATTTGCTTCGAGTTGGAGGAAAGAGAACGGGGAGAAACGAGCAGAAGCGACCTGGAGCTGAACCCCTTTTGTCACATGATGTCTTCGTCAGGACTTGGTCCAGCGAACCATCTGAACCTAGGACAGATGTTGATCTCAGCCCCTCTCTCACTGTAACTCGCATTGATCAAATCACCACCACCACCCCTCGTCACCGTCAATCCATATGTAATGTCACACCATTCCATCCGGTACCGTCGATGGGAGGAGCGGCAGTATCAGGTGATGTCTTCGGCATGAAAGGGTAGAGGTGACTGGACGGCCCGAGATGGGGCAAAGATGGCCGAGGTGGGCGCAAGGGTTGTCGGTCGGAGGAGAGGTGTTTGATGGAGAGGAGGTTGAAGAAGAGGATTTTCAAAAAGTACAATCTTGACATTTTATGGAAAAGGGGCGTTTGCAGCTCCTTTTAAGATTCACACTAAAACACGAAAAGTTGGCGCCACGAAACTTTTAGGACGAGTTTGTCCCACGACCATCGTTGGACCTGCCCTAATTTCGCCACTTGGCATGATTGGGCGATGTCTTGGGCGGCGTGTGGGGCTGGGACAACCCATGAATGACAGGGGCATAGGTGGCCGGAAGGAGGTTGAAGAAGATGTTTTCTAGAAAGTACAATCTTGCATTTTATGGAAAACAAGCGCTTTAGGATTCACAGTAAAACACGAATAGTTGGCGCCACGATGCACAGAAAAAAATGTGGCTGAAATCTAGATATTCCGATTATGATTTCGTTTTTGACAAAGAAATGATTCCGATTATGATTTCGTTTTTGACAAAGAAATGCATACGGTTTGGGGGAAGAGAAAGAAGGACCGTTGGATGAGCCCGGACGGGAGCACGCAAAGCCGTCCGCGAGATGCCGTGCCACTCAAGTTAACAGAACGGAGTGGTCTGGAAGCTTCTCGAGTCTCGACCCGTAACGGCCGCGCCCGCGTGCGCTGTACGCCACCGGAAGAGCAGAATTCCCCAATCCCTCCCCCAAGCCCTAGCGTAATAACAGAAAGGCCCCCGGCGCCTTCCACGGCTACATTCACTTTCGATTTCTCGCCGTCTCCTCCGCCTCCGCCACCGGCCTCTCCCCCACCGCGCCGCCCGCAGCCTCCTTCCCCTCCGCTCCGCCCGCGCACCACCATGGCGGCGTCGTCCTCGACGGCCGTCGCGGTCTGGGTCAATGCGTCCCCCTTCCTGACGGAGTTGGAGGGCGAGACCGTGGCGTTCCTCTGCAGGACGCAGGAGTACCGGGCCCTCGTGGTCGCGGTGCACCAGGGGGACGGGACCTCCTTCGTCCTCCTCAAGGTCTCCGCGAGGCCTCCCAAGCGCGGCTTCTCGGCGGGGGAGCCCGCCATCCTGGAGGACGCGCTCGGAAGCCGCTGGTCCGGGGTGGTCGCAGGGCCTGACGAGGGCGACGCGCCCGGGGATCACGTGGGCACCTGGATCCGAGTCAACGTTCCCCGTGAAGGTAATCACGACTTCGAACTCGATTGGTTGCTGTTTCCTCGGCTGGTAGGGGTGTAGAAGCCGCCGTGCGAATTGGAGCCCTTCTCTGTGACCGCGTGTTCAGATAATAGTACGGAGTACCATCTTAATGTATCTTCTGTTGATTGCCTAGAGCCAGTGTCCTGATGGGGAAATTTTTCACGGAAACACTATGTTTGGTAGCAAAGTACAAAGTATTAGGAAACCAGGTACAGTGTCGGTTTTCAGGGATACAGTGTTTCACTGCCAAATGGTTGCAGTTCTCTCTGAATGCTCTGCTACTCCAACTGCTCCCTCGGTATAACCGGTGCCCCACGATCAAACTCGATGAGTCTAGCTAAGTAGCCAACGATTCCCATCATTGTGAAAACCAATGACGAATGCATCAGCTTGAACCGAAACGGTCCAGGCTGGCTGACTAGGTTGTCTGAATTTCAACCCGATCCTGTTGCTGCCTGTTGACATGAAGTTAGCAACAGTTTGAAAAAGATTTGGCATGCTATGGTTAAGAAGATACTAACCTTTGAATCAGCACTTACAAAATACCAGACTCTCAATACAGCTTGAAATAGTTGGGTTCTGAAGAATATTATGTAGAATCAACATAGGGAATGGATTACATGGCTCAATTTTTAGCCTTCACAATGCCATAAGCTTGTAGTTATATATCTGGAATTCATACCTATTTTGTGCCTCTTATCCTGATGCAATGTTTCATTCTTCAGTTTCTTTGCTGTTTAGAATCCTCAGACGTCTGTGTCTGTCATTCGTATATCTAGAGTATCAGGATAGAGTGAAATGACGTATCCTGGTTGTTATGTTCTGTTCATGCCATCTATTCTTGCAATTTTGATATTGACGACCATATCCCGAGACCCTATTGTATTAGGCGTAACCGAGGTTGGGTTTGACGTTTTAGATGAAATACTGACCTGTTGAATTTCATATATGTTGCCAGCAGTTGCTGCACTTGATATCTCGTTGAGTTGATTGTGATGCTTATTTCTTCCTAGATGTTAGTATATTCTCTCCAGTTCTGTAACTTTGCCAAGGTGGTGATCTCTTTGAGTTCAGTTAACTTTTAATCTTTTATGCTTGTTAGATTTGATCGCCCTGTAGGATGAAGTGCTGACTAGTTGATTTCTATAAATGTTGTCAACAGTTGCTGGTGTTGATCTCAATCTGGGTGTGACACTGATTCCTTTTTAGATTTAGAGTATTTTGAGGTGCATTAGGGGTCCATATGCTAAATCTTAGTGTTGTGATGTTTAAGACCTTGTCAAGTTAATGTTGTAGGCATTGCACAAATGGAGTCTTGCTGCAGTTCCTAGTGCACCAGCCAAAGGGGTGGTAATTTTTTTATCCTCTGGTTGCAGTTCGCGGAATGGTTGCAGTTCTCTCTGAGTGCTCTGCTATTCCAACTGCTCCTCGGTATAACCGGTGCCCCACGATCAAACTCGATTAGTCTAGCTAAGTAGCCAACGATTCCCATCATTCTGAATGTGAAACCCATGAACGAATGCATCGGCTTGAACCGATACGGTCCTGGCTGGCTGATTAGGTTGTCTGAACTTTAACCTGATCCCGTTGCTCCTCGGCATCCATAGGCATAGACTGCTCATTGACATGAAGTTAACAACAGTTTGAAAAAGATTGGGCATGCTATGGTTTACAAGATACTAACCTTTGAATCAACACTTAGAAAATACCAGACTCTCAATACAGCTTGAAATAGTTGGAATCTGAAGAATATTATGTAGAATCAACAGGCTGAGTTATCATATATTCAGAATAAGCAGCAAGGATGGGGGTCGGTTCAGTTTGTATTGTTACAACCTTTACTGCCTAATTCTTATGTTTCTGCATATAAGTGTAAATGCACATGCTTCATCTTTTTTATCCTTTGCAGCACACTCAGTCTGTATTGTTACAACCTTTACTGCCTTCTTCTTTTGATTCTGTATATAATTGTAAATACACATGCTTCATCTTTTATATCCTTTGCAACACATGTGTCACTTGCTTGTCATGTCACGGGGGTTATCTCTTAGTTCGTAGGTCTTTATTGAATACTCCAATGGCAATGTAGATGAGGAGTGGATTCCATAAGGGTTCTCAGTTCTCACCATAGGTTCATTCAGTAGACAGTTTGTTTGGATCATTTTTGGTCATTCAGTAGATATAGTACCATCTTAATGCATTTTCTGTTGAATGCCTAGAGGCTGAGAAGTCTCCTGATGGTTAATTTTTCATGGATTGCTATCTTTAGATGGTACTGTACCGAATGTACTGTAGATGAAACGCTGTAGCCATCTTCTTTTCACCGACTCTGTAGCAGTATCATGTTCGCTCTGTCATCAGTTGAATACTATCAGTTTACCGCTGACTGACTGGTTGCTATTGGTTTATTGTAGGCGAGCATGTGGGTGTGTTGAGGAACGGTCCTTTTCTGAATATGCAATCTTTCCACCCTGAGCACCGAGCCCACAATTCTGTTCCTCTAAGAAGTAACTGGGGGCAGGTAGGTATATGGAGTATGTATATATGCCATTACATGTTATTCTTTGGATATAGTGTTTAGTATGTAACCATACTTTTATTTTACACAGGTTGAGGTCTTCATGGACCAGAACAACCTTGCTGGTTATTTTCTTTCTTGACTCTGCAATGTTGCAATGTTATTACTTCCTATGTCCCAGATTATAAGACGTTTTGGCAAGCTGTTTTAGCTTGCTACAACGTCTTATAATATGGGACATAGAGAGTATTTTCTTTGTACTAAATACACTGTTTTCTAAATAAGATATGCTTACAAAAAAAAATGTTCCCAAACAAACATCTACACTTCAATATATTCAACTTTCAAACTATTAAAATTAAAAAAAACTTCCAAGCTGCTCTCATGGTGCACGGTGGTCAGTCACACTATCCTCGAGGCTTATCTTATTTGCCTCTCATGTTTCGGCGCACCTCCTTCAAAGATTTTGAGGCCAAGGCCAAGCCCAATCCGAAAGCTTGCAAAGTTGGCATTATAGGTGACTTTGAATCCCATTCGTAGTAAAACTATGTGCTATTTACATAACATTTCATAACTTTCTCCATTTTGAAGGTTTTGGAGCCATAGGGCGGCACGTAGCTGAGACTATTGCCGATACTGAAGATGTATACCTGATGGCAATAGTTGATAATCTTACTGTAAACGACATGGTAAGAGATCTTGTCTTGCCTCAATGAGTATTCATAAGAGATTGGTACTGCGATGGGTACATTATAGCTCACTGTATTTCATACAAACAATCCCTGTGGTGGTTCCACATTTGCTTTCATGCATTCTCGCTGCTGCGCCATACCTTTGCTATAGTTTAAATATACAGTAGACAAGTTTATATCTAAGAGTTGGAAACCTATTATACTTGAGAGGAGGCTCAAAGCAGAAAGTTTGGAGATCTTCTGAGTACTTAAAAACAAATTTGCTATGATGTAAGCTAGGCATATATTGCAATCGAAATTGACCTTATTTAGTACTTACATCTTTCATTATATGTGTGCAGGCGATGGCATGGAAGAGCAACACCTTCAGTCTAAGGATCTATGATCAGAAGACTCTTTTGTTTAAGAGGAAAGTCCCTGAGGTTGATAGAAATGATGACATCGTGGTGGCAGTTCTTAGCACCAGGTATGGCAACATATCGCTTTGGAGGCTGACACATGTTGAGAGATGGTTTCTCATTTTGGATCTACGTAAATATAGTTTCTGCTGGAGGGAGTAATATGATTGTGTGACTAAACGAAATATGTTTCTTTGTATTTTTTACTTGGAGGTGAAAACTGAACCTGTTTTGGAACCACGTTTTATGTTGCAGGGAGCATGACCAGATTCCGTGGCGTAAGCTGCCAGTCACCCATGTAATTGAGACAAGGAATCTCTGTCCTGAGGAAGACAGACGTATTATCTATTCTCCACATGGTCACGTTGATTCGCCAAATCAAGTTGTGTACACCATGGTCCATGGTGATCACAGTGCTGTTCCTAATGGCTTCAATCTGCCAATAAAGTACATGAAGCTCCTTATCGTTTCTGAGGAGGCTAAGCTGGTATGTTAATTCAAATAACTCCTATGTTACTTCAGATCATGGTTTTAAATCTCCGGCTATAGCGGCGCTGCGCTATATCCTGTTGGAAGCCTTCCCGTTACAGCTACGTGCTTTTACGCTAAATGGTCAAAAAACGTTAATTGTGCCGCTAAATCATGTTTAGCTCTAACAACGAGCCCATTTAACGATATAGCGTCCCCCGGGCCAACAAAATTGGTCTAAATTTTCATCTGTATACTGGTCACTGGATACGATACAATTGGAACTTGGAAAATTGGTCACTGAACTGGAACGTGGTCACTGGTCACTGTATAATTTTTATCTGTATACTGGTCACTGAACTGGAACGTGGTCACTGGTCACTGTATAATTTTTATCTGTACTGGTCACTGAACTGGAACGTCGATTTTCACACCACGTAGTACGAAAATCTGCTGTACATGTTACTCTTGTGTGTGGCTTCCGCATACTTATTTGTTGCAATTTTTGCGTAGGCCATTGAAAGTTTGCCGGAGTGGAGAGGCCAGAGCGCCAACATCTGTTTTCTGGCTGAAACTGATCCAACAAAAATGATATGTGACCCATTGGAGGAGTTGTACCTGACAAAAAGGACATTTGACCCGCTGGGGCAGCTGAACCTGCGTGGCAAGTAAGTTGTTTTACATGTTCTTCTTTGGTGTAGTAGGATCTATTTTCCATTTGTGTCCACATTAGTTGTAGATCTGAAAATTGGTTCCAAATGCTTGAACATTATCTGAAAATTGTTAAGGTATCTAAATTCTAAATGCATGGCTGAGTCGCAAGTTTTATGTGCATTAGATAATAAACTTCGCTTGGCAGTGACAGTGAGTGGCAAAAATTGTCTTGATGTTATCTCCTAAGAACATTTTCCTTTGACTTGAATTAGGGTGTTGCTGTGTGCTGCTCTGTAGGACGTACTAGATACTGGACTAAATTATGAAAGCAATGTATCAGCCTAGGAAATGTAATTTTGTTATTGTCTGAGTCGGTTAATTAATCTGATGATTATGTTATGTGAGGGATGATAAGCATGGGACAACAGAACAACAGGTAGACCAATAAGCACTACAGGGGTCCTGTGGTTCAGTGGTTGCGCCCAGCACCCGAGGATGCTTTGCACCATATTTGCAGTCCAACTGTACCCAATTTGCATGAGCACCGTATTCATCTTCTAATGTTTATCATTATTCTTGTGTTTGTTACTATTTGAAATCTATGGACCTGTAAACTTACAGATTTCGCATTTACTTCTTAGGGACGAGGATGAGCAAGCTAAGGAGATGGAAGCTGTGGATCGGTTGATTTTGGTCCTGAGGTGCTGCATTCGTATCATCCGGCGGGCAGCAATCGGAGGCATGTTCCTGACGATATAGGGCCTCAGCTTAACCCTTCGATGCAAACACTACACCTGCTTAACCTGCACTGCCTGCTAATGCACTGTCACCAGGACTTGTGTGGATATGACCAGATGTGCCGAACAGAGCCTGGATGCTCGCGTATACTTGTACTCGTGCTATACTTGTACTCGTGCATTCTCACGTACGCTGCCGCGTTCGTACAATTGAACGCCCAGTGCGCAGTGCCGCCAGCCACGGCGTCAATCACGTGTGGTTGCCATTTGGTCCTCGGTCGTGTTGTATATATGTACAAACTACAAACAACAGCAACTCTCTTTGATTCATGGGGTAGAAAAAGTAAAGAGATATAGGATTGGGATGCCCTGGCAAGTTGAATCTACTCCCTCCGTTCCAAATTACTTGTCTCAACTTTATCCAAATTTGTATGTATCTAGACATATTTTAGTGTGGAGATACATCCAAATTTAGACAAAGTTGAGACAAGTAATTTGGAACGGAGGGAGTATGAACAAAGGAACTCGTGTTTGATTGCACTAACGAAATTGTTGTCTTCTCTCCGTAGGATTTTTCCATGAGCTCTGGCAAAAAAGACAATTTCTATAGGAATAGTTTAACTGCTAATCAAACGGTTCTGGAAGGGGAAAAATCTAAAGATTCCAATCCTACGGCAATAAGAATCCGACAAATCCAAAGATGACCTTATTCGTTTTCATCGACTGTTAACAATCCTAACGCAAGCATTCTGCCATGTGGAATGGCTGACGGAAGTAACTTTCCACTAACAGCGGCCAAAACGGACAAGTGTCGCCTAGTTGTGCTTCTCCAAGGCTTTTTTGTCCGCTGGGATCGTGCTTCTTGTTTGATCGTTTTTCTCAGGATTTGTGGCGGAACCGCGGAATGTTTTCATCAGTGTCCCTCATATTTTGGGTCAATCACTCAATCTCTTACCATAGATTTCACTACAAAAATATATGTGTGATACTATAAAACACAAATATATGAAATTTCAAAAAAAGATATGAAGCTTTGTTCTCGCCGTGGCCCCAGAATATCCAATCAACTAATTGATCTAGCAAAAGCTTTCGATAGAATAGGGTGGCACTTCATAATTTTGGCTCTTGCACGTAAAGGGCTTCATGAGCATTTTATAAATCTTGTACATGCTTGCATTTCATCTCCGGCTTTCTCCGTCATTATTAATGGCCAATCTTTTGCAAAGTTCACAAGCAGTAGAGGAATACGGCAAGGTTGTCCTTTGTCGCCATATCTTTTTGTTATTGCAGTGAATGAACTAGCTCTGAGGTTACAAGATGCTTTGCAATCCAACAACCTTATAGGTATTTCCCTTGGACCAAAGTGCCATCCAATTCACTCCTTGATGTTTGCAGATGACTTGATTGTTTGTGGCAAAGCGAGTGTGCAGGAAGCTACAGCTATGTTTAGTGTCATTGATGATTTCTGCCATGAATCACGGATTTCTGCCAGGAATCAGGGCAAACTCCAAATTGGCAAATATGGAATTTTATTTAGCAAAAATGTTCCCTTGCAGGTCAAGCAAGATATCAAAAGAATCTTTCGAGCCCCAAACATTGATAGCTCATTTGTTCATCTAGGTCACCCACTTATTTTTATTGGGTTACGTGTACGGTAAATTAAAATTTTCCGTATTGCTACGAAACACCTACCAAGAGCTACTATGAAGATACATGTGAATACGAAGATCCAAAGATCTAGTTTAGTATACGTTGCCAACACCGTAGTTGCGGAAGTAGTGTCGTCGTGTCGATGACGCAGTCGATGAAGCGTGTAGACGATTCCCTCAACCAAGCCTGGTAGAGAGATGCCGACGTCCTCACCTCCTTGCCTTGTCACCTTGATTCAACAACGCGAGGGTCAACCGTCTAGATCTACGGATCACCCCTCCGAGATCTTGCACGCGTACGCCGGAAAGGTTCAGCAGGGCTTCGCCGTCCAAGCTCGAAGCACTACTGTTGTATATGAAGATCTAAACACATGAGAAGGATAGAGAGAGATTAGACCTAGTCTAATCGGATAGGTTGCCTCTAATTAGAGGTTCATCTAATCCAACTAGAAGGGATCTAAACTTGAGCGAACTTGCGTCTCCATTGTGTGTCCTCCCAATAGGAGGGGGTGGGGTTTATATAGATGGCCCAAGGGGTAGGGGAACTTGGGAAAGGGGAAACCCCCCAACCCCAACTCGGCTTGGGAGGAGGAGTTGGGGTAGGACTCCAACTCCCTCCCCCTCCCTTTCCTTATGGCGGGCTCCTTGGTCGCCTTGGCCCACCACCACCACATGGTGGTGCGGCTACCTTGGTGACCCCCTAGGGCCCATCTTGGTTGCCCCATCGCGGGCTCCAATTAAATTTTTTTTTTCACAATTATTAATTAATTAAATAAATGAATATTTAATTAAATAATATTTTGTTTAATTAATTTTTATTTTAATATTTCCTTTTACATAATATTTCACTAAATTAATTACCTATCATTCCAAACACTTTTATATGAACCAGGACACCCAGTGTCCGCCGACAAAATACTCCGGACAAATATTTCCTTCTTATATAAACCCTCGGAATAAATCTGACCGTGTTAGCAACTTCTATCACAAAATAATCGCTCTGATATAAACATATCTATCACGCAAATACCATTCCGGTGATACACTCTCCATGTTCTAGACCAATCAAATACACAACTAACCAATCCTAGTTTAAGCGTGTTCACCCTACATGTTCGATAACATGTAGCTATAATTGGATATCCATCCAATCACCGCCAGGGTCAGATCCGAGGACGACATGAATAACTGCTACCGTTATGCGAAGACACTCCGTTGAACCTGCTTGTTATTTAATATATCATTCCCATTACTCGTGATACCAAAACTTCGCCCGAGATATAAATCCGTGGATTTTGCCATGAATCAATTATTGATTCACTACATCTTTGTCTATCTCGTTAACTGGCAAGTTCCCTTTACTCGTTTTCGTATTATGATATCTCACATAATGTAACTTCACCATTCATAGACTGCAGAACATATTGGATACCTTCATAATACCGAGAGGGCCCATGTTATATCTCTCTTAACACCGAGGAGTAATTTCCCATCTCAGAACATTGGGATACACACACACCTTGAAGTTACCCAGTGACTGCCGTTTCGACACCCAGTTACGGCCATGCCACTGACAGAGCGAAAGTAACTCTTACAGTATGCATAACCCTAATAACCTCATGATTAGAGGACAAGTTATATAATAACCTTACTGTGATAAAGCTAAGGACAAAAAGACAATTTAACAGAATCCCTTAGCATATCAAAACTTGGGTTTACCCAGCCATATTATTAGCCAATAATATGTCACTCATTGATGCTGACATAAACAATGTCCATGACTAGAAAAGTAGTGTCATCTAACAATCAACAAATTAGTTTGTAAAAGAATTAGGGTATATTTTACGTGTTAATATTCTCCACACGTGCGGGTGAGATTTCCCCTAAATCACGGCAGTTATAGTATGGAGAATACAAATCATAATTAATGAATCAGATGTATAAATACATTGACTTTTGGGCATACATCTAACAATTTTAACATCAAAGGATAGATCAGCGGCTTACAACTTTGTTTACGACAAATTCAAATCCAAGCTTAGTACCTAAAAAGCCAATAGACTCTCACATACAGCAAGCTAACCCTTATAAAATTTGTGTTCTCTTACATCCATGTCTACTACATGTCCAATATTCTCTTCTTGAAGAAATTTCTCTCAAAACTAACAGCAATTATAAGAGATTTCTGGTGGACATGTGTTCACGACGATCAAATCACTAGAAGCTTGTGCCTTAGGGCTTGGGCGATGTTTGTATTGCCAAAAATATTGGAGGTCTTGGTGTCTGGAACTTGCAGGCAGTTAATCAAAGTCTAGTCCTGTCGACGGCTTGGAGGCTAGCAAAGGAACCACAAAGCCATCTAGCACAAATTCTCAAGGCAAAATATCATCACGACACAACCATTTGGAGGGCAAAGCCAAACAAACCAAAATTTGGCTTTTGGGCTGCAATTCTAAAGGTAAAACCACTTTTACATTTTGTTGCTATTTGTCAAGTTGTTGATGGCAGCGGTTCGATCTGGAGCTCTCCTTGGTTTACGGGTTGGGAAACTATTTATGATCATCTTGTTATCCAAAACCAACCTTTTGCCTATACTGCCACAGTTAAGGACCTTTGGATACCAGGTCGAAAAAGCTGGAATGTTGACTTAATTAATTCATTGTTTAATACAGAAGCTGCTAATGCAATTCTTCAAACACTCATAATTGATTCAACTAGACACGATACTTTGGTTTGGACACTAACCCCTGCAGGAGAATTCTCGTCAAAAAGCACGTACAAGCACTGCTTCAACAACCTACAGCTCCCTCGGAGGCAGCGTGCAAAGATAGTACCTCAGCAAACTATTACCCTTCTTAATTCAGGCCATCCACATATTGAAGCTAGTACCTCGGAGGCAGCGTCCAAAGATAGTACCTCAGCAAGCTATCATCGCTCCATCCATGACACGATTGAAGCTCTACTTAATTCAGGCCATCCACATATTACTCTCACTACTTTATACACTTTTTTGTCATGTCTTTGGAAAGCTCGAAACGATATTCTAGTAGAAAACTTTGCAAGCCTTCACAGGTGTATGCTGCTTCAAATGCAATTATCCAGGCCACCAAGCTTGAAGATGCAGCTTCCTTTGAGGAGAAAAACTCAGCTCCATCTGAGGCTCATTTGCCACAATCAATTTTGCAGAACCCTCGCTTTTCAGGGAATACAGTTTTTTGTGATGCAGCTTGGGAGATACAACAAAATTTATCTACAAATCTAGATGTATTGGTGTTGTTATTCAGGCCCATAACAACAACCACTTCCAGCAGCTGCACGTCTCGGCGATGTCTCCACCAGCGTCTTCACCCCTTCAGGCCGAGGCTTATGGGCTCATGCTTGCAATCATGTTGACAGATATGCTCTTCATATACTGGACCCTTGCTTCTACATTGATTGTTCGGTGCTTGCTAGCATCGGCGACAAACATTTTCTCGACTCCAGGTCATTGGGAGAACATGCCCTTGCTAGCTCAAATCCAAGCAAGCCGTCCTTCCATCACAACAACATCGGACACATCAACATGAGCGAAAATATCAAGGCTCATCATTTGGCTAGACTTTCCCTTAAAATTCAGTTTAGACTTGTAGCTTTTTGATGCTTATGCTCAGGTTCAGAAGAATGTACAATTAGAGATGTTCTCTCCCGGATCAGCATGTTTCCATTCACGCTCCTTTCTGTAAAATGCAACTAAATGAATAAAATATGTATGTCAAAAAAACAAATAATGCCCACGTGCATTGTAGTTTATTATGTTGAAGCTGTTCTGTAAACTAGCCACGTCCACGTTCGTGTCCACGCGGTAAAAAAATCAAAACTCCGGCCCAATTAGTTGTGCAAACGAACCGTTTTCCGTTTTTGGGTCCTCGGTGATCTATTTTCTGCCCAATTTTGCAACTCCGGCGAGTCGGCCCATTTAGTCCGACAGTGTCCGTTTTTGTCCGCGCGGCCAAAAATCAAAAATCAATGGGGTGACGCGAACGGATTGCTGTCCGTTTTCGTGTCAGCGGTGATTCATTCTCTGCCCAAATTTGGGCTAGGTTTGTGTCGGCCCCAGACACGCGCGGACAATTGTTATGTCCTCCCTTTCTTCGTCTCTGGCCCAATCAACAAATCACTCCCCAACCTCTCCACCCCAATCCTCTCCGCCCTCCTCGCCCTTCCCGTCGCCACCCTTATTTGGTCCTCTTGGCCATTCCCGGCGGCCGCTGCCTATTCCTCTTCGCCACTGCCATCGGAGTTGTTTCCTCCCCACTGTGGCATGTGCTCCTCGTGTCCCAATGGCTCGGAGCGCCCATGACCATATGTCGTCCACTAGGCGTTTGTCTGTTTGCCCCGACCACACTGAGGTACAAATCCGTCATGGTAGCTCTGATGGATAGTTACACAAGAACTCCCTCATGCACTCGTCATCGTCCGACGATTCGTCCCATGATGAGAGTGATGTCCTTGTTGCCACCCTTGTCATCAATGAACACATAACAAGGCAGCGACCATTGTTCAGAGGGTCGTCGTCGGGTGTGCTCCTACCCTGAACCGCATCAGACCAACATAACCCTTGTCATGTCCAGGTGTATGACAACTACTTTTTCGCATCAAACCAACATACCCTCCCAAAAATTTCCGACGATGCTTCCGAATGAAAAGATCATTGTTCAATTGTATCTGATGGGAGCGATGCACTACGGTGATTATTTCATATGCAAGAAAGATGTCGTTGGTACGTGGGCTTCACCTCTTACCAAAAATGCACCGCAATTATTCGGATGCTTGCATATGGAGTTGTCGGTGATCTTGTGGATGAGTATATGCGGATGAGTAAGTTTGCATGCCTAGAGTCTGTTATAAGAAGGATGTGGAGCGTGCTTTCAGTGCTCCAATCACGATCGGCTATTGTTCGGCACCCTGCTAGAATGTGGAGCAAGGAGACCATGTGGGAGCTGATAACTGCTTGTGTGATCATGCACACCATGATCATAAAGGATGAGGGCAATATGACAGTTTCTATGATGCAACATGGCAGTTTCAGTTTTGAGTTGGTTGAGCCCCAACCTGGAGTGGCATTATTTCAATAGTTTCTCGACTTTCATTGCGATATGCGTGAAAAATAGATTCACGCTCAACTCCAAAATGATTTGGTGGAGCATATGTGGGATCACCACGATAAGCAGTAGTTACATTGCCCTCATATTTGGTATAATTTATTATTTATTTGGTTTGTAAGACTATTCGTGGATTCACGTAAGGAACTATTTTTTATTTGTTTTATTTGATTGTAATAATGGAATGGCTAAGACAGACCAAAATGATTAAAAAAATTGCTATGCGGACCAAATCGGTCGTCATTGGATTTTTTTTTTGCGTTTCAAAGAGAACTTTATTCAACAGAACAACTCATGGCTCTATCTGCAACCAGAGTCGAGGCCAAGAAACAGGGGTATGTGTTTATCCAACATTCTGTTTCCACCAGTGTGCTTGCACGCTTTGCACAGCGATGGGCAGCAGTGTTGGCCGACCTTATTACATGTTGAATACTAAATGAAGTACTCCCTCAGACTCCCTTGTATTTTGGGTCAAATTTGTAGTACCATATAACTTTGCACTAGCAAAAAATATACTCCCTCCGTCCACAAATAACTGTCTTAGATTTGTCAAAAAGTGGACGTATCTAGACTTGAAACATGTATAGATACATCAATTTTTGTGCTAATTTGAGACACTTATTTTGGGACGGAGGGAGTACATGTGATACTATAGAACACAAAAATATATAGCTTTGATCTCGCTGTGGGCCCGGAATATCCAATCAAATAACGCCGTAAGTCTCGCATATATAGGTCCGTTAAGGGCGGTGCCCACGTCGATGTATGATTCCTAGATCGATTCATACTAGACCATGGCCATGGCCATGGCCTGTGAGATCAGAAACTTATAAACAAGGCCTGAAGGCCAAACCGCCAAAGGGCAATCCAGATCGGGTGGTAGCTCTGGATGGAGGCCGCTCACGCGCACTGGGCTACCCTGCCGAGCGATCTCCTGATCCTCGTCGGCGCGCTCCTCGCCGTCCCAGGTCGCATATGCTTCCGCGCCGTGTGCCACGCATGGAGGGAAGCCATCCCGGCAGAGCAAGCCGGCGCCATGCCGGCGCCGTGGGTGATCATACCCCGCGTCGAGGGCTGCAGTGACTCCTTCACTGTCCTCTCCGCGCCCACCATGAATTCCTTCCAGTGGACGCCCCCGGGCGGTGCGCCCGCCCGCTGCGTCGGCTCCAACGGCAGCTGGCTCGCCATCGTCACCGTCGTGGACGTCCGAAACCTCGCAATCACGCTGGTGAACCCGATCACGGACGCGAGCGTGGAGCTTCCGCTCGTGACCGGCTGGCGATGGGCGTTTGATACCGAAGATGATCTCGAGTTTGAGCTGGACGTCGTTGTCCGGAAGGTGGCCTTCTCACCGAACCCAAGTGCGCACGACTACGCCGCCGCCTACGTGTCTCACTGCAGCGAAGCCGTGTTCTGCGCCAGGGCCGGCACCCACGGCTGGATCCGCCTCCCCGGGCTCGTCGGCGGTGACCACGAGGGCATCAGGCGGGAGCTGGACGTGGCGTACCACGACCTGGGGCGGAGCTAGGTGCATTTAGTGGGGTCAAATGACCCCAACGACTTGATGGAATCCCTTGGCAGTTTATTGGAAAATTAGTGATATTATGCCTCATTAGTGCAAAATGACCCCAATGCAATGGAGATGACCCCAGTACCCTTCTAGGCTGGCTTCGCCCCTCCACGACGGCAAGTTCTACTACATGGGCACAAGCGGCCAGGTGTGGGTGGTCGACATGGCCGCGCCGTCCCCCTCTCCCGTGCCCCTCGCCGTGCTGGAGCCCCCCTTCAGCGGCATGGTCATGTGCCGCGGCTACCACCTGGCTTTCTCTGACGGCATGCTTTACGTGGTGTTTAGCCGGAGCGAAGGCGACGGCGGATTCCCGCTGGATTTTACCCGCCGGTTCCGGGACGTGTTACTGAGGCGCTACGACCCTGAACCTGAAGCACCGGGCAAGGAGCAGTGGAGGTCGGTGAGCAGCATCGCCGGCCGCGCGTTCCTCATCGGTGATCGGAACCAGTCCATGTCGGTGCCCGTCGACGACAACGCCTGGCTCAGGCCCAACTGCGTCTACTTCACCAACACCCCGCTCTGCGACCTTTTCGCCATTGGACTCATTGGGCGTCGAGGTTTGTGGGCCTCAGACGTGGTCACCGGCCGGATCACTTGGCCGCGCGCACCGACCGACATGACCGGGAGGCATCTGGAATCAGAGTGGAACGACTGGCCGCCTGCACCGAGCGACATGGTCCAGTTGCAGTTGGAACCGGAATTGGATGTGGACTGGGCAAAATCCCTTTGGTTTATGCCCAGCTTGTCAGTGGCGGAGAGAGCTAGCAATGCAAATTTGTGATGCCAATTCAAATTTGCGATGTCAAATACATGCATTTGTATGATTTATATATATTTTTGCATGATTTTTACCCTATATATATATATATATATCTGATTTTTTTCCAAAATATTGTCAATTGACTTCACAACTGGCATGTGCGATGTGGCTCCGTCATTTCAGCTTGTCATCATCCAGACAACGCAGCGCGTGCCACGTACGACAGGCCAATTTTACATGGTATTTTTATGTCTAATCTTATTAAAGCACGCAAATTAAGCGTGGACAAGTTTGTAGTACTAGTTTATTACTCACTTAGTTTCGAATTATAAAATGTTGTAGATATTTCAATGTTGACCGCATATGGACAGGTAAGTGCGATTCAGAAACAAGGTTTAGTATCTTATAATTTTACAGAAATTTCATTTGCAAATAAGGTCCCGCGATATACACAGTGGACATGTATAGATGTGCAATATGAGTTTTAGCAACAATAACAAAGTCTTAATTCTCAACCAAGAATTATATGATTTGACAATAGCAAAAACAAAGGGGAAATAGCATGCTAGAGTGGCCGTCGATCGATCAAGGAGTGAGTGTTTTAGGTCTTCTTTCTCCATTCTGACTTGCTGGATGGCGAGACACCCGCCGCTCCACCAATCAGCGTCCGCCTTCTCCATTCTATGATTCCGCACCCTCCTCCTTCCCCCACATTTCTCATCTGCAACCAATGCCCCACCTGTTCATTTTTTTAGATACAAAGGGCCTCGCCCCAGTTCCATTTCCTCTCGAAAACGAAACACAGCGTCTTACATCGTTTTACGCATCCAGCACTCGGGGGGGATAAACGACCGCATGTCGCCCCAGAACCCAAACGGGAGTTTTTCCATTACAGAAGTGCGAAATCTGCCCAACTAGAATAGTTTCTCAGGCAGATCGCTGACAAAATAAAGCATGGCAGTACTGAAGCAACTAAACATCGACATCAGAGGAAGGGGAATCACGCACTACGTATCACCTTCCAGCCATCTTCGTCCTCTATCATCACCATCGATGCTTTCTCCAGTGTATGTGCCAGCTCTCGAGTTGTGGCTTCCCATTCTTCATCATTTTTGTTGCATTTAGCTCCACACCTCGCCTTCTTCTTCAGGGGTCCATCCAGCAGCACAGGGTCCCTCACCCTGGATCTCGCCAGGTCAACGGCGGATGAGCTCGAGCCAGTCTCTCCAGCCCAATCACCACCCTGCCCAGCATGTCCTTGGCACCTCCCGAGAGCAAAATTTGCCACTGAGAAAGTGTAGAATGTAGCATTCTCCAGATCACCTGCATGCCAACCCAATTGTCTCTGTTAAAGCAGAGATTATTTCTTGTTTTCCACAGCACCCACATAACGGCTGCATGGATCACATTGACTGCTACATTTCTTGTCTCACTCAGCCACAACCCAGCAACCTTTTCAAAAGATGCAGGTTCCAGCATTTTACCAGTGAGCCTACCAGTTTCCTTCCAAACCATTTTAGAAACAACACAATCAAAAAGTAGATGGTTGCAAGTTTCAGGTTCAGAACAAAACAGGCATGAAATGTCATCAAGATGTTGTCTCTTACTCAAGTTATCTCTAGTGAGAATTTTGTTATGAGACACAAGCCACAGGAAAAAATGAATATTTGGTGGAACTTTAATTTTCCAGACTGCATGCACATGTGTAGGGTTAATACCTCTAAAGTTAACAAAGGCATACATAGATCTAGAAGTGTAAATCCCTTTTGATTCAAGTTTCCAAATGACAGAATCCTCCTCATCACTAAAGTGCAAGGACTCAACTATGCCTACGAGCTCATACCACTGTAACATTAGTTGCTGGTTAAAACATCTTCGGAAGGTCAGTTTTAAATTCTGACCATCCCATGCATCAGCTACAGAAATATTTTGCTCATTAGACAAGATAAATAAATCCCAATATTGGATGGCCAAGCTAGAGCTTCCCAGCCAATGATCTTCCCAAAATTTTACATTTCTACCATTCCTATTCTCCATTGGTATCCTATCCTAGCAGCATTGGCTGCCCACAGGACTCCTTTCCAAAAAGGAGAGACCCCAACAGAAGAACAAGAGAAAATGTTAGGGTTATTAACATTGTATTTATAATCAATAATCTGTTTCCATAGTTGTTATCTTCCAGGTTAGCTTTTTAATCCAAGTAGCCAATAAGCACATATTCATATCAGCTAAGTTTGGAATACCTAAACCCCCAAATTCTTTCTTTTGGGTCACCAAACCTCAATTTGCTAAATGATACTTGTGGTGATCCTCAAAATCGTCCCACAAACAGTGAGCCATTTGGGAGTTTATTAAAGCTATTGCCCATTTAGGAAACTTTATCACACTCATCAGGTAAAGAGGTATACTTGCTAGCACACTTCTTACCAATTCTAGTTTGGCAGCATGTGACATCAGTCTACCTCTCCATCCTGCAGCTGTTTTAATAAGCTTATCTATCAGAGGTTGTAAATCCTCTTTTCTGAGTTTATTGTAATGTAAAGGCACCCCCAGATATTTCAGGGGAAAAGTACCTAGCTTGCAGCTTAACATCTGAGCAAACTCTTGTGCATCCTCAGGTTCTACATTTATAGGAACAAGATCACATTTATGAAAATTAATTCTCATCCCTGAGAGTTGCTCGAAACAGGATAAAAGCCATTTCAAATTAAGCACACATTCTCTCTCTTTCTTTAAGAAAAGTAGAGTGTCATCAGCATATTGCATGCTGATAACCCCAGTTCTATTGAACCCCAACAACAGCCCAGTAATTAAATTGTTATTAGCAGCTTTAGTAAGCATTTTTGTAAACACATATGCACCAGATTAAAAGTAAAGGGGAAGCAGGATCTCCTTGTCTAACACCCCTATTGGAGATGAAGTAATCACTGCTTACATCATTTATCCTAACACCCACGGATCCCTGATCAAGCAGAGACCCCACCATTTCAATAAACTTTTTGCCAAAGCCTCTGGATTCCAACATCTTAAAAGGAAACCCCTATCAACTTTGTCATATGCTTTTTCATAGTCTAGCTTGAAAATAAAACCAGCTTGACCACTATGATGCACCTCATGAATAATTTCATGAGCTGACACCACACTTTCTAATATAAATCTCCCTTTAATAAAGGCAGTTTGGTTAGGTGAAATCAGGATTCACAAACCACTCCTAGCCTGTTTGTGACACATTTAGAGAAGATTTTAAAACTACAGTTGGTAAGAGCTATAGGCCTGAATTTCTGTATAGTTACAGCATCAGGTTCCTTGGGTAGCAAAGTAAGTAAAGAGAAGTTCAATCTGAATAAATCCAGATTACCTCTATTCCAATCATCAAATAGTTTGAAAAGATCAGATTTAATTAACTCCCAGAATGTCTGATAAAACAGGAAAGGGAAGCCATCTGGGCCAGGGGCCCCTTCAGCATAAGAGCCAAAGACAGCTGTTCTAATTTCCTCCTCAGAAAATTTACTTTCTAGGAAATTATTTTGGTCTTGTGTAACCATATCTTCCACGTCCCAAAAATCAGCAGCAAGACTAACATCTAGCTTTTGATCAGAACAGAACAAAGATTTATAGTATGATACAACAATTTTAAGTATACCTTCTGTATCGTTGACAAGGCCAGAGGGGCCTTCCAGCACAGTAACTCTCTTCTTCCTCCTCCTCTGATTAGCCAGAGCATGGAAATAAGAAGTGTTTCTGTCTCCCTCTAGGATCTGCTTGTCCCTAGATCTCTGCCTTGCTTTAATTTCTTCCTTTTTCCAGATACCTGTCAATTCATCAGCAATTAATTTCATTCTGTTTTTAGAAGCAGGAGACAAACATACAGATTCAGACAAAATGTCCAACTGATCAAACTCCACAACAAGTTCTTTTTTAAGTTTATGTTGTGCAGCCTCAATGTTGGCACTCCATCCTTTTAGAATTCTTCTTAGGGTTCTAATTTTAAATTGCCACACATCAATAGCTTTAGTGTGAGGACAGGGTGTGTTCCAGGCTTTGATAACCACATCTCTGAAGCCCTCCACCTGCAACCACCATTTTTCAAACCGAAATGTTGTTTTTTGGGACACTAATGGCCCCAGTGTCCACCACCAAAGGTGTGTGATCACTGCCAAGTCTGGCTAAGGCTCTTACTATACATGCTGGGTACATAGCTTCCCAACATGTAGTTGCAAAAACCCTATCTATTGTTGCCATGACACATTATCTCTATTATTACTCCAAGTGTATCTCCTCCCAGAGAGTTTAATCTCCATGAGGCCAAATCTGTTGACCCAATCATTAAAAGGTCAGCCCATCTCTGATTTATATTACCAGAGCTTTTATCAGAAGCATGCCTAATAAGATTGAAATCTCCCCCTATTAGGGTAGGTCCTGTCCAGCTTAAAAAAGCATCATGAAGTTCAGTAATGAATTCTAATTTGTGCTCTTCATAAGCTGTACCATAAACCGACATGAATCTCCAGACCTCTCCGTTTTGCTTATTCTTAACTACACAAGATATGCAAAATTTGAAATTGGTCCAGGAGATAACATCAAAGACATCACCATTGACCCCAGCAAGGATACCTCCTGCTGTGCCATTAGCGGTAACCAGTTCCAGATAAACCTACTTTGAGGGTCTAGAACAAGCAGTTGGGCTGTGGTAAAATCTTCTTTTTTGTCTCAGAGAGACAGATTAAATCTGGGTGATTTTCTCTAATGAGATCACCAGTTCTAACTAACCTATCAGGTCCATTTAGACCTCTCGAATTCCAAATGAAACCTATCATTTTGGCTTGAAATTTAATTTCCTCTTACTACCCCTCCTCCTACCAGATACCTCCATCCAGGCACTATTAGTAGGTGAGGCCTCACTAGTGTGAGGTGATTCAACTTCAGGTTGTTCTCTATAATTAGAGCTATCAACCTCAGGTGAATTAACAACAGAATCTAAATTAGCAGGTAAAAACATATCAGGGTGGTCTGCATGAAAGGACTCTAGCCTATCAGTTTCCACACTTTTAATGTTTTCAATGTTCTTTTCTACTTCCTCAGAAGAGGAGCCTAGGATAACTCCAGCTAGTCCAGCTTTTTGCATAAGAGCTAAATTGTCTAGAACAACAAAGGAATTATCTAGGTAATGTTTCTTTGTACCTTGGGGATTTCAGATTCTTTGACTTCTTAATTTCCTGTGCCTTCTCCAGAATTGTCTTCCCATCTCTTTTGACCCTAGCACTTGTCCTGGTGGCCATAACAGGCCCCCATCTCTGAGTAGGCTGAGATGATTGACCTTCCTGAGGAGGAACATGCATTTGAGTCATTTGATCTTCATCCTCATCAGATTCTTCAAACTGCTGCAGCAATTGAGTACATATAGTACTTGTCTGTTCCAGTTGGGTCTCTGTATTCACAGCAGGGGCTCTTGGAATCTGAACTTCCAGGATTTTCCTCATGACAGTGCTCTCCAGGTTATTTGCATTATTACCAGCAGTCCTGTTCCCCTGCCCAGTCGATGGAGGAGCAGAAGGCCCACATGTCTCCATGTTTTGCTTCCATTCTGCTTTTCCTTGTTCATCTGATCTAAAAATCATCCCCTAACTCATTATCTAGTTGAGCAGGGCTGTTGTGATTGTTGTCATCGTCACCATTCTCTCCATTGCCCCCTTCATTGTCATCATCAATAGTGAACTTCAGCAGGTAGAAGACTTGGTTAATCTCAAACAGCCTGTCGATAGGGATTTTACTGGGATCCCTCACACAGACTTTGACTCTCAT
This sequence comes from Poa pratensis, assembly GCA_947311845.1. Classification (NCBI taxonomy): domain Eukaryota; kingdom Viridiplantae; phylum Streptophyta; class Magnoliopsida; order Poales; family Poaceae; genus Poa; species Poa pratensis. Next base: position 30,544,942 of record CAMZMU010000088.1, read on the forward strand.
CACTTTGTAGAAACTCCTAAAGACTTCATGCCAGTCTACATTGACAAGCACACCCAGAGCAGAGGAGACCTGGGCAATAACTTTCCAAGTCCACACTTTTGGAGGTAGTCCTGTAATTGTGACCCATTTCTCCTGTAGCTCTTCATAGATAGGCAAGTCTCCATCCCATTTAGAAAAGGATATAGAGACTCCTTTCTTCTTCAAGTTGATGGAAGGGTATTCCACCAGATCACTGACCTTCTTGTTGGGGGAATCTAACCAGGAACTTCTTCTCTTCTAGCACCCTGTTTGCCAATACCAGTTTGTCTTCCACATCTCAGTGAAACAATGCTCAAGCTCCTGCTCAGATATTTCCCCACCTTCAATGTTGACCACTCCTACATTGTCAATGTTCAGCCAGTGGATAGCTTCAGGGCCTTCAGTTTCAATATGGAAGAAACCAAGTCCCACATTGGCACTACCCCAGTACTGCGCCATAGGCATTGGTTTGTACCACTCTGGGCAAGTATCCATATGACGCCCTTTCTCTCCACAGATGAAACAACACCTGTTTTTAGTGCAGAGCCCAACATAGTGTCCTGACTCCCCACAATTGAAGCAAATCACATTCTTATACCTTGGATCAACCACAGTCATGACAGCTTCAGTGTTATTCTTCTCTCCTGACTGCTCAGAGGATGCTACTGCTTTGTCTCCAGAACTCTTCTGCTGTTCGCTGCCACCTGAAAGCTGCTTTTGTTTCTTCTTGTTTTTGTTGGCTGCTGATGGCTGGGAGACTCCCTGAGACCCACCGCTGCTTGTGTGGCTAATTGCTTGCTGTGGTGGTGGCACAAATTGCTGCTGATTCTGTACCGGTACCATATTTGGCAGCTGGTTCATCATCTGCTGCGGGAATTGCATCTGATACTGCTGCCACTGCCCCATGGGGTAAGGAGGAAACATACCCGGCTGCATCATCGGAAACGCGCCTGGTGGCGCGCCTCCAGCCTGTTGGATCTGATTCTGCATCTGCTGGATCGGGGCCATCACGGGGGGCTGTAGCGGCGGAGGCGCCACCGGCCGCGGCGGTGGCTGATACCGCCCCCGCCCCGCCACTCCGTATCTCCCCGCACCGATTCCGCGTGAACCCGCCATGGCGACCCCCTCGAAGGAGGAAGGTCTCCTGGAGGTCGAGCTCCACCAGTCGATGTAGATTTTCTTCACCGGCCTTGACGTAGATCTCGCCGGGAAGCAGTCCCTCGCCTCAAAGCTTCTGCTCTCCACTAAATCTCTCCGAATCCACACTCGAGTTGATTTTCCGCCGGAAACCCTAACCCGCCGCCTTGAGGGCTCCGGATCAGGGCCTCGCGAAACTTCTCTGTTGAGCTCTACCGAACGCGTATTCTCAGCGCCCGCCTTCTCCCCGAGACGTGTACCTGCCCACCGCCATGGACCTGGACATCTGTCCTCCATCCGTGACTTTGGGGCCTACCAGGAGACGAAGCTCTGCCCGGTGGGACACCGAAGTTCAAACTCCGTTTCCCTCCGTCAGTCCGCACCGTCTCCCTGATTCCCCTCGCCGGCGAGCTCGTAAACCTCGCGCATGGCGATGGATCTCGCCGTCTCCGCGGAAACCCTAGCTCCGATCTCGCCACCGCCAGCTCGCCTATCCCTGTCACTACACTCGCATAGCTGCGCGGCGGTGCTCTGGATCTATCGGCGATGCACGGCGATGGCCGGAACGGGGCCGGAGAGGGGGCTCCGCCGCGAGAGCGGGTTCGCGAGAGCGAGAGCGAAGCCATCAGGCACTTCAACTTTCTAGAAATACTTTATTGTCAACTTTCTAGAAATACTTTCTAGAAATACTTCAGGCCCCACCTGTTCATACAACAACAAAAATCCCCACATGTTCCTCCACCTTCCAGCGAAATCCCGCCCCTCTCCCCGTCGAAGCAGCAGCAGCACCCATTGCCCCAAGGCGGAGAAGAAGCCCGTGGAGGAGGAACATCACTGTTTCAGTTCTCTGTTGTGCGATGTAGTTAGCTGTTCCTGTTCGTTCTGAATTTCGTCATATTGTAAGAAGTGTGCTGGTTGTGGGAACATCACTGTTAGTTCGATCTGAAGAAATAGTAGTGTTGCTGCATCGCTCAGAATCATGCCTGTGTCGACCTTGATCTGCAGAATAGTATTACTTCTCATGATCTTTTGTGTGCGACTGTGTCTTGTGTCGAACTGTAATTCTGTTTTTGATTCATGCCGTCTGTTCGGATCCTGTGATCCGCGTCGCCTGCAATTTTTCAGAAACGTCGGTCTGCTTTTGCATCTGTTTTCGAGCATGTTCTTTCGGTATTAAGACGTGAAGCTATCCTGAAGAATCTACTGGTAGTTACTAGTTGCTGCACTGGAAATCGCTGGCACGAAACACGATCTCTCGGTTTGGAGCCACTGCCACACTTCAAAAAAATTGGGCTCCGAAATGGCAAATTCAGATGCCTTGAGTTTCCCTTCGCTCCCTGAATCCAGTGTCGTGCAAATGCATTTGTAGTATGGCAGTTTGCCCGATTTCAGTTTCAGATTTTAACTTTTGGCACCTAAAACGCTTGCGCACTAAACATTTTCTCTGAGGCGTAAACGAACCAGCAAGGCGTACTCTGTCCACTACTCCATAGTCGAACACGTAATCTGATACTAACGGCCTCGCGCCCAGTCGTCGTCAGCCCAGCTTTTCTCACCGGCGGTGGGGAAAGCGATGTCCACCTCGCCGCGCCTTGGTTCGGCCGGCCGCCTCTCCGTGCGCTGCCATGTTCCCGTCGCGGAGGCTGTTGGTGCCGAGTCCTACTGTGTTCCCCTCGCTGGGCTCCTCGGCGCGGCTGCTGTGCAGCCCGCGCTGCGTTGCTCGGGAGCACAACGTGTTTGTGTTATTGCCTGAGAGGGTCCGTGGCCGCCGGGGACGAGGTACAGACAAGTGCTTGCTTCTACTTACTGCCCGCACATGGATGAAGATTGTTCAATCTTGCATTTACTGTTCTTGATAACATGATTCCACATTGCTTCGTGATTTGTTGGTGTTGATAATGAGTTATGTAATTTGATGAAGCCAATTTTATCTGTTTCCTTATCAGTTAGGTGGCTTGCATTAACATGATGCTTTAGAAATTCCCTTAAAAAAATAAGGTTGGTTTGCGATTGGATGGTTATAAGGTCGTTTCGATTCCTATTGGCATGTATTAGGTAACAAAATGAATGAGCTTACAAGAGAGACCTGTTGTGTTGTCTCATGCACTCACCACTAATAACGCTTACCTCTTGGGATATGTGGTTGCCCGAGAGCACTGTTTTCTGTCTTTTTTTGAAGAACAAGGAATATGATACATGTTTGTCTATGTGTGCTGGATCTTGGTTTTATTATATTTAGAAGCTGCTTCATGTGTTTCTTGACTAGCTAATTGATTTGCACAAACATGGTGCCTTTTAAGAGTATTAAAATGTAACTGTTATAAGGTCGTTTCTGATCCTATTGCATGGCAATAGTTATCAAAATGGTCATATGACAATGATTTCTTGTTCTCATACGCACACTACTACTAATGCTTACATCCTTTCTTGATGTTTTATCTTTAGTGCTCAATGTAACGTTTGTATCTTAAATTTCCTTGTTTTCAGGTCTGCCATGGACTGCAGTAATTATGAGTCATCAGACTATCAGAGCTAGGTGATACATATATTGATGACTCTGTCAAGTTTGTGGTCAGGCTAGGCACTAACAGGTTTAGGACTGCTATTTGAGCTGCCGCGGAAGACTGAGACTCTCATAACTAGCTTAACACACCATATGTGTGCTAATAGCAAGTATTTGCTGGAACTTGAGTGCAAGTATACTAAGACGGATCTTGCTCTTCAGAGGGCCATGGAAGACTGTGACTCGCTGCACTGACACTACAGTGAAGGTACCCTCGTGGAATTGCACTACCGGAAAAGTATTCTGCAGTAGCTGCAATCTGGCTATTTTCTTGAAGCTATCATTAACTTGCTTGTGATCTTTGTGTAGAACAATCTGGCTGGCTAATTATCTTACTTCTAAACTACTTCCGCTGCAGAATGATGACCAAAATGAATACCTCCACATGGCCAGAATTGAGCAAAAAAGACAATGAAGGTGTGTGAATTATTGTTGAGAAACATAAAGTATGTGTTCCTACCCTCTATTTATTGGTTCCATTCAAGTTCTTTTGAATTATAGAATCTAGAATTTATTCTAACGTGTCACATACTTTCCAGAAAGAGAAGGACTCTGGTTTGAACAAAATCCTGATGTTAGAGAAGCAGCTGGATGGTAAGTATAAGCTGGAGCTGGATATACAACAAGCTTAGAGGCAAACTGTAGGTGGTGAAACACATGGAGGGAGAGTGTGTTGATATGAATAAACTTACTGAAGAGTCGACTAAACAACTAGATGAAAGAATGGATCCTGTGGAACACTTGGATGAGCTAAATCATTGTCTTATCATTAAAGAAAGGATAACCAATGATGAACTGCAAGATGCAATTAAATAGCTGATCAAGGTAACATGACGTGATATACTCGTCTTCAACTTCTAAATCTCAAATGTCCTGAGACTTGCGCTCGTGTGAATGCTTTATAGGGCTTGGCAATTTGTTAAACCCTTGTAGCAACATGGAATCAAGAGGATGGGTGAACTGGATGATAAGCTGTTTGTTAGAGCAAAGATATGGCACAGAGACCGAATTAAAAGCTCTTGAATTGTGCTCCTTGTGGCAAGATAATCTTAAGGGCGGTAATTGGGATCCTTTCAAGATACTAACACAGGTGAAACGGCCAAGGAATGCCTGTTCCGAATGCATTAGTTCCCTGAACATGCCCCCGCCACACACCCTCCTTTCCCACCGCACCAAACCACTCAACCCTACTATGTCACTCACCTCCGCCATCCCCTCCCTCTCTCCAGAGTCCAGATCCACCAAGGCTGCCAGCCCGCCACCAAGTTAACATCCTCTCAGCTTGTACTCTGGTTATCTAGTTGTACTAATACTGACTGGTGTTAGCTACTACTTAGACGCAGTTTATCTTGGAATAGAAATGTGAGTACTTGACGCGAATTGATGTTAGTACGAATACATACTGCTTTCTTTTAGAACCTGTTGTCTGACATATCATAATCACATTGATGCATTTCTACTCTGTGTTTTCCTTTTTTTGCCCCTTTTTTTGTGCTTTGTGAGTCTATTCTGATGTGCTTCCTAGTGTCAAACATATCCATTTGTTACTGGATGTGGTGAAATATTAGAGTCAGTTTCTGCTGCTATTGCGTATTGTCATATTTTTCCAACACATTACACATGGGAAATGTTTTGTGCAATGTCTGAACTTTTATGTACTGATTACTTGGAGCAATAAATATATGTGGTCAGCATACTGAGGATTGAGAATGTAGTTTCTCAAATATTTAAAATTTTGTAAAGAAGCCATTGTACGGCGAATGATAATGCTATTGTGCTATGTTGAACACCAGGATATTACATTTTCGGATACTGTTGCAAATAATGTAGCTCAGATCACAAATGCTAACTGAAACGAGATACATAACTTCTACTGTTGCAGGATCATGTCATTCCAGCTCGATGTCTTGAGAAGAGGCTCCTCTTGTGCTCCATGTTCCCCTACACGCTTACCAGCAAACAGGAGGTACGCATCTCTAATTGCATGCATCTCTCCCGCTGCATCTCTTATCAGCGTCCGCTCTCGTGGCTGTCTCTTGGAGCAGGATATGGCAAGCCTGAAGACAGAAACCAAGCACTCCTGGATTCTACTACTTTTAATATCTTCCTTTGGTTCTCTATGCAGCCAGATTGTTGGGTCTGCTATCTCCAAGGCTCTCTCTGGAATAGCACCCTCAACAAATTTATGCAGACTCAGTGAATCCCTGAACGTGTCGTCTGTTGGGCTTCTTCCGGTAAACATCTCAAGCAGCAATATTCCAATACTATAAATATCACCATAAGTTGAGACCACAGAGCCTTCTCCGTACTCTACAATTAAAATTGTGTGGTTAGCAACTTAGCATGCGATGAAAACTAAAAGAAAAATAAGAACAGTTTCAGTTACCTGGAGCTACATAGCCTATGGAACCTCTAATCCCGATTGAGCTATATGAAGCTTGCATTCTCTTCCTTGTATTTTCTTGAAGGATCTTTGATATGCCAAAGTCTCCAACGCGGGCGCTCATGTCTTCAGCAAGAAGAATGTTGCTTGGCTTAAGATCACAATGGATTACAGGCGGTTGACAGTAGTTGTGCAGATATTCTACTGCGTCCACAATATCGACAGCAATATCAAGCCTCTGGGAAAGGCTGAGAGTGTTGTTTGTAGTGGGCTCTTGAGCTTTTGGATGAAGCCAACCATCCAAGTTACCATTAGGCTGAAATTCAAAAACCAGTGCCTTGAACTCTCGACCTTTGTCGTCGACGCTCGAGCAACACGTTATGATCTTTGTGAGACAACGGTGTCGTATCCTTCTCATGGCCTCACATTCAACCTGAAAACTCTTGGAAGATCCAGATTGCTGAAGATTAAATACCTTGACAGCCAACGATCTATCTTGACTGTCCAAATCACACTTATAAACTGCACCATAACTTCCTCTCCCAAGCAAGTTAGCTTCTGAAAACCCATTAGTTCCTGTAAATAATGCTTGGTATGAGATTCTTTCATATTGCTCCTCTGCATTTATAGATTGCACTATTTCCTTCTGTCTTCTTTTGAGCTTCTGGCAAAGTATCCAAACAACAAGAATAAATGAAAGCGACAACAAGATTGTTCCAGTTGTTGCCAGAGAAATTACCAGATACTTTGGCATCTCTGTTTTGTTCTTGCTTAAGTGGCTTATGGAGCATGGAACCAAGTGAAGCTGAGGTGGGCCACCACACAAGTTCATATTCCCAGCAACTGCTATGTAAGTGATATTTCTGAAAACACCTCCATGTGGCACCTCACCTTGCAAATTATTGAAGGATATATCCAATTTGGACAGTGTTGTCAAATTTGTAGAGCTGCCGGGATTAACCCTGTCAAGTTGTTGTGTGCTAGGTAAAGTTCCTGCAGGTTTCCAACATCACCAAGGGCATCAGGTATGTTACCGGAGAACTTATTCATTGTCAGGTTTAGTTTGCTGAGTCCCTTTATATTCTTCAGCAGTTTAGGTATACTTCCCTCAAATGAGTTATTGTCTAGCAAAAGCCATTCCAACACTATGCAGTTCTGAATACTGTAGGGTATCTTGCCAGACAACTGGTTTCCTGATAGAATCAGTTGATTAAGGTTTGACAAGCTACCAACTTCATCAGGAAGAGTTCCAGAAAGGGAGTTGTATGACAAGTCCAAGTACCATGAAAGGCCAGGTAATTTAAAAATCCCTCTTGGAATTGAACCATTAATTTGGTAATTCGTTGACAAATCAAGTACAAGTACAAACAGGTTTTTCAACTCCCCTAGGCTTGCTGGAATTGGCCCCTCCAAGTTGCCATAGTATGCATAAAGCCTATTCAACCGCGAAAGATTTCCTAATGATGGCGGTATGAGTCCAGACAAGCTATTGTTGTACAAGCCTAGCTCAATCAAGTTTTCAAGCTTACCAATACTCTCTGGAATTACTCCGGATATGTAAGTATTTGCTATGGCAAGCAAGTTGAGACCAACCAAATTGCCTATGTCTGCAGGAATACCCCCAGAGACCCCACTGTCCATTAAGTATAACTTCTGGAGAGTTGTTGAGAGGTTCACAATCGAACCAGGTAGTTGTCCTCCAAAAGAGTCGCCTCCGAGTGACAAACGCTCTAGTTGGCTGCAGTTCGCCAAAGAAGTGATGAATTCCCACCCCTTGTTGTTATTCACTTCAAGCTTATTTCCATCCAAGTCCAGATTTTGGAGAGCTCCCAGCCTCCCCAAAGTGGGAGGCACATACCCACTAAATCTATTTCCGCTGAGCCTAAGTCCTGTGAGGTATGATAGATTTGATATTGAGGAAGGGATTGTTCCCGTGAAGTGATTCTCACCCAAGCCAAGAACTTTCATCTTGGAGAACTTGTTGCCAATATCATCCTTAATGCTTCCGTACAACATATTTACCCCTACCTCAAATATTCCAGCGATGACCAGTTGTAGAGAGAAGGTGGAATCATACCAGAGAGATTGTTGCTGAAGAGATTGAATTTCCACATGCTGTGGATGCTGCCGAGCCCTGGTGGTATCAAGCCCACGAGCTGGTTATTTGAGAGATCGAGGTATTGTAGATAGGACAGATTGGCTAGTGATGCCGGGATGGTCCTGTGAAGCTGTTGTTACTTACGGAGATTGCTGCCAGGGACATGAGCTTTTCGCCGAGCTCACCTGGGATGCGCCCGCCAAGCTTGTTATTGTGCACTCCCATTATGATCATGCTGACGCAGGAGCTCAGGTTCACAGGGAACGTGCCAGAGAATGTGTTGTCGTTCAGGTAGAGCCTCTGTAGGCGGTGGAGGCGCCCGAGGCTCGCGGGGATCTCCCCATTCAGCCAGTTGAAGCTCAGGTCCAGCGTCCGCAGGAACATGAGGTTCCCGAGGGCCGGTGAGAGCGCTCCGGTGAGCCCGGTGCCATTCAATCTCAGCTCCGCCACCCGCGTTGGCCTCCGGTGGCTGCACGTCACGCCCTCCCAGCTGCAGAAGTGGGTGCTGTCATTCCACGAGGCCAGCATAGGAGAGCTGGTGTCGCTGACTTGCCCTTTGAAAGCAAGCAACGCGTCTTTGTCGCCAGCGCTCACTATGGTGATCATCAGGACGGCAAGGAGTGACCATAGCAAGGTCATGGCCATGATCCCCATTGCCATGCCCATGCCCTTCTTGCTTTGGTTGCCAAAACAGCAACCCCGAGGTTCGCTTTACTTGGCCATCTGTGCTTGCCTTGTGCCTGTTGGAAGCGTTGTGCAATTATTCAGACAGTGTCTTCAGCAGTACCATTTAATTCGGTCCAGTTTCTCTTTCAAGAGATGATTTAGACACTCTGTTGACTTTATCATATCTTTAACTTGCAGAATTTCCCAGAGATGACGACCACCCGTCGGGGATGGCTGCTACAAAAGAGGGATATCAGTGAGATAGCATAGTTCCAAAAATATTGGTAAGACGGTAAGTATAATCCAACACATTGGCATACTATGCAACTGAATTCTGCCAGTTCTTTTTCCCCTTTATAGGAACATGTCTATATCAGAGTTTGGCCGATCATTCTTAAGCCCACAGGGATCTTCAGAAATGATTGTTCGTTTACAAGGAATGGAAATTCTGCTGATGATGCTATTTGAATGTGTAATCATTTTTATTTTTTGAACAATGTGCTATCATTCGGTGCGTGCTATCTTTGTACGAAGGGATAGAGTTCTGCTGATGCTATCTGTAGCTCTATACGTGGAAACATTGATGTTTACCATGGTACTTTTCTCCAGAAATTTGCTGAACGCAGTGGCAGAACTTTAAACATGTTACTCTCAGCTATTTTATTTGGAAAATATAATACTCCCTCCGTCCCAAAATAACTATCTTAGATTTGTCAAAAAGTGGATGTATCTAGACATGAAACAAGTATAGATACATTCACTTTTATACAACTTTGAGACACTTATTTTGGGACGGAGGGAGTACTATATTGCTACCTTGGGCCTCTGCATGGTTTCCGCGCGAAAACTGTCTCTTGCACACGAGCGTCAATGCGAGCTTACTACAACAAACTCAAACAGCAAGCACACAGTGGGCTTTGCTCCCGTCCTTGATCCACCAGCCCATCCACAAATGCTAGATTGTTGAATCTCAAGTTTTATTTTTTGCAAATAAACTGTCTTCCACAATTCCTTACAAGAGAAACCTTGGATCCACCACAATCCAATTTATTCCCTAGGGCTGGAGCACCATTTCACTGTCGCCGCAGTCGACGAACTGGTAGCTGACGGTAAGGTGGCCCTGCTGGATACCCTGTCTGTTGGTGTCGATCTTGCGAACACCGTGTCGTAGTCGAGGTCCAGGGCGGCATTGCTGCACTGGTCGACGATGCTCGCCGTAATCTTCGCGCCGGTCGCCGTGTTCATCACCTATATATATGCAGATTCAGACGATAAACCCGTTATCCAAGACGTAGAAAAACATGGAATAACAGTTGACAGTGACACACCAGGCAGTTTTATGCTGACAGAGTGAAATTATACTGTACTTACCAGGAGGCACTTGCCGTAGGATGCCTGGCCGGTGGGCCCGGCGGGCCCGCAGAAGGTGGTCCAGCCGTACTTGGAGCGCCAGGCGAAGGACATGCCACCGTCCCAGGTTGAGCAGTATGCGCTGGCCCCGTAAAGATCCCAGCTGATGCTCCTCGGGTTGTAGTAGTTGTAAGTGGCCGACTGCGCCGCGGAGGCCGCCGCCGCACCCATCAGGAGGGCCACCAGCCCAACACGTCTCGGTCCCGCCATTGTCGTCGGCGCCGAAGAAACCAAATATGGCATACATATTCTTTTGTTTTTGGTCCAGCAACCATGTATATACCATGCTTCCAGTAAAGCTGAAACCACTAGTACCAGCACCATTTGGTACATGCTCCAGTAGCATAGTTTCAGATGTCCTATTTAATATTTCATATATTTAACTAGTAGCAAGTTTATGTTATCTCCATCATGTGCCTAAGAAGCTTCTTTGTGCTCTTATTTTGTATTTTATTTGTAAATTATCAAGAAGGAATTACAAGGTACTAAACACATACTTTTATTCTGCAGTACTAGCTTGGAATCTGGAGAGTCAATACCAGGGCCAGGGGTATCAGATTCTGAAATCATGAAGAAATTGTGATATTTTGGTTGATAATTGGTGTCATGATACCTACTTATAATTTATGAATTGCTTTTATCGAATGGGAGTAATGTACGGAAATTTGAAAGCTACTTATGAACATGTAATAATTGCTATATGCTGCATCAAATCTTCTCATTTGTGTGAATGTCCGCCGCTTGGATGCTTTCACTTACTCATCTCTGTTCAAGAATTATCTTTGTTACTTTTCTGTTTTTTCTTGTTATTTTTGTGTAAATCTGTGATCTGTTGATCTGATGTGGAGCCACATGTTATTTCAAATTTTCTGTATTTTATTTTCTGTTTTGATTACAGAATTTATCTATATGATTGTATGAATTATATTTGGTATTTCAAAAAATTAGGATATCTCTGGTTTCCCCTCCGTGCTATGCTGCCAAATGAACACAGGGATTCCGTGCGGAGGGCCTCGCTCCCCAGGTTTCCAGGTTTTTGCCACCCTTACCACCATACAAACCCAATGGGCCGAGGCCATGAACGGAAATTCTTTAGCGAAACGGTGTACCTATCGGCTATCGCTCGGCCGATACCGAGTGGATCTCCGGATGGACTGCTGCGAGCGAGTCCAAAAGCGCAGCGAGCGACGCACAAGGGACCGTTTTTTATTGTTGCGCCGCCACCACCACTCAAACCCTATAATTCGCCGAAAATCCATCGCCATGGATCCATCCTCCATCGATAAATCCGCTATCGATCAGTCCCCACCCGTCGTTCAACCCGTTATCGATGAGTCCCCGTTCATCGATGAATCCAAGGGTTTGCCTCCCGCTCCATGGATCAGTTTCGACATGGCCACCCCGTGGGTGATGTTCGAGCGCTTCGTGTTCCGCAGGGACGACGACAAGGACGGCCCCTTCCCGGACGTCAAGGCCGCGCCCATCAGGGCTAAGTCCGTCACCTCACTGGGACAGCCTTTTACCGTCGCCTTGCCCTCCGCCAAACCTCCTGCCGTCTCCCGCCTCTACATGCAGTGGCCGGGCGGGAAGGGTTCAGGAGCCGAGCTCTTGACCACCGACGCGGGCCTCCTTCTACTCAGGCTCACCTCCGTCGTAGAGCTCAGCGCCGGCGAGACCGACAGGTACCCTTACAAGCAGGACTACTTCGTCTGCAAAACCATCCCCTTGCCCCCCTACATCTCGATCAAACGGCTCCCAGAGTGCACTATACCCATCGTGTTAACAGCCGGGGACGGCCGCAAGATAACTACGGATCGCCGGTTCCTCGCTGACGCGGTCGGCCTGTGTCGCCTCGACGATGACCAGTTTGTGGTGGTGCAGCTGGCCAAGTTCTTGGTCCAAGCTGAGGACCGGATGGGTGTGGAGCTGTGTGTGCTCCGCTCCCCTGTGTGGACCAGCGTCAAGGACGATGATGGTTCCGACGACACTGTTGCCGAGGGCGAGTGGGAGGTTCTTGAGCTGCCCATCCGCCATCTCGAGGAAGAATTCAACGACGTCAGACGCTGGTCAGTCGACTCTGCCATCACATATGGCGGCACCATAATCTGGGTTGATTATCACCAAGGAGGCATGCTGTGCTTCACACCAAGAATCGGTTCATTCGTGGAGTACTACCGACTGCCTATCGACAACCGCCCTCGCGATTCGCTACCAAGCCGATACCGCCTCGAGAAGTACCGCAGACTTTGTGTCACCCAAGTTCACTCCCCCGACAGGCGCTATGTTTTCCTCCACCTCAAGTTTGTGGATGTGGCCCGTGAAGATGGCGCCTATTTTGGAACGATTTCACCCGCTTCTAGTTTCACCGTCACCTACCATACTTTCACACCAGCAGAGGATCAGAAGTGGCACAAGGATGTGGTGCTGTCGTCTAGAAAAATACAGTATCTTAACTCCCGTAACCCTTTCATGCCGAGCAATGCTGTGACCACGTTCCCTGTTTTGAGTATGGACGATCCTAATCTTGTCTACTTCCTCGTGTCTGAGAAGAGGGACATGATTGATAAGCTTTCGGTGGTTGCTATTGATATCTTTAAAGAGAATATGGTTTCAGTAGATCAATATATTCAAGGAGACCAAGACCTCAACGGCGAATATGCAGACATGGTCAGGCACAGGTCCCGTCTTCCGAGGTCTTTTCTGCCGTCTCAGTTCCTTGCTCATACCTGATTCGCAGGTACTAATTTGCATGTCGCATTCTCATTTCAGCATAGTGTGTATTAGTTATGTCATACTGGATGTTGCTATTGTTTGGCCTGGTTACTGATCTAGCTTCCTCCGTGGTCTTTCCTTCCTTTTCCATTCTAAAACTTGTTCTGATTTGCAGGTATTTGCCTGCATGTCACATATTTGTGTTTATCGATCATTGTAAACAAGCTTGGTATTCACTGCCTGACTTTGACCTCTTGTTGGTTGTTGTTACCAAACTGCCTGAAGTGAACTCTTTGGTTTAAAAAGGGAAATGATGTATGCTAAGAATGTGAAAACACTGATAGTGCCAGTTGTAAATCGTTGAAATCATTTCAATAACAACATGTGCGTTCTATAGTACTAAAATCAGAAATCCAACTCATTTCTGCAGTTGTGGTGTAACAGAACGTTTTTTTCTTGGACGTTGCTACACAGCGGCGCCGCATCGTAGTACTCGCGTGCGGCGGCCCATGTCCTCTCTATTCCACGCATGGACAGCCCGATATGTCAGTACGCGGTGTCACGACTCTTAATCTTTTTTCCATGCTACTGCACGCTGTCCCTTGTCAGGACCAAAATCAGCTGATTTTTTTTCTTCTCATCCTCATGTTTTTTGGCACAAGTTTGTGACATCGATTTTGCACAGCTTGCTGCAGCCCACTACTGTCTAGTAATTTGCATGTTTCCCTATTTTTATAGGAATGTATGATGAACTAAAGGCGCATTTACCATGTCCATCTATCCAACACTTTGCAAGAATTTAAATAGGGTAATAACTAAATTTTAGCGATGACCGAAAAATGACAGGAAGTGAGGAAGCATATTTTTCCTACAAACATCTCTACTTAGTCACTCCCTCCAGTATAATTCATACTTGTTTGGACTGTCAACCTAGACGCCTCGACGAAAGAATCCCTCGATGAATCACGTAACCAAGCAGAAAGTATACACTTTCCTTTATTAGCACTTGGACTAATTTGACAGTGAGTAACTTACAGTCTACTGAAAGTGTTGGGGTGTTAGAAATTGGCGGCAACTTGGAGGCTACATCATCTGGTGTTCATCCTCACCGTCACACAAAGAACTCGCATCTCCATCTGCTGACGCAACTCCACAAGGAAATATGTCACATGAACATAGCTCAGCAAATCCAAAAAAAGTAACAGAGCTATTATTATTGTCTTGTGTACATAATTAACTAACACAATATTTGGTTCTCTTCCATATTTCCAATTACAGGCATCAAACTGAAAATTTTCCTTGTGAAAAAACAGCTGAAAAAACTGAATCTAAACAGAACCACATACATGTCACATATATTATTCTGAACACACACGAACATAGATACCAGAAATAGTGTTTCTCGGATTCACACGTGTTAGGGGGGAAGATTTGTTACATATGAACTGTCGATTGATGGTTATTTTTAGGGAAGCTAGAAAAAATCCAAGATGGCTCATCCTTGAGAACCAAGTCTACCTTAATGAAGCCTATTATGAACCTGACCAATTTTATGATAACTATATAAAAGCCACACGAAATTGAGCCCTCAGCGCGCTCCACCGCAGCGGTACTGTGCCCCGCTACAGGGTAACAGTGCCCGCTGCGATCCGCGCCGTCCGCTGCCGATCGAGCGGCGCGCAGCGCACGCCCGTGCCACTTTCGCAAAAAAACCCTTGCAGTTTACGAAAATTAACCCGCAGTCCATCTTTCAACGCTGTGCGGGACCTGTTTGTGATTTCTTAAAAATACACGGACTTTTATGTAAAATTGCCAGCAGAATTCATCTTCTTCTCTCTTTCTCGCGAGCGGCGCGGAGGCTGCCGTCAACGTCGCCGTGCTCCGTCGCTGCTCCGCCGCTCCCCGCATGAATTGAAGCCCACGAGCCGCTCCGCCATCGCCGCCTCCGTCTCCTCCCCGAGCGCAGCGTCCTGGGACGCCACGAGCGCTCTGGATTCGCCGCCGCCGCGGTCGCCGTCCTCCGCCGCGGCTGGACGCCATCAGCGCTGCTCCGGCGACCGAATCCGAGCGGCGCCGCTCCTAGAAGGTCAGGCGCCTTCGCGCACGTCCAAAGCGCGTAGCCGCGCCTACTCTCGCGGCCGGAATCGCCGGATCCGTGCGCGCCGGATCCGTGATTTGCACGGAGCAAATCCCCATTGCTGACGTCACACATGACGTCAACAATCTTTTTTTTTTTTCCCCTGTAAATCTTTCAAAATTTATTTAAAATTTAAAAATTTATAACTTATTCATTCCAACTCAGATGAATATAAAAAATATGCCAACATGTTCATAAAGATAATATCTAACTATTTGAACCAAATTTTTGCATGTTCAAAAAATCATCTAAACCATGTTCAAAATACACAATTAATCCTATTTCTTAAATATAGAGTTTGCGGAATTGTAAGTTTTTAAGCAGTCCAACTCCATTTAATTTGCTAAACATGTGTAGGGTTTACAATTCAGCCCTATCTCATAATGTGTAGCACTCAAAATTCTAAATTCAATATCTTTTGTTCTATTATTCTGAAAAATGTGTTAAACATACCAAAATTTCCAAAAAAAATGAATCCTATATATTTGAATCAAGGTCATGCATGTTTAAACAACTTTGAATCATTCTTCTATAGGAAAACTAAATCAACCATTTACTGTAATGAGGAGTTTCTGACGATTTCAGATTGGTAAGTATTTGTCTGCAATCTAGATGGACTTTTCCTGAGTATGGACTTCAATTCAATAAATATGCATCAAACATGTTTGAATATTTTTACTTGTGAATATTTGGACAAAACAAATCAGCAAAAAAAAAAATGGTAACTATTTATGCCGAAAAAAACAAACATTCTTACTTATTTTGAGTTGGTGAATATTTCAAAAAAAAAAAATGCACTACTTCTAAATATGTTCAGTTAAACTTATTAAATGCTCATACAATGCACTTCTTCAAATTACAGACTTAAATTGACCACTTCAATTTAGTAAATATTTTTGGACGAAACCTAGATGAGCTTTATCTAAATATGGAATTCAATTCAGTAACTGACGCTTCCACTCATTTTTGGACATAACTTGAATATTATTTCAACAAAAAAAAAACACATAATTGAACATTTTAATTTGCTTAAAAAAATACTTTAATATATACTACCATGCTCCCAAAAATATATGCTAACATGCTCACGACAAAATAAAAATAAAAATACTAACTACTTATGCCACAATCCAAACATATTTGAAAATTACAATTTGACAAATATTTAAATACAATCTAAATAAAATTTACCTACTTACGAAGTTTACATTAAAAAATGCTCATATCATGCATTTTTTTAACTGTGGACTTAAATTACAAAATTAATGCCAACATACAATCATATTTTATTTTTCAATTCACTAAATATTTAAATATACTCTAGACGAAAAATTTCGACGGATTTCAACATTTCAGATTACAACACGTGCAGCCAACATCAAATTTTTAAAATCCAACCAAAATATTAAGCGCACACTTCTCTTTAATGTACCCGATTTTGAAATCCAAATAACTTCTAAACATGGACAATTTAAAATTCCTTGCATATTTCAAAATTATAGAAATGCCTTTTGAACATACACATTTCACATACATAAAAACAACTCAAATCTAAATAACTTCACATTTTGAACACTTTTCAAAATCTAAACAACCTTTCGGACGTAAACTCTCTTTAAATTTCATTAATTTCCAAATATTCAACAAATTTAAATGCCCGCATTTCCAAATTTTAAATTTACCCACACACGCGCGGCATCGCCGCGCAAATTTACCTAGTATTATTCTGAACACACACGAACATAGATACCAGAAATAGTGTTTCTCGGATTCACACGTGTTAGGGGGGAAGATTTGTTACATATGAACTGTCGATTGATGGTTATTTTTAGGGAAGCTAGAAAAAATCCAAGATGGCTCATCCTTGAGAACCAAGTCTACCTTAATGAAGCCTATTATGAACCTGACCAATTTTATCATCTTTTGAGGATAAATTTGCAAAGCAACAGATTCTTTCTTTTAAGATACTCTAGAACAATTTCAAGAAACTTGATTACTGAATACATAAACAAAAATATGACATTATCCATGGGGAAATTCTAAAACCTAGCCAAGCATATAGTAATGCTCAGGTTCAAAGGAATTTATGTGATATCTGCTTGATACATATCGTTCTTAGCAAAAAAGATTAACAATATGTGTAGCACTTTAACATATAGCATGACACAAACTAACTATGTTTGAGTTACAGACCTACTGTTGGGTAAGATGAGGTACTTTGTAGGCAAAAGAGAACTCCTGGAGCCGTGACCAATGAAAGACAATGAGAAGCTCTGAGCAGTAACATGGCTTGAAGTTCTGGCAACCATTATGCTAGAATGTACAATAATACAAATTAATTTGTACGTGCTGTATTTGATGGTTATTTCAACCGTAGAATCTCCTCCAGGCTTCAACTTTTCTTGTAACAACTGAATGTAACCTCGTGCTCTTGTCTGTGTTGACTTGTTTACTGCCTGACCTTCTTTGGATTAAATGGACGACAAATTCACTCAAGAATGTGAATGTCCATGAAGAGTATATACACGTTGGCAAATTTTCATGTACATGCCAGATTATATTTAGTAAAAGCTAATAGTATATTCTACTTCCGTTCTTTCGATTTGTATATCATTTTTTCTGTCTAATATTAGCTTATGCCTTTTGAGTTATGTATTGTGCTACTGGACCTAGTTTAGTCTATTCAGCTTAAAGATATATTGACTGAATGCTGAACTGTTGGATTCATGTCGTACTTATGTATTGTCATTACTAATCGGTTTACATGCATCACTGTATTCCATACGTAATACTTCTATATGTTGAAGTGTATAAGTGGATTGTCTGGCCGTTTTCATCAGATCGATCTTATGGAATAGTGGTTATCGCATGAAGCTTGACATGGTATCAGAGCCAAGGTCTCGAGTTCGAGCCTTGCTGATGCCCCCTCCGTCCACGTATTGGCCTCTTGAGTCATACCTCTGAGTTTATCTCCCCGTCACACGTGAGGAGGGGTGTTCAAGTGTATAAGTGGATTGTCTGGCCCTTTCAATCAGATCGGTCTTATGAAATAGTGGTTAGCGCATGAAGCTTGACACTATACACTATGTACTCCTAGCAAAATGCCCATGCGTTGCAACGGGCGTGAAAAACTAATGTACTTAATTTTGAAAATCATTCATTATAATTTTATTATGCAGTTTTACGTGATATAAACATACACTATTTTTGCATACGTGTCTCAAACAGAGATTACAGAAAGAAACCAAGCATAAGTCTCAACCCATGCATATACGTCAGAATCATACACGCCAAGGTGCAGTGACCACTTTAGGATAGGCTCTCACTCATATTTTCCAGAGGATGCTCGCTGTGAGATGTTTGAACCCCTTTGGTCGTGAAGACATCGGCCAACTCCATCTCCATGTCAAACTTCTCCATAGCATCATGTCGCGCATCTTTTTCAGCTTGTCTAGATCAAACCGATCCGTGACCAGCAGCAGTTGTTGCGTCACTGTCATGCCAAATAGAGGAGAATATATTGGACGTTTTCACAATCCGTTGTCCATACCTGAAACTTCTGTAGTGTAGGGTAGGTTTTTCGCCCCGTAGCACGATCTCTCGAGCCGAGGGGTTGTGTGGCGGGTTTTCCTACTTGAGTTTTTCCTCTGGTGTTGCTTCCTTTCCTAGTTTCCTATTTGCTTTGGATACTTGTAGCCGAACGATGTATTTCCGTTGAGCAATTAAATGGAAAGGGGAGTTGCCCAGTTGGAAATGTAAACCGATTAGTGTGGCATGTTTATATCCTTTTGTTGTGCCTCTAACTGGAAAAGAGGTGAGCATGGTTGCTTAAACGAAGTTTGTGTAATTTCACCTGAACTTCAGGCTGTTCATGGCAAGTGTGTCATTTCAAATATGGAGAGGCCAAATTCGACGTAGGCGAGCATGCCGTTGATCCATCAGCGCCCCACCCGGCCCTGGTCTGCCGCATATAGCCAGAGAATAAACAGAGGAGTCAGGCATTAAGTATTTTGTAGCATGTAATTAATTAACTTATTGATGAACTGTAGCTTGAGGTTGCTGATAAATAATGGATGGAACTCAAGCTAAACTTGGTTGCTAGGCAAAACAATGTTAGAACGAAAAACATGTAAAAGCAGAGCTCCTAGCTCGAAGCAACCAGATTCAGGTACCCAAACTGATTCACTGGTCATAGCTAAAGACAGTTATTTCCATGTTTAGGTATACGAAACACATACTCAGGAACAGAACCCATGGAGGCGTCCCTAGCAACAACATTAAACTGACGAAGGAAAATGCAATGAACTGTCAGGTATGGAACAGTCTCATCCATCCTGGAACCAATGGCTCCTCCTCTGCGCTTCACCATAACATAGAATTGCATGTTTAGTGAAAACTCAATCAAACAAATTGTCTATACTATGAGACAGAAGAAAAATGCATGGTAACCACATTTATTTTTAAACAATAACATTGTGACCTATGATCTGATGATTAGTCATAAGTACAGATAACATGGTAGAAAACGATCACATCTTCACCCAAAATGGGATTTCTATACTGTCTAATTCATCCCTCTATATTTTCACTAAGGAAAAATGATGGATATTGTAACT
This sequence comes from Poa pratensis, assembly GCA_947311845.1. NCBI lineage: Eukaryota > Viridiplantae > Streptophyta > Magnoliopsida > Poales > Poaceae > Poa > Poa pratensis. The sequence goes on from CAMZMU010000088.1 coordinate 30,564,682, forward strand.
GACCTTGAGAAAAAAAGCTCTTCGATTTCATCATCGCCTTGCCAAATGCATCATATGGGATGTCTTCCTCAGTTTGTCAGCCATAGAGCTGAAACTTTGGTCTCTCGAGTCAATCTTGTGTTCCTGGGATCTCGAGTCAATGCGAACATTTTTCATCTCTGATTCTAGCTCAAGTTCCTTCACTCCGGCAAGGGACGTCTCATTAACCTCCACAATTCGATTTGCTGCAAACGAACAACGATTTTAGTCCAACAAGAAAGCGTGTTTTTCCACATAGTGTTTATCACAAACTGGATCTGGAGTAGCTATTTTCCAACAAAGTATCTTCATTCAAGTGATTAGCCAAAAGATTGCTAAGAAAAGACACATTGGAATAACAGATTCTACCTAGTTAATCATGTCAGCCTAGGCCTCCTCCCGGCCAGCCTAGTTCGTCGTGCACGCCGTCCATGCCGTGACCGTCTTTATCCGCAACTGCCACGGCGCGTTCCTGCTGAAATACTGAAATATTGGGTGGGATTTAGACCCATTAGTATTTCCAGAAAAATCCCTAAAGGCTCATGTTCTGGCACGTGGTGAGAGTTTAGTCCCACATGGCTAGTTTAGAGAGATGTACACCAATTTATAAGGTGAGTTCTTCTCCAATATGTATGAGGTGTTGGCTGTGAAGAGAAAGGAGGTGTTCCACACGCGCGTTCCTCCTCGCCTCGCCACGCCTCGGCACGTCACGTCACGACGCGGGTTGCGGGAATCTCGCCGAGCCGATATATTCTTTTTGTCACGCAGGTAAAATATGGACGGTCAACTGAAACGATTTGCCTTAATGGAAAATGAATACGTGTTGAAACGTCTCCGTCTTAAGTGTTCTTAAGTACGGGCGTTACCAGAATTCATTATAATTTATTACGGGCGTTTCTGTTGGACCAATCGCCTCCTCCCGTGCCTATATAAGAGAGGTCGCTCCTCTCCAGAATATAGAACAGAACAGATTCATCTGCTCGCGCCCGCCACCATAGTTCCTCTCTCTGTTGCTGCCTCCGGTGATCCCATCCCGTCGACCGCGTACACGGTTGCTGGGAGAGCAGGCCTCCGAAACCCCATCTCTCCACATTCTGTACGGGAGAGGGGCGATTAGGTTTTTGGGAGCAGGATCCTGTATTGGAACAAGCTCATGAGATACAGTGCATCGCTAAGGAGCTTGAGTTTCTCAAGTGTGTGCTACCGGGCAAGTTTGTCGCGGGATGCATAATCGCTAAGCTGCCTAATTACTGGAGGAACTTAGCTACTACCCTGAAACACCAGAGACGTGAATTCTCAGTGGAGGATGTCATCGGCCATCTGAGTGTCGAGCAGAACTCGAGAGCAAAGGACTCATACGGAAAAGGGAACGAGGGAACTTCTGTCGCCAATTTTGTGCAGAAGAATTCCAACTACCACAAGCCCAAGGGGAAAACCGGTCCCCAACAGAACACCGACTTCAAGAAGAAGGGTAAAAAGACCTTCAACAAGGATAAGAAGAAAGGAGCCTGCTTCACATGTGGTTCGGAGGAACATTGGGCTCCCAAGTGCCCCAAGAGTTCAAGAAACCAGGACAGGACTCCAAGTCTGTCGACATGATTGTGAGCAACAATGAGAATGGAGCATCTGGGTACGGTAATTTGTTTACTGTATGTTGGGGTAATACCACCTAGGGTATCGCCAACATGGTTCAATCCGGCTAAGCCCGGGTGGCCCGCAGTGGTGGCAAAGGCTTTGCCTGCCGGGCGGCCCAGTTAGCCGACGACTAAGGAAGGCGGAAGCCGGCATGGAGGAGGCCCAAGACTGAAGCCCAGGAAGCCACCAGGACCCAGACGGAAGGCGACATACTTGCCGGATAGGTTTAGGACTCCATGTACTTGCCGGATACGTAACCTCCCTGTAACCTTAGGTCCGGCCGCCTATATAAAGCCGGACCAGGGACGCCTCTAGGGCAACCAATACGTCCAATCTACTCATTGTAACCTGTAACACGGCTATTGCCTTATAGTGAGTCATAGCAGCACGTAGGGCTCCGCCACCGCCGTGGAGCCTGAAGCTGGGTAAACCGCCGTGTACAATCTCGACCTCGACGACACTCCCCTTCTTCCCCTCGGCTAACCCTCGGCTAGAGGACCCCCATCACCTGTCTACGATGCCGATACACCGACAGTTGGCGCCCACCGTGGGGCCTAAGGCGGCTAGCTTCACGTTTGAGGCAGGAACCATTGGCGGCATCGGCGACACCATCGCCGTTGGCCGCGCCTCGCGATTCGGCTCCATCGGCTACGTCCAAGACAACGAAACATGGGTGCCGGCAAAAGAGGGTCTCATCGCCTACTCGCTCGTTCCGATCGGTGACATCGAGCTCTTCATCGGGTTCACGCCAGAGGCCATGGGCTTTCCGCGGAACCACACCGTTTTCGGCCCCACCCGCCACCCGGAGATTGACTACGCTCAAGACGGATCTGAGTCCGCCTACTCCCAGGAGTCGGGCGACTCCGATCTACACTTCGTCGGCGTTGCAGGACTGGGATCCGACTCCCAGCCTAACAGCAACGATCCTGAATCCATCCTTCCTGCTCTCCAGGACGATGCGATGTCAGATGCCGGATCCAGGTCTACTGTTCAAATCAACATAGATTCTGAATTTGAAGAAGATTCTGCAACCATGTTTGAGCAAAAAGTGAAGCAGTGCTTCGGCGCAGCTGAGCTTACGCCTTCAGAGGCGGCAACAAGCTCGGTCGCTGCTATGCAGCAAGTCTTTGTGGCAGATGTTACCGGCACGGATCCGGCTAAAGCGGCTGACGCCATGGATGCCGGCACGCCGGCAACGGACGACGCCAACATCGAGCCCCCAGGGCTCCTAAGAAGAAGATCCTGGAAAAAGGCGAACACAGTGGCAAGGATGATCTGTCCCTGGACGACATCCTGAACACGCCGGTCAACGAGGGCACGGATGCTGCATACTTGGAAAAGCTCCGCGCTTCGATAGTGCAGCAAACTCGGTTCCTCCATGACAAGCAAGGCGAAGTCCAGGAGCTGATCAAAGAAGCAAAGGCGGAGAACGCCAAGATAACTTCCAGGAAAAAATCTCTTCACCACAACCCCAGTCCACGAGGCAAAGGCGGCTGGGCAAACAAGAAAAGCAAGCGAAACCGGGATCCGCCTCACAAAGATTTCAAGTCCCCTGCGCAGAAGCTTGGTTTCGATTGGGGGTCAGCACCCCAGAGGCGGAACAAAAGAGGCGCGCCAGTCTTCGCAACCCCAGTCCTCAATACTGCGGCAGCGCTGGACATCCTCCAAGGCGACGACTATGACAAGGACGAGAAGATCTACTTCACTTTGGCGCTGGTGCAGAAAGCCCTCGAGCAGCAAGCGCGCGCCGATTCTCGCGCCGACTTGGTAGATGTACTTGGAGGAAGGCTCGAATCAAAGTCCAATGCTTGCAAGGCGGCTGCCGGCGGTCAACCCGAGGATCCATCCGGCTCCAGCAGCCATGGAAAGGGAAAAGACAAGCCAAAGGATTCGCGTAAGTCACCTCCCAGGAGGTAGCGAGACGAAGCTTCCCGCACCAGCAACAAAAGGGACAACGAACCTCCTCCAGCCAGAAAAGATGATGGTGGCAGCCGCGGCAACGCCCAGCCGCCAAGGAGTGGCGGCAACCGCGAAAACAATCCCCCGCCGCCAAGAAGAAGCAGGGACCGCACACAATCCCCACCACCTGTGCCCAGACACGACGGTGGAAGCCGGGAACGCAACAATGAGCCTAGGCACAGCCGGGCTGCGCAGGACGAGCCGCACGTTGACAGATCCAACAAGCAGCTCGATCCAGAAGACGCACGACACCGCCTAAACGAAATAAAGGCGGGAAAAGATGAGTCCTACATCGGACCTGAATGCTTTGGCCCAGCCATCTGCAACGTGCAAGTACCAAGGGATATGACATCAGTGTCGAAAAGCTGCCAACGTACAACTGAGCGGACAAGCCAAATTCATGGTTGTCGGATTACGCCCTGGCAGTCCAGATTGCCGAGGGCAATGGTTTGGTAGCAGCACGCTTTCTGCCCCTAATGTTGGAAGGCACCGCCCGAAGTTGGATCGAGAACCTCCCCGAGAAATCAGTGCATAGCTGGCATGACATGGAGCGAGTGTTCAGCCAACACTTCCAGGGCACGTACAGGCGGCCAGGAACTTATACTGACCTTAGCCACTGTGTGCAAACGCCGAAGAATCGGCAACCAGCTTCTTGGCAAGGTGGATTCAAACCAAGGCGGGCTGCGAAAACGTCGACGACAACCAGGCAATCCATGCCTTCACCACAGGGTTGCTAAAGGGCTCAAGCCTAAGGCACAAGTTGGTGCGCATGAAGGTGTCATGCTAAAAACAGCCGCCATGTATGAGCAGGTGGATGACGACGCCCGTGACTTTGACAGTGTGCCAGACTTGGCACCAAACAGGCGAGTCAACCACAAGCGCAAGGCTCCCTAGGAGGACAAGGCCGGTACGTCCAATGAAGTTGCCGCCGCCTTCGAAGGCAAAGGCGGCAACCGCAAATGGAAGGGCAAGGCTAAAGAAACCGGACCGAGCAAGCAACGAATGACCTATGAATATGCCAAACTGCTGCCCTGCCCAATCCATGCCGGAGTCGGCAAGGTCAACCACACCTTGGGGAATGTCGATTCATGGAGGACTTCAAGAAAGACCCAGAGGTTGGCTGGAGGCCAAAGAAGATGAAGAAGGCGGAAAAATCAAAGAGGGATGATGACGACGAAGCCGTCTCCATGTCGGAGGATGAGGACCCCAACCGCCTCGCAAGGGTAAGCAGTACCCAAAAGTACACGGCCAATTGGTCTACTTTCTGGAACTCCGTCTGCCAAGGAAGGAAAGGTGGAGCTGCGTGAGCTCAACGCCACAGTTCCAGACGTTCCCCAGTACTTGAATTGGCCCGAGGCCCCAATCACATGGGACAGGGAAGATCACCCAAATCACGTGTGATGGCCCTTCACGTAGTTACCTGCGTGAAAAGTAAATGGGTTAGGTTGAGACTCCAAGTGCAGAGTGTGTAGTAAGTGGAAGACGTGTTTTCCCCACGAGGGGTGACTCGAGGGTTTAATATCGAACTCTCGGGGAATCAGTAGTGAAGATTTATCTTTCCTATCCTTCTTTTGGTTACCTACAAAACAAAGTAAATGTTTTGGTCCTCAACCTCACCTAGTGGTTGTCAAGCACAAGGTGTGAGAATGATATCAAGATAATATGCAATGCAAACAAGAAATAAATATGCAATGGTGGTAAATAAATATGCAAGGATGGTGGTAGCAATGATAAATGATATTTTTGGGTTTTATGATGAATGCAAGATGTAAAAGTGTTTTTGTATTTTCGGATTTTAAATGGCAGAAAATGGAAAAGTGGTAAAAGTGTTGGAAAGGTGTTTCTTATGATTAAAAATGGACCGGGGTTCATGGTTTCACAAATGCACTCTCTCTTTAATAAAGTGGTAGACAATGGAACACTAGAGTTGACATATGAGATTGCAACACAACAGTTTAATGACAAGTTATAATTATATGGGCATCACGTCCTAACATAGAGACCTTTTGGTTATTAGTCTCTCTTATACTCCACCAAGATGCGAACTAAATCATAACACCTCAGTAATTAAGATAACTCAGAGTATAGCAATAAGTATCATGACATGAAGTTAAAATAAGAACATGCTAGATCTAGTCATGGAGTAGTGGCAATGGTCACACCCACATCTCCGGTAGCATGGTATTTCTTTTTATCCCTAGTGAGGCAACAAAGTAAGGTAAAACACCCAAGTGGATCGCAGAACTTTCTCTCACGTTCACTGCACTAGCCACCCCCCGTTACTCCAACTAATGCACACGTTCCCCCTCACACGCTCTCATAAACATGCTTGATCATGACAAGTAAATAAGAACGGGGTACATAATATGCATCTACTTTCATAACTGAAACAAAACCATTGCAATCTCAAACATATATTAACTCATAAAAAGATCCACCACAAAGGTATTACATAGATGACCGTAATCATGTTCAGCAGCTCATACGGTACTAATTAGTGAAGCTCAGAGAGAGAGATACATAAGTTACTTCCACAAACCCATAGTCCAGAGGTGGACTACTCCCTCTTCATCATGGAGACGGTGGAGAAGTCGTTGGAGAAGATGGAGACCACGCCGGCAGCGCCCCGCCGGAGTTTTCCCCCTCCAATCTGCAGCTCCAGGTCTCTGTTTCGGTGTTTCTGTGTTTCTGCGGCGCTCCTTCCAGAGAACGTCGGGGGACTATTTTTATAGGCGTTTTTAGGTCAAAACGGAGTCGGTGGAGGAAAGATCGACGGCAACGGAGCTCGAGGCCCAAAAGGGGGGTCCCACGCGGCCAGGTACAGGGCCGCGTGGGCCCACCTCTTTGGCCCTCGGGCTCCGCTTGTTCGCTTCCTTCGCCCCAAGTCTTCTTCCTTCCAAAATTGACGCTCGTAAATTTCAGGTCATTTGGACGTCGTTTGGGTCCCTGAAACATTAAAAAAGAAATAGGGTTTTCTGCCTGCGCAGGGTTAATTCCATAAAAATAGGAAACATGTCAAATATTCCCAAAATCATTATAAAACAGTGATATAACCCTTATATGATGCAAATATGACTGGAATATAAGTAAAATAATGCAAAGTTCATGTATGCATTTTACATGCATCAACATCCCCAAGCTTAACCTATACTCGTCCTCGAGTATGAAGGTGATAAAACTAACATGGACTTTGCAATTTAATACTATCAATGGATATCAAAGATGATTACTATTGCTACATAGAGTCAAATGATTCATTCTTAAAAGGAGTAGCAATATGCAAGATAGTTTATGAAGTGATATCAAGTATTCAATGCAAGGATGTTCAATGATAATTCACAAAGTGTAACATAAGAGAAAAGTACTATGGACCACATGTATGCATAATAATAAGTAAGAACATCCTACAATGGTCATAGAGTATTGATGAAAATCTGAATATAAAAGGTGGACACTTTGGAAAGATATATATGAGTAGAGGTAAAGCATGAATAAATTTCATCTAACTTCTGAACTTCTCTACTTAAGTCAATGATTGTAATATGGTAATCCTTGGTGTCAAGCTCTCATTCCCCTATCATAGCATCTTGAATGATTAAGTTTAAAGTGAAAGCAATACGAGTAGTGTGCTTGACAAAGTACAGGTTGAAAGTCTCATGCCCCTTGAATACAAGTACCTACTCCATGTGTTACTCAACTTGGAAAACAAAGCAAGTTCAAGTTAAATATCATTGTAAGTAATAATAGTATCATTAAGAGCGTCAACTGGGGTACCTCTTGTCCCAGGATATGGAACAAGCCCATATCAAAATGACAAGACAAACAAACAAATGAACAATCTCAACACCCTTTTTATTTACCATTGGATAGCTTTTTATTGTAAGGTGTATCACAGAAGGTTCACCATAGCATGTAAGTAAATTTCCACCATGAATGATGCATGGCTTAGATTAGCGGCCCAGGCGTCTCTCTAACCATTTATACAAACTCATTTAAACTCACTTCATTTCCCATTTATTTCACCCATGGTAAGCATCCATAAACAAAAGTACATGATATCAACTAAATGAGATGAAGTGCAATGTTGAAAGCTTGCCATGTGACAGCACATATGAGCTAACTCTCAACCAAAGACATTTGTCAAGTCCACAACATCATAATTTTAATCACAATGGGTCATATTTTATTTATGCAATGAAAGTAAAGTGTGCATCAAGTTCGAGAGAGCTATATAACCAACTTTTCCCACAACAATTAACAACATAAGCATTTTCATTCAGAGGTATAGATAACACAAATATCATGATAAACATACTCGGAATAGCATAAAGCTAATAGGTAGATATGGTGGACTCACTGGAAAAACTTTGGTTGAAGGTGTTGGAAACAAGTTTTTGCTTGTTGGAATTTTTGGGCTAGCAAGAGGGAGAAAGTTGACCATCTAAATGCATGCATGAGTGTCCATAGAACTAACTAATCCATGTTAAAACAAGGTAAATAACATTTAGCATCAAAACATGAATAAAAGATAGCTCTTGATAAAATATTTGCAAATTATTACTCATTAACAAGCTCATGAATCATGCAATTATATGTATCTTTTAAAATTAACTCAACATCCCTTTTCCCAATCTTATAATAGCATCCAACATAATTCAACCCAAATTTCCAGTAGCTCTCTCATATATAAATGATAGTGTGGTGGTCTCACAAAATAAAAATCAAACCTAAACAAACAAAAAGACGCTCCAAGTTTATGCGATAAAGTGTTTCGATCGAAAAACAGAAGTTAGACGTGTGCAAACCGAGAGTGTGTAGGTCCAGTGGGGTTGTCTTCACATCCCCAAGCTTATGGTCTTCACCATCCTTGGATAGCTCTTGGTGCATCTCCTCTAATCCCTGTGAAAAAACTTCAAAACACCGTTTCTCCCATTTCTTTTTCTGTGGGGCACATTAGTAGTGATAAACAAATAGATTTCTTGCTGCATATAATCCTTAGACAAAAATTCATATGAATGTCCAGAAATGTATAATGTTGTATGCCTACTCATAAACTCAATTGGATCAAAAAGATTCAAGTTAAAAGTTCTAAGCATGCATCAAACAAAATGGGACAGAATCTGTCCAGAAAAACAGCAGCAGCTAAACGTATTTTTCTACCCTACTTAACTTTGTCGAAAATTCCGAAAAAATTCATGCATACAGAGGATGAAAAGTTGCACTACAGTTTAAATATGAGCTCATTCGGAGTTACAGAATAAGAATTAAAAATCATACCGTGCACAGATTCGTGCAGGAATAAAATCTCCGAACGCTATAAGCAACTTTTCAACCAAAATGAGTAAAACTTGGCACTTTATTAAAAATTCCAGAAACTAAACTAAACACTAAGTCTCTTGTTACAGCAAGAGGACACAAAGAAAATCACAAATAAAAACAACCGGGTTGCCTCCCGTAAAGCGCTTTCTTTATAGCCATATAGCTAGGCTTCTTACTTGATGTTTATTGTGGACGAAGCTCATGAGGGAGCTTGAACGATGTGCCCTCTTCCTTGGGAAGTGTTCCATGCACTTCTTGTGTGGAAACTGAAACTTCACATTCCCTTCTTTTGAATCAATGATAGCACCTGTAGTACGAAGAAAAGGTCTTCCAAGAATAATTGGACTAGAGGTTTTATTCCCCATATCCATGATTAGAAAATCAACAGGCACAAATGTCATATGTAACTCTACCATAACATCACTTACTTTTCCTAAAGCATGTTTAATGGAATCATCAGCAAGTGCAAGTTCAATAGAGCATTTTTCAAGATTTTTCAATTCAAGTACTTCATATAGTTCTTTAGATAAAACAGAGACACTAGATCCTAGATCAAGTATAGCATGGTGTGTCTCTTTTCCAATGGTTACTAGGACTTTGGGAATCCATACATCCCCAAGCTTAGGTGGTATCATAGCCTCTTGGTTGTACCTAGCAATCTTTTTTTAACACATGATTAGCAATATAAGAACCAAAACCAGCTTGGTTAACATTAATAGAAGGATCACTTGCAAATTTTTGTAAGATAGATATTAATTCATGCAAGCTACAATTCTCTAAGTCAAGCAATGGTTCCTTTACTTCACTAAGCATTTTAACTTCTCAACTTTCTTTTCTAACTCAATCAACATAAGAGATTCATCATGTTCAGTTTCGTTAACTTCTTCTTTTAATCCAACAAGTTGAGACATAAATGGCAACAAATATTCAGGATAGTTCAATAATTCATTAAGAGTTTCCTCCAAAGTAAGAGGAACATTTTCAGCAATATTAATAGAATTCATTCCAACCACAGGTGGTGCTTGTGGTTTCCCTGCAGACATACTCAATAAAGTGGCTTGGTTATCAGCTAGTTTTGACAAGGCTTTGTCTAGTCCTGCAGTTTGGAGTTGTAAGCCTTTAATATCAGAACTAATAGAAGCAACAGACTTATTCAACTCTTGTATCATGGTATTATGACTAGCAATTGTTCCATAAGAATTTTATTAGCCTCAAAATTATCATTACGTGGTGGCATAGGCTTCCAATTATCACTAGCATTAGGATATGGAATAGAAGGACGATTGTTGGGAACATATGGGGGTTTATTATAAGAGTTATAATTGTTGTTACCATACCCATTATTACCATAGTTCCTAATGAAGTTGACATCAATATTTTCAGGATTATTACCAACTAGTTCTTGCAAAGGCACATTTTCAATATTTTGTTTATTAATGAAAGCAAGAATAGTATCCATTTTAGATGACAAATCATTTGTTTCTTCTATGGAGTTCACTTTCTTAGAAGGATTAGGTGCTCTATCAGTATGCCATTGACTATAGTTTTGCAAAATGCTTTCCAATATGTTCTTAGCTTCTACTATAGTTTTTCCCATAAAAGCACCTCCAGCAGCAGAATCAAGAATATTTCTAGACATGTAATTTAGACCATTGTAAAAAGAGTGTAATATGGTCCATTCGTTGACCCCATGTGATGGACAAGTTCTAAGCATAAGTTTAATCCTATCCCAAGCCATAGCAACATGTTCATTTTCATTTTGCCTAAAAGAAAGAATGTTGTTTCTATTTTGCAAAATTTTAACAGGAGGATAGTATTTCTTAATGAAAGCTTCTTTTAAATCATCCCAAGTTTTAATGCTATCAATAGGTAATGAATGCAGCCACTCTTTAGCTTTTCCTCTAAGTGAGAAAGGAAATAACTTCAGTTTTAGAATATCACTTTCCACATTTTTAAATTTCTGCATGTCACATATTTCAACAAAATCATGAAGATGCATAGAGGCATCCTCCATAGCACTACCGCCAAATTGTTCCCTAGTTATCAAGTTCAACAAACTAGGACTTACTTCATAACTCTCAGCATTTATCTTAGGTGTGGCAATGGGCCTAGCAATAAATTGATCATTTGGAGTGTTTGTGTAATCACACAACTTAGTTCTTTCTCCCATTTTAGCAAGTTTTTATGTGTTTTTTAATTTTTTATGCAAAACTGAAAATAAATATGCAAACCGAACTAAAATGCAAGACAATGACAAAACAAGATAAATTGCTTTGAAGGTAAAGATGGATAAGATGATGCTCACGTAGGTGCAACCTCCCCAAGCTTAGGTGTTAGCACAAGTTGGTGATGAAGTTGACTTGGTGAGATATCCTTGGATAAACCTTTCAGCAATGATTCCCCGGCAACGGCGCCAGAAAACAGTCTTGATGGCCCTTCACGTAGTTACCTGCGTGAAAAGTAAATGGGTTAGGTTGAGACTCCAAGTGCAGAGTGTGTAGTAAGTGGAAGACGTGTTTTCCCCACGAGGGGTGACTCGAGGGTTTAATATCGAACTCTCGGGGAATCAGTAGTGAAGATTTATCTTTCCATCCTTTTTTGGTTACCTACAAAACAAAGTAAATGTTTTGGTCCTCAACCTCACCTAGTGGTTGTCAAGCACAAGGTGTGAGAATGATATCAAGATAATATGCAATGCAAACAAGAAATAAATATGCAATGGTGGTAAATAAATATGCAAGGATGGTAGTAGCAATGATAAATGATATTTTTGGGTTTTATATGATTAATGCAAGATGTAAAAGGGTTTTTGTATTTTCATATTTAATAATGGCAGAAAAGAAAAGTGGTAAATGTTGTTGGAAAGGTGTTTCTTATGATTAAAAATGGACCGGGTGTAACATCCCAAATTTTGGAACCAAGAAAAACTTAGTTTTACCAGACCCCAAAATTCAGAACCAACAAAAACTTTTTGAAATGTTTCACTGATGATTGATTTCTTCTCTTCCCATTGCTATGTTGACTTTGTGTGACTTGTTTGTCTTGAGTGCATCATCCTTGTGGTTGTTGCGATGTTGATCTTGTTGTGTTTGTTGCTTGTGTGGGTGATTCCTTTGTTGTGCTTAAACACTAAAATAAAACACCTTTGACAACTAATTTGGAATGTGACTTAAACATAAAACAAACTTCTCAAATCATTCAACCAATAGAAGTTAAGATCATGAGTTAGAGGAATGATCTTAATATATTAATCTATCTACCTCACTCTCTATTTCTCTCAAGCAAATATTTTCTTTATGAAAACAAATTCCGTGGATGAGGTAAAAAGATGCCCACCTCATTCTCATCCCCCCCTCTCTTCTCAAAAGCATATAGTTACCCCTTAATTTTATCTCAACTATGAAATCCTATTTTATTCTTTTGATTCAAAGGATACTCAAAAGCCCTATTTTATTCTTACACTGAAAATCTTGAGAAAAACCCCTGACATGCTCATGGTCATGTGTGCCCTAAATGAGCATCACCACCACCTTGCATATCTTAAACCCTTGAAGGAACCTTGACCAATACATCTCTGGACCTATCTTCACCCCTGTTGTCAGATAGCATTTCCAGACCCTTACCATTTGGTTAAATCTAGGACATGTTGGAAATGCATCTTGGTATATCCCATCTACTCCATCTCATCTTCCATATCAAATCAAAATTGAAAAGATTTGAAGTTGTTTGCTTATTTATCCATCTTTTCACCCCTGTGGTTATTGGAAATTTGGCCTATATGCCAATGCACCACCACACCACCCCTCCTTGACATCCACACTCTCCATCTAAGCTGTTGGTTAAAATTTTGGAGATCAACCCACCCTTATTCTCATGATCTCTTCATGGCTAGTCCATATTGAAATTCCTGAAAACTGTTTTAAAACCCGACTTCATTATTTGGCATGAAATGTTGAATGCCTTCAAAATACAAGGTATATAAAAACCAGTTTGGTGTTCTAGATCATGAACCATCTCTTCTCACTTCAAAAACAATTATTCTTGACCCTTTTATTTATCACCTTTAATCATCTTTTCAAAATAGGCAAAAATGCCAAAATCAAACCCTATGAGCAAAAGTTGTTCAAAATATTTTATTTTAAAACACCAATTTTTGTGGAGCCTCCACATGTTGTGGGGAGGTTACCTGAATAATTTCAGAATTTTATAAAATGTTTTAGTGCCCCAATAAAATCCCTAAACAGCTACTGGATTAAAAAGGAGATAAAAGAAAAAGAAGAAAAATTATCAGGCAGGGGTGTTTTTGCAATTTGATCTTCCTCTTCCTGTAGCCGCTGCCGTGCTTCACTCCGCCGTGCCCCCACCGCACGCTGCCGTACTTCACTCCGCCGTGCCCCCTCCCGCACCCTGCCGTGCTCCCTCCCGAAGGTCGCCGACAGCACGCCACACCATACCCACGCTTCCCTGTCTCCCTCTCTCTCGCCGAACCTCCCTCACCGTGCACGCCTCCGTCGTCTCCATTTAAAGGCACCCCGAGCCACTCCCCACTCCACCCTCGCTCCTCTGCTCCCCTCACCCCCACTCCACCCTCGCTAGCAAGAAAAGCAAGCTAGCTCGTGCTCTAGCTTGGAGGAGCAATGTTTTTTCTCTCTCACGGCCGCCGTCTTGCCGGCAAGCTCATGAGCAACCCCGTCCATCATCCTCCGCCATTTTCGTTTCTCTGAGATGCCCTAGTCACGAGCTATCTCATGGGCCTCATCTCTTGTTTTTAGGATCACCGGAGCCGCCGCCGCCAAGGTCGACCCATGGAAGCTCCCCATGGCGCCGCCGTCGACTTGGAGCGCTCCGGCAAGGACTGCTGCTGCCTCTGCCCTTCCTGTGACCTCCGCACCTCGGTTCCTTCCTCGCCGTCGACGTGCATGTTCCCACGGTGAGCCCCGAGCCGTCCCGAGCTTCCTCTCCCTCTCCTGTGCATGTACATCACGAAGAAGAAGAAGCAGCAGCGTATTGTTATTTTTTTTTCTCTTGTCTCGCTTCCCAGGCCGGCCCAGCACTATGCTACCTGGCCCAGCCCAGCAGCAGCTCGGCCAGAGTAGATCTGGCCCGTTCTGTTTTTTTTTTAGCAGTCTAATTCATTTCCTGCCTTAACAGAAACTGTCCTGTTGGTTTAAATCTAAATAAAATATGAAAACACTAGATCTGGCCAAACCAAAAATCATGGAGGTACCCTAGCATGTTCCTAACCAGATCCAAGTAGTAGATCCACTTTTGGATAAATATTTTTGGAGAATTAAAATGTGAGCCAGAACTACTGCTTTTTACCAAAAACTCAATAATTATTTTTCTAGGATAGCTAATTTTGCAAACTCAACTGTTTTGAAAAGCCCTAAGTGTTACCTATCAGTAGCATTTGGCCTCTTATGCAAATGGTCTTCCTAAATAAAATGGCTTGCAATTTGGTATGTGACCAGAGAGCTCTTTTAGGATTTTTGTAAATTGTTTGGTGATGATTTTTGGTGTGAATCCACTTGTGTGATCTTCTGTATGATTAGGAGTACCTAATCCTAGCTTGGTGTGATTTTTAGAGCTATAGATTATCGTTGGTCTATTTAACTAGTTGTTATGCTTTTCTGTTAATTAATGTTTATAGTTTTATTTAACTATATAGGGTGTGTTAGTATCTCTTTTGTGTTTTCCAGCATGTATAGGTGTGATACTATCTACTAGGAGTGTGTTAGCTCTGTATTGTAGCACTTTGGAAAAAGTTTAGTATTGCATTTAGTCCTCTAGTGTTAATATCACTAGGGTAGTATTTTCCTAGATTCTCCTAGTTAATAGGACTTGTTTTAGTAGAAAATCCTTAGTGTGACGTTAGTTTTAGTTAGTGTTACTAGATCATCAGTAGCATGCCACATTGCTACTGGTTTGATAACTTGCTAGGAAGAGTTTAGTGTTGCTGGTGTTTATTAGGGGATAATATCCCTAGTATGGATAGTTCCTCGATTTTCCTAACTTTTAGGATTTGTTTGCAAATAAAATCATTTGTGTGCATGATTTTAGAAATGATGTTTGAACATCAGTAGCTTTTCATAGCTACTGATATGGTAGCATGTTATCCCTTGCTACCTAATTATTTGGCCCTACTTTGTGTATAAGTGGTAGACCATTATTTAGTATGAGGCCCCTGTAAGTGTAGATCCTAGTTTGTTGCTTGAATAATTAGTTTGATGCTTGTGGTTGTTATTTGTTTGTGCACCACTTGTGGTTTTGTTTGATGTATTGAGTGTTGTTATTCCCTGTTGCGACGCTAGATAATACCGATACCGGAGTGGTCTTCGGAGAGGATTTATTGGAGGAGAACCGGAGTTTGTTTCTTTAATCAGTAAGAAGAAGACCAAGGACATTATTCTGAAACCAGGCAAGCTACTTCACTGAGCTTGCATCTATATACCTCTATTTTGATTTACCTGTTTTACTATAAATAGCATAAATGATTTATGTGGTGTTGCCACGAAAGCTATGATTTTGAAAACCCTTTTCCAAAATTCCATGTATATTATTGAGACACCCGATATAGAGGTGTCAATGGTCCACAACGATTTCGAAATAAATTTGTTTTACTCCAAAGCCTTCTATGAAAATCTTTTGGTGGGGTTACGAACCACCCAAGTTTTGATTAAAAGTATTTTGCTATGAAAATTGGAAATGATTGTGAAAACCTTTTCAAGAGTTTATAAAAAACTATTTTGCCACTCTATGTAGAAAGATCAGTTTGTTTATATAAAACTACAGGATGGGAAAATCCATTGTTTTTACAAAACTCCTTTGAAAATCCTTGGATGGATTTTGGTATGCCGAGATGTCGGTATGGAAGTGGAAAAATTGTAGTATGGTGATGTTTATGAAAAATGCACATTGTGTCTTTGTACTATGACTACCAGCCGATAACCGGTGCGACCACATTTACCCACATATGGGCAAGGGCGTAGTCATATAGTTTGCTCGTGTTAGTACTGGATGCCTCAATAACGAGGATAACCTCGTTCCATGAGGGGATGGTCTGAGGACCTACCCCCTGACCTGGGTCCTCTTAAAAGAAGTCTACCGGAAGCCGGTATGAGCGTAAAGAAGAAAGAGGATTGAAGGGCTCCCTTGGGTCCGCCGGACAGAACTACGAGTCCTCACACTTAGTTTCTGAGGATTTAAGTGTCGATGGAAAGTGTCGTAGAGGCAGGGTCCTATACTAGCATGAGCAAAGGACAGGCTATGGCCGGGAACTCAACTTCGCATACCCCTGGTGCTACCTCTGCAGAGGGTAAACAAACTATTCGAATAGCCGAGTCCTCGGATATGGACAGTTGGGAGGCTGTCCTAAGACCATGTGCAAGTTTTACAACGTTTTGGGTTTGAAAGGAAAATGAGTGGAAATTGTTTTATGCAACTATACCGAGGGTATGGCATGAGGTTGCTGGTAAAATAAGTAACCATGAAAGGGGTATGATCAGAAACCAGGAGGTTTCGGAGAAAGGGACAAGATGGTGATTTTCGAGGAAAAAGTTTTAAAGGGCTTTCTCACCTTTTAAAACGAAGGTATATTTCGGGAAAAAGGTTTAAAAAGATTTCTTACCTTTTTCAACAAAGATAGGTGAGAAAACTACTTCCAAAATGTTTTGTCTTCAACAGGATTACAAATCTACTCTTCCCTTTTTAAATAAAGATATAGTGATGTTTTCCTAAAAATAAAAGTCTTTTAAAATTAAAAACTAGTGCATGCTCCTGTTGGGGTAGCTTGCGAGTACAATCAAATGTACTCATATTGGTTTCGTCCCTGGCTATTGTTTTAGCCAGATTGTGGAAGAAGAAGCAGTTCGAAGAAGAGGAGTTCACTGACGTCCTTGCGAACTAGGGCGCTTCCCAGTCAGCTGCCTGTAGGGTTAAGGCGAATGACTTGGGCTCCACGTTGTTTGGTGATTCCGCTGCAAGCACCTGTTGAAGCTTATGACTTCAATCACGTAAGTATTTTTATTCGGTATTTTTGGGTGTTCTGGGATACCAATTCGAGTTATGTGCAGCAACAGACTGATCACGGGATTGTTGCAGGAAACATAACGAGTATCTCGGGTACTTAATCCGAGGTCCTCACACCGGGGTTCATGGTTTCACAAATGCACTCTCTCTTTAATAAAGTGGTAGACAATGGAACACTAGAGTTGACATATGAGATTGCAACACAATAGTTTGATGACAAGTTATAATTATATGGGCATCACGTCCTAACATAGAGACCTTTTGGTTATTAGTCTCTCTTATACTCCACCAAGATACGAACTAAATCATAACACCTCAGTAATTAAGATAACTCAGAGTATAGCAATAAGTATCATGACATGAAGTTAAAATAAGAATATGCTAGATCTAGTCATGGAGTAGTGGCAATGGTCACACCCACATCTCCGGTAGCATGGTATTTCTTTTTATCCCTAGTGAGGCAACAAAGTAAGGTAAAACACCCAAGTGGATCGCAGAACTTTCTCTCACGTTCAATGCACTAGCCACCCCCCGTTACTCCAACTAATGCACACGTTCCCCCTCACACGCTCTCATAAACATGCTTGATCATGACAAGTAAATAAGAACGGGTACATAATATGCATCTACTTTCATAACTGAAACAAAACCATTGCAATCTCAAACATATATTAACTCATAAAAAGATCCACCACAAAGGTATTACATAGATGACCGTAATCATGTTCAGCAGGTCATACGGTACTAATTAGTGAAGCTCGAGAGAGAGAGATACATAAGTTTACTTCCACAAACCCATAGTCCAGAGGTGGACTACTCCCTCTTCATCATGGAGACGGTGGAGAAGTCGTTGGAGAAGATGGAGACCACGCCGGCAGCGCCCCGCCGGAGTTTTCCCCCTCCAATCTGCAGCTCCAGGTCTCTGTTTCGGTGTTTCTGTGTTTCTGCGACGCTCCTTCCAGAGAACGTCGGGGGACTATTTTTATAGACGGTTTTAGATCAAAACGGAGTCGGTGGAGGAAAGATCGACGGCAACGGAGCGTCGAGGCTCAATTGGAGGGGTCCCACGCGGCCAGTACAGGGGCCGCGTGGGCCCACCTCTTTTGGCCCTCGGGGCTCCGCTTGTTCGCTTCCTTTGCCCCCAAGTCTTCTTCCTTCCAAATATTGACGCTCGTAAATTTGCAGGTGATTTGGACGTCGTTTGGGTCCCTGAAACATTAAAGGAAAGAAATAGAGTTTTCTGCCTGCGCAGGGTTAATTCCATAAAAAATGGGAAACATGTCAAATATTCCCAAAATCATTATAAAACAGTGATATAACACTTATATAATGCAAATATGACTGGAATATAAGTAAAAATAATGCAAAGTTCATGTATGCATTTTACATGCATCAACGTGCTGAATCCCGGACTATACGCTCTTGTCGTGGACCCAATTGTCGACAATTTCCGTCTTACCAAGGTGTTGATGGATGGCGGCAGTAGCCTGAACATCTTGTATGAAGACACGCTGAAGCGCATGAACTTGACGGAGGGCCAGCTTAACCACAGCAAGGTCAAGTTTCATGGCATTGTTCCGGGAAAGCAAGCCAAATCCATGGGTAGCATCAAGCTTGAGGTTACGTTTGGAACCGAGACAAACTACCGCTCTGAGTACCTCCGTTTCAAAGTAGTCCCCTTCAAGAGTGTCTACCATGCCATCTTTGGACGGCCAGCTTTCGCCAAGTTCATGGCAAGACCCTGTTACATCTACAGCAAATTGAAGATGCCCGGACCCAACGGTACCATAACCGTCAGTGGCAACTTCAAAAAGGCAAGGGAGTATGAGCGAGGCAATGCCGCCTTCATCGAAGCAGTCCACTGCCCCGAGGTCATCTACCGAGCCATTCTCTCACCGCAGCGCACCTCTTTCTCTCTCGAGCTCTCCTCTACTCCCACTCACCGCCGGCGGCGACCTTGCGCTCTCTGATGGCCAGTGTCGGGGAGCCGAAGAACCCAACGACGGCAGCGGCAGCGGCGGCGACGACCTCAGGCGCGGCGGCAGATCTGGGATCAGCGCCGGTGGCGGCGGTCTCAACGAGCACCGCGGCTTCCTCTCCTTCTTCCCCAGCCCCCTCCATGGGTGGGGCTGCTTCTTCCTCTCCTCCAACCGCGACGGCGGCTGCCACTCCTCCCACCCCTCCTCTAATTCCTATGGCCACTGACTCCGCTGCGCCGGAGGCGGCGGTGGACCTCACCGCCGACGAGGATGTGGGTGAGGAAGAGGCTGAGTTGGGCTCCCGCTACTGGCTCCCTTCGTGCGTCACGGACAAGTACTTAGCGGAGCTGGAAGAAGCCGGCTACCTGCCGCCAAAGAAGGATTGCCACTGGCGGTCCTCGGAAGGCGACGCCATCCATCAGCCCCGAGATGGCGAGAGGGTAATTTTGGCGTCCCACGTCCTCCGCGGTATGACTCTGCCACCTTCCACCTATTTCTCTGAAGTGCTAGCGCACTATGGGCTGCAGCCGCACAACATAGCGCCAAACAACATTTTAGTTTTAGCCGGCTTTCAAGGGTTGTTTGAAGGCTACCTAGATGTTAGGCCTAGTTTAGATTTCTTCAAGTACTGCTTTATAGCTCGCCGGCAAACTGTTGACGGCCAGCTAGCCACCTGCGGTAGTGTAACTTTCAACTGCCGGCAAGGTAGGCCATGGAATCCGAAGATACCATACATTGACTCAGTTAAGAACTGGTCGAGCTCATTCTTCTACTGCAAAGACATGGCCGAGAAGGATGTGGGCATTCCACCTTTTGTCAACAGTCCGCCAACCCACAAGGCTTGCTGGACTGAATAGGCGGCCACCGTGCTGCCAGAGGATCTCCGCCTAGTTGTTAGGCGGATAGAATTTCTGACGAGGACGATGACGCCTCTGCTCTGAGACGGAACCGACACCGTCGTCTGCTGGCTGTCAAGGAAGATGATGCCCTTGCGGTATTGTCCCTTGAAGGTGTGCGAATTCTCCGGCGACAAGGCGGAGACATTTGGCGCAAGCAGCACCACTGTCAACGAGGCGGTGCTGCTCCACAGACAGCGGCAGCAGATCCAGCCTGCCGCCTTGAAGACGGTCGAGGGGGTTACTATGTACACGCATAACAACCCAGCCCCCGAGGTAGGACCTCATCTTAATCTTTTCCGGCTTCCGCTCTCATATGTGCCAACCTGACTATACCTCTTTTATCTTTTAGCTGAGCACTTTGACGGATGCGGATCTGGCTCCAAACTACTACGAGCCAGCCCCCGCCAAGAGCAAGAAACGGAAGACTGCCATCGCCTCCACCAAGGAGGCGGAAGAAGAAGATGACCGTCCAAGTTGACGAAGAGGACGAGAACATGGGGACTGGCTTGCCCCAGGCAAAGTAAGATTCGCCTTTAACACTTGTCGTCCCGTACTTCGTCGTATTGGCTGTTGATCATAAACTGCTTTTGCTGACACGGATCTAGGGCCAGGCCGCTTAAGCTGCGGTCCGCCATTCATCCTGCCACCAACAGTCTAGGCCTCCTCGCCCTTCGCCCGCCACTGCGCCTGTCACCCCTACCGCCCGCATCCCCGTGGTCGTGTGCCAGGGGACACTTTACGGGGACCAGCAACCTCAAGCCGGCACCGCAGAGGCGGCACAAGACAAGGTGGTAGGTAAAAAGGCTGCCGCCAACCCTTCTCCCCCCAATACGGCTGAAGCTACGGCTAATGATGCCGCTGAAATTATGGCCTTGAAGAGGGAGATAGCCGACGAGATGGGGAGAGCGCAGGCGGCTCCACCAGCATAGGCCGATCAGGTGATGGCGTGAAGGACATCCGCCGAACCCTGAAAACTATGCGCGCAGGTACCAGCAACTGGTATACGCACATGGACGGCTTCTATGGCCAGCTCGATGAGGAGATTGAGGTAAACATTTGTCGTACACATAGTCGCAGCCCTCGAGCACTTAGGTGGGTAAAGTTGCTGACAACTTTAGCTGGCTTAGTGGTCATTTTGACTTTGTGAAATTTACCTCTTCCAATTATTTTGCAACAGGCTATGCTGGCGCAGAACGTTGACCTGCTCCGTGCCCAATCTGAGAAGAACAAAGAGTGCCGCCGTCTTAAAAAGGCGGTGGAAGAGAAGAACAACCAAATTGCCGCCCTTGAAGAGGCGCACAAAAAAGATGCTGGTAATTGCTTCTTTGCCTTGTTCTCATCCGTCTGCATTCAATCTCACACTAGTACAGAACGACACATCGGATACCCCTCTATGGAAACGGCAGGTGTTAGGCGACGGAGAATCGCGCTTTCCGCGCGGCCGGTGCGTACAAACCTGACCAGGCCCGGCTACATTGGCAACGGACCCTTTCCAATCTCTGTCACCTATTATATTGGCAACGGTTAATAAAATTGTCCGTTTCCAATATTTGCCTCTATGGTAACGGATAGAATTTTCCAACCGTTGAAAATGTTGATACGTGGAGGCTAGCGAATGGGCAGATGGGGAGGTGGGCGGAGCAGACCCGCGAGTATAAATGGCGAGAGGTACCAGCAGCGGTCTCTTTGAAGCCCCAGTCCATCGCCTACAGTTATTCAAACTTCGCCAGATCCCCTCCGTCCAAATCCATGGCGAGAGGTACCAGCAGCGGTCGCGGCCATGGACGAGGGCGAGGCCGTGGTAGGGGGCGCAGCGGCAATGCCATGCCGTCGGTGTCGCCCTCACCGTCCTCTGAAGACATGTCCCCGGCGAGAGGTACCATCAGCGGTCGCGGCCGTGGACGTGGGCGCGGCCGTGGACGAGGGCGCGGCCGTGGTAGGGGGCGCAGCCGCAATGCCACGCCGTCGGTGTCGCCCTCACCGTCCTCTGAAGACATGTCCCCGGAGCTGCGCGGCTTCCAGTTCTTGGTTATCCTGTACAAGGGCATCGAGAGCCGCCTGAGGAACCCGAGGGCGTTCGCAGATAAGCTCCAAGGCATGGTGGCAGCTACCATGCATCTGAAGATGGAGGACTGCGAGAACGGCAGCTGGGCGGTGAAGACGGCCGTGAGTGCCGGGGGGAATTTGTACCTCGGCCAGGGATGGAAGTCATTCGCCCAAGCGTACAAGCTTGAGCAGGGGCACTTTTTGTGCTTCGAGTTCGATGGCGACAACGGGTTCTTCATCAAGATCTTCGACGGTACCTTATGCCGGAGGGACGCACTCGTGTACAGCGACGACGAGCCCGAGTCTTCATCAGCAGCTGCTAGTAGTAGCATTAGCTAGTAGTACATATATGTAATCGTTTACTTCATTATCAAGTCCGTATGTAGTAGCATTAGCTGCTAAGTGGTCTCTGGGTTCATATGTAATTTAGAGTACCTGTTAGTAAGTTGGGTAGTAAGTTTACTCTCTCGCTGGTGTAAAATCAATGGAAACGGTTATATAAAATGTTCGTTGCCAATGTGGTGCTTATATTTACTGCCGGCTCGTTCTCATTATCACTCTCTCACTGTCTCTCTTCCAACCCTAGCCGCCGCACACTGTGGCTTTCAACTCTCCTCACTCTCTCTAATGGCTTCCTCTGTCGGCGCTTCTAGATCCGGCCATCGCGGCCGCGGCTCTAGCCGTCGCGGTAGCACGTTCTAGCGGTAGCCCTTCATGAGGGGAAGGTCGATCTGGAGGCGGCCATGCGTCCGCTAATGATGCGGCAGCGCCACCATCTGACGCCCTCCTCCTCCGGTGATGCCCGGCTTCTTCTGAGCCAGGCCGATGTGGAGGAGGTCATTCATGAGGTGGTGGTGCAGCACCTCCGGCGGATCTACCAGCAGAAACCATCTGGAGGAGGAAGTGG
This sequence comes from Poa pratensis, assembly GCA_947311845.1. Classification (NCBI taxonomy): domain Eukaryota; kingdom Viridiplantae; phylum Streptophyta; class Magnoliopsida; order Poales; family Poaceae; genus Poa; species Poa pratensis. The sequence continues at coordinate 30,587,472 of CAMZMU010000088.1, forward strand.
CCGATCTGGAGGAGGAAGTGGCCGATCTGGAGGTGGTGGAGGATCTGTAGGTGGTGTCTGATCTGGAGAAGGAGGAGGAGGTGGATGTCGACGAAGGAGAAGGAGGAGGAGGTGATTGCGTCGCAGCGCGCTGGTAGCATCTCAGCGCATCTGGCAGAGGCCTGCACCTCCTCGATCTCCCGCCGGGTGAAAGGTATAAATCTTTCTGTGACCAGCTGTGCCGATGAACTTTGTGCAGCGGCATCCGCTCCCAAAAACCGTGCTGGTTGGATGGGAACTCCTTCTTCATGTTGGCGTTTAATTTGTCGATGAGGTCTGCCGCTAGATCACCCATTCCGTCCCTCTTGTCTCCACCCTTGATTTTGTATACGAGTTGGATGTCCACGTAGTACTCCGGTGGAATGTGGAAGCCGGCAGAAGAAAGCACCTTGCTATCGTTGGTGATGTCCACGCTTGCGAAGGTGATATTCTTGCGGTCGTCCATGGCGGGTGGGGGATTGGGGTGGAACGAGGAAGAAGAGAAGGAAGGAATGCGAACTGTCTGCCACCAAACAGAGCAGTTCCTGGATATTTGCCGTTGATCTTAGCAGTTTCTCGAAAATGGCAACCGAACAAAGCAGTTGCTGGAAAATAGCCACCGATTTTTTAATATCCAGATGTATTTTGTACATTTCGCTAATAGTTTTTTTTCTTTCACGCAGGAGTTTATTTCGGCAACACTGCATAAAAGTACCAATCTATCATTCCGAGAACCGGAAAACTTAAGGCAAGGAAATTTCGTGGATACTGGTCTTGGAGTGGGTACTGCGACGACCGAGAGCTCATAGAAGGTGAGCTCCAAGTCAAAGATGGAAGGCTGGCTTAATTAAGCCAGCCTTCCATCTTGTTAGGTTAGTTGCTTATAGGTTTAGAGTTCATGATTGTAGTCAAAGTGTAATAGGTGATATTACATTATGCCAATGTGTGATGGATATGATTGTAGTCAAATTGTAAAAAACAGTGATATTATTGTATACCAATGTAATGATGGCATTTGTTCTATGTTATGAATTGAATAACGTTTTATTGCATTGTGCAATCAGCCTTTCATGTATTATGGCATATAACCGAAATATGAGAAAAGCTCAGTGCAAACGGGTAGATGGAAAACTTCGTATCTGATGTAGGAAAACTAAAGCAACGGAGGTCTGCGCCAACCGTTGCCAAATGGAGACCTCATCGGAAACGGTGTTTTGCCTCCGTTACCGATGAAGGCCTTCACATCAGTGACAGGGTCGGGGACACGAACCCTTTCTCCGTTGCCGAAGGGGTTTTTGGCCCGTTTCCGATGTGTCTTCTGTACTAGTGTCAACCGCCTATATTTATAGCCGGATTACTTGTATATGTAGAACTGTTAGATTATGCACAGGACGTACTCAAAAGCTCCACTGATCTGCAAGCATATATCAATGAAGCTGCAGATTTGGCCAACGAGCTTATGAAGCCGAAGGCGGATCATGCCAAGGAGATCGAGGAGCGCGATATGTCGCATGCTTCGGAGCTTAGCAAACTGCAAGGCCAGCTGGACGCCATGGTCCAAAACTTTGCGACAACTGCAGAGGTGGCTAAGAAGCAACAGGAAGCGCAGTCCGCTGCCATCAAACTTCGCGATGATGAGCTCGAGGCTGTCCATGATCTGATCCTTGGTATTTTCCTTCTGCTTCAGCCTTCTTTTCCTGCTTTGCCTGCATGAACTAACATTGTTTCCTCTGCCAGCCCCGGCTTCATTTGGCGATGACGAAGATGTCGATCCTCGACCAGACCGCTTCCGCAAAGTTGGCGACCTGATCACCAACCTTGTGGAAGCTGGCCGTGCCTTTGTCGGCGCCTTTTTCCCCAGCGAGACGAGCGACCCCTTCCATTTTGACGGTCTGCTAGATTTGGTGAAGGATGCCACCGCCAGGCGCGAGAGCATTTTACGCTCAGCTGCTCGTGGTGGTGCCAAGGTGGCATTGGGCCTTATCGCGGCGTGGTATCCCGAAGTCGACATGGCGGTGGCGACCGAGGAGATGCCCTCCGTTGACGAGAACGGTCAGCCCCTGAAGCGCTCGGAGATTTTGGCGCCAGTTTCCGGCTACGCCACTCGAGTTGCCAACTTGGTGGATCTGTGCCACTTTTATAAGGAGCATCCTTTGCCGAACACCGTCGAAGCCGAAACTGCCGATGCCGGAGATGAGCAAGAGGAGGAGGCAGAGGATGAAGATGCCGGAGACGAGCACGCCGCCACCCCTGAAGATGGTGCCGCCAGCCCCCAGGCTTAATTTGGCGGAGACTTGTAAAGCGGCTTGCTCCCTTCCTCCTGCAAATTTGAACAAGTAGCTGCGTTATTCTGTTGACGCGATAAAAAACTTGTCCTATTTTGGTTGTAAATATTCTTGTTGGGCCAACTTTTATGCTACACTTGGCGCTAGGCTTATTTAAGTGGCCCGCCTTAATATGTATCTCGTTTCTGCACTTAGCTTGTTCATATGTTGGCAGAACCTCATCTCAGTTACTTTGGCTAAGACAACCAGGTGCAATACCAATTGATTTAGACTTAGAGACCAAAGCCGGCATGTTGGTGCCAACAACATACTACTTGGCGACCCATGCATAGGCGGACAGATAACTATATTAGGCGGTGCAAATTTTGATTGCTCAATTTTTCGCCGCCAGACGGCAAATGCCAAAAAAGCTTGAACCAGTAGCACTGAGCGAAATTTTTGGTAACTTTTGACATAAAAGACATATGATTACAAGAAAAGACAAAAGATGGCGTGATCTCAAAAAGGAATGAGCAAACCACAGACTTTTATTTCATGATCATATAGTACTTATTACAATGTGGAAATTGCTAAGTGTAAAAAGGACGTAGCTGCTCAATGTTCCAGGGTCGCTTTGTCTCGTCGTACTTGTCATCAACCTTCCTTTTGCGCTTGCGACCCCGCTTCTTCTTGTAGCCGTCTCGTGCGTCCACCAAGTAGTAAGATCCATTGAGCAACGCCTTGCTGACCACAAACGGTCCTTCCCATGGCGGGGATAACTTATGCAATCCCTTCCTGTCTTGGATTAGGCGGAGGACCAGGTCACCTACTCTAAAACTGCGCTCCCTAACCCTGCGGCTGTGATAGCGTCGCAAACTCTGCTGGTAGATAGCGGATCGCGCGATGGCAACATCTCGTTCTTCATCAAGTAGGTCAAGGCCGTCCTGTCTTGCATCTTCTGCGTCTTCTTCAACGTAGGCTTGGATCCTGGGGGAATCATACATCATGTCGGACGGCAACACTGCTTCGGCGCCATAGACTAAGAAGAAAGGAGTAAACTTGGTCGATCTGTTTGGAGTTGTGCGCAAACTCCAAAGGACAGATTGCAATTCGTCAACCCAAACCCCGGCTGCCCTGTGCAAGGGTACTTCGAGACGAGCTTTTAACCCTTGCAGGACTAAACCATTTGTACGCTCTACTTGACCATTTGCTTGAGGGTGCGCTACGGAGGCTAGATCTAGGCGGATGCCATGCTTGCCACAGTATTCCTCGACTTCGCCTTGTGACAAATTTGTGCCGTTATCGGTGATGATGCTATGGGGCACCCCGAACCGAGAGATTATTCCCCACAAGAAGTTGGCGGCTGTATTGCCGTCAAGCTTTTTTATGGGCTTAGCTTCAACCCATTTGGTGAATTTGTCTACAGCCACAAGCAAATGTGTGTAGCCACCAGGTGCCGTCTGAAACGGACCAACCATGTCCAAGCCCCAGACTACGAAAGGCCATGTGATGGGTATTGTCTTGAGCTCCTGAGCCGGCATATGTGGTTGTCGAGCGTACAGCTGGCAGCCTTTGCATGTTCTTACGATGTGCTCTGCATATTCTTTTGCCGTCAACCAGTAGAAAACTTGCGGGAAAGCTTTTGCTACAAGGGAACGGGACGAAGCGTGATGTCCGCAGACCCCAGAGTGTATCTCATCCAGCAAATTCCTGCCTTCGTCGGGTGAAATGCACCTTTGGTAAATGCCAGTGGTGCTTCGCTTATACAACTCTCCATTGATAATTGTGAATGCCTTGGCTCTTCTGACGATCTGCCTCTTTAACACCTCATCATCCGGCAATTCTTGGTTTGTCAAGAAGTTCAGATATGGCGTCGTCCAATCTGGCTTTACCAGGTAGACGGCGTAACTGGCCTCTTTGACTGACTCCGCTGACTCTGGATCAAGGATGTCGGCTCCTTTTATTGATGGCTTGCGAAGGTGTTCCAGGAAAACATCATTTGGTATCTTTTTGCGCTCGGACCCAAGTCTGGCAAGTGTGTCTGACGTCTCATTTTGAGCTCTTGGGATGTTGCGGACTTCGTATCCTAGGAAACACTTGGCGAATTCGTCAACGGCGGCTCTGTAGGCCGCCATTGTTGCGCTTTTTTCGTCCCACGTTCCACGTATTTGCTGCGCAACAAGGTCTGAGTCTCCATAGCACAAGACGCGCTGGACGCCAAGTTCCTTGGCAATGTGTAACCCGTGGAGGAGTGCCTCGTATTCGGCAACATTGTTGGTTGCTTTGAAGTGGATTTGGAGCACATAGCTCAGCTTATCTCCTTGTGGGTTTCGTAGCACAATGCCAGCCCCCGAGCCCTGAAGCATCTTTGATCCGTCAAAGTGCATGATCCAATATTCAGATTCAGGGAGAGGTACTTCATCCATGGCCTCCGTCCAGTCGGCGACAAAATCAGCTAGGGCTTGAGACTTGATGGCATTTCTGGGCTTGTACGCGATGTCGAAGGCGGCGAGCTCAATGCCCCACTTGGCAACTCGGCCTGTCGCTTCCGCGTTGTTGCCAAGTGGGGCATTGAGCTCGCCGTAGAGGCCGTCCATGTGCGTGTACTATGTGTATGGCAAAAGTTTACCTCAATCTCCTCATGGAGCTGGCCGTAGAAGCCGTCCATGTGTGTGTACCAGTTGCTGGTACCTGCGCGCATGGTTTTCAGGGTTTGGCGGATGTCCTTCACGCCATCGCCCTATGCTGGTGGTGTAGGGATATGCGCGACAGAAAATCAAAATTTTCTCTCACATGCGGAAGCAACACCCAAAGATCTTATCTAAGGAGATGCAAGTAACGGGGAGGGTAATCAACATACCCTCGAAGAACACGAGCGTTGGACGTTAATCACAACGCAGCTTGGTGTAGACCTTGATGTGGTTCACTCCGATCAGCACCACAATGAGCGGTGCCTCCGAGATTTACACACGTACGGCTCAGCAACGTCTCCTCTTCTTGATCCAGCAAGCTTGAAGGAGAAGTAGATGGGATTCAAACCAGCAGCACGACGGTGTGGTGGTTCGGTGAGCTCTCACGGGGGCAGACGCGGGCAGGGCTTCATCAAGCCAAGACCACAAGAGAAAGGAGTAAGAGGAAGTGTACCGACTTAGGAATCAAAATGATAATTCTTTCCCCAAATGGTACCCTCCTTATATAGGATGTGGGGAGGGGGTGTGAGGCTATCTTCCCCAGGAAGAAACCAGCCTCCAATCTTCCCTAGGAAGAAACCAGCCTCCAAATCCTCCCTAGGAAGAAACCGGCCTCCATATCTTCCCTAGGAAGAAACTAGCCTCCAAATCTTCCCCAGTAAGGAACCAGCCTCCAAGGCTTCCCCAGGAAGGAACCTAGCTGCCAAGACTTCTCAAGGAAGGAACTTGGCTGCCAAAAATCCTAAGTGGGACGTTCGGGATAGTGGGCCCCACCATGGGACCCACCGGAACATTTCAGGAAAAACCCCGACAATATCGGTTAATTGCTGAACTTTTCAGGAACCCAAAAACCACATTCCTATATATGAAACTTTATCTCCGGACTCTTCCGGAGCTCCTCGTGATATCCCGGATCCTATCCGGGACTCCGAACAACCTTCGGTCTCACCATTATAATTATCCCAAATCTACTCTGTTGTTACCGAACTTTAAGTGTGTGACCCTACGGGTTCGAGAACAAGTGGACATGATCAAGACTCCTCTATGATCAATAACCATTAGCGGGACCTGGATGCCCATAATGACTCCCACAAGTTCAACGAAGATCGTTATCAGTGTGAACCACAATGTCAACGTATTCCATTTCCTTTGTCTCACGATATTTTACTTACCCGAGATCTGATCGGCGGTATCACCATACATAGCTCAATCTCGTTACTAGTAAGTACTCTTTACTCGTTCCATAATACAACATTCCATGTGGCTAACTCTTTAGTCACGTGCTTGCAAGCGATACTGAATGTGCATTATCGAGTGGGCCCAGAGTATATCTCTCCGTCACACGGAGGGACAAATCCCAGTCTTGATACATGCACATCAACAAGTACTTTCGGAGATACCTGTAAGACACCTTTATAGTCACCCAGTTACGAAGTGACGTTTGAAGTCCCCAAGACGTATTCCTCAGTACCCGGGATAGACATAATCTCATCGTCAAAGAAACAGGATACTTGACAATACAAGACATGGCAATATATACTTATTTATCCGATCAATATTGCTATGCTTGGTTGGGTCTGTCCATCACGTCATTCTCCAATGACATGACCTCGTTATTAATTGACAACTCATGTCCATGGTTAGGAAACCATAACCATCATTAATCAACGAGCTAGTCTAGTAGAGGCTTACTAGGGACTCTGTGTTGTTTACATAACCACACGTGTATTAGGTTTCCGGTTAATACAATTATAGCATGGAGAATAAACATTACCATGAACATGGAAATATGATAATAACTCTTTATTATTGCCTCTAGGGCATATTTCCAATAGGTGGAGCCGCGTGCGCTCTCCCCCGTCTCGTCAGCCATCTCCCTCTTCAAGACCATAATCTCAGCGGCATCATTAGCCGTAGCTTCAGCCGTCTTTGGGGAGAAGGGTTGGCGGCAGCCTTTTTACCTGCCACCTTGTCTTGTGCCGCCTCTGCGGTGCCGGCTTGAGGTTGCTGGTCACCATAAAGCGTCCCCTGGCACACGATCACGGGGATGCAAGCGATAGGGTGATAGGCGCAGTGGCGGGCAAAGGGCGAGGAGGCCTAGCTCTGTTGGCGGCAGGACGGATGGTGGACCGCAACTTAAGCGGCCCAGCCTTGGATATGTGTCAGCAAAAGCAGCTTATGATCAACAGCTAATACGACGAAAAAAGGGACGACAAGTGTTAAAGGCGGATCTTACTTTGCCTGGGGTAAACCAGTCCCCATGTTCTCGTCCTCTTCGTCAACTTGGACGGTCATCTTCTTCTTCTTTTCCTCCTCCTTGGTGGAGGCGATGGCAGTCTTCCGTTTCTTGCTCTTGGCGGGGGCTGGCTCGTAGTAGTTTGGAGCCAGATCCGCATCCGTCAAAGTGCTCAGCTAAAAGATAAAAGAGGTATAGTCAGGTTGGCACATATGAGAGCGGAAGCCGGAAAAGATTAAGATGAGGTCCTACCTCGGGGGCTGGGTTGTTATGCGTGTACATAGTAACCCCCTCGACCGTCTTCAAGGCGGCAGGCTGGATCAGCTGCCGCAGCCGGTGGAGCAGCACCGCCTCGTTGACAATGGTGCTGCTTGCGCCAAATGTCTCCGCCTTGTCGCCGGAGAATTCGCACATCTTCAAGGGACAATACCGCAAGGGCATCATCTGCCTTGACAGCCAGCAGACGACGGTGTCAGTTCCGTCTAAGAGCGGAGGCGTCATCGTCCTCGTCAGAAATTCTATCCGCCTAACAACTAGGCGGAGATCCTCTAGCAGCACGGTGGCCGCCTTTTCAGTCCAGCAAGCTTTGTGGGTTGGCGGACTGTTGACAAAAGGCGGAATGCCCACGTCCTTCTGGGGAGCGGCCATGTCTTTGCAGTAGAAGAACGAGCTTGACCAGTTCTTCACTGAGTCAATGTATGGTATCTTCGGATACCACGGCCTACCTTGCCGGCAGTTGAAAGTTACACTACCGCAGGTGGCTAGCTGGCCGTCAACAGTTTGCCGGCGAGCTATGAAGCAGTACTTGAAGAAATCTAAACTAGGCCTAATACCTAGGTAGCCTTCAAACAATGCTTGAAAGCCGGCTAAGACTAAAATGTTGTTTGGCGCTATGTTGTGCGGCTGCAGCCCATAGTGCGCTAGCACTTCAGAGAAAAAGGTGGAAGGCGGCAGAGTCATACCGCGGAGGACGTGGGACGCCAAAATTACCCTCTCGCCATCTCGGGGTTGAGGGATGGCGTCGCCTTCCGAGGACAGCCAATGGCAATCCTTCTTTGGCGGCAGATGGCCGGCTTCTTCCAGCTCCCCCAAGTACTTGTCCGTGACGCACGAGGGGAGCCTATAGCGGGAGCCCAACTCAGCCTCTTCCTCGCCCACATCCTCGTCGGCGTCGAGGTCCACCGCCGCCTCCGGCGCGGCGGAATCAGTGGCCGTAGGCATTGGAGGAGGGGTGGGAGGCGTAGCAGCCGCCGTCGCGGTTGGAGCAGAGGAAGAAGCAGCCCCACCCATGGCAGGGGCTGGGGAAGATGAAGAGGAAGCCGCGGTGCTCGTGGAAAACGCCGCCGCCGGCGCAGATCCCAGATATGCCGCCGCGCCTGAGGTCGTCGCCGCCGCTGCCGCTGCCGTCGTTGTGTTCTTCGGCTCCCCGACACTGGCCATCAGAGAGTGCGAGGTCGCTGCCGGTGGTGAGTGGGAGTGGAGAAGAGCTCGGAGAGAGGCGCGCTGCGGTGGGAGAATGGCTCGGTAGATGACCTCGGGGCAGTGGAGGGCTATTTATCGCCCCACGCCGAGATTCGTGCAGATGAAGGGGGAGACCACGATCTCTGCCACGTGTACACCATCCGCGCAATGTGGCAAAGGCAAGCGGTGCCGGTGCCTCGATTTCCACGCATAGTGGGAAAGTGGTCATGATGCACGCTCTGGGTTCAAACTGTCGTGGACCCAGTGACATCATCAATGACTTGACCAGTCAAATTGACGAGACCGCACGGGGAAGATTCCTGACAGGCGGTCAGGCCGTCTTTCCCATGTTGGCGGCGCCAATCCGGCTACTTAAGGCGGATTGCCGCCTACTTCAACTACAGAATGGAACAAGCTCTTCAGTGTCCGAGATATCATACAAGGCGGACGTCAAGCAAACAAGAAGATGGCAACTGAAGAACTCAATCCTTTCTGGGGGCTAATGTTGGGGTAATACCACCTAGGGGTATCGCCAACATGGTTCAATCCGGCTAAGCCCGGGTGGCCCGAAGTGGTGGCAAAGGCTTTGCCTGCCGGGCGGCCCAGTTAGCCGACGACTAAGGAAAGCGGAAGCCGGCAAGGAGGAGGCCCAAGACTGAAGCCCAGGAAGCCACCAGGACCCAGACGGAAGGCGGCATACTTGCCGGATAGGTTTAGGACTCCATATACTTGCCGGATACGTAACCTCCCTGTAACCTTAGGTCCGGCCGCCTATATAAAGCCGGACCAGTGACGCCTCTAGGGCAACCAATACGTCCAATCTACTCATTGTAACCTGTAACACGGCTATTGCCTTATAGTGAGTTATAGCAGCACGTAGGGCTCCGCCACCGCCGTGGAGCCTGAAGCTGGGTAAACTGCCGTGTACAATCTCGATCTCGACGACACTCCCCTTCTTCCCCTCGGCTAACCCTCGGCTAGAGGACCCCCATCACCTGTCTACGATGCCGATACATCGACACTGTATTTTCAGTTTGTCAGTCTAACGATTGGTGGATTGACACGGGTGCAAATATTCATGTATGTTCTGACATCTCATTGTTTTCTTCTTATCAGGTCACAGGGAACGGATCCGTACTGATGGGGAATGGCGCAAGTGCTTCTGTTCTTGGTGTTGGCACGGTCGATCTGAAGTTTACTTCGGGAAGGATCGTGCAGCTCAAGAACGTGCAGCATGTCCCCGCCATCAAGAAGAATCTCGTTAGTGGCTCCCTTCTATGTAGAGAAGGGTTTAAGTTGGTATTTGAGTCTAATAAAGTAGTTGTTACGAAATATGGACTATTTGTTGGAAAAGGTTATGAATGCGGAGGCTTGTTCCGCTTTTCCCTCGCTGATTTTTGTAATAAAGTCGTGAACAATATTCATTCGAATGTTAATGAAACAGAAGTTTGGCATTCACGTCTTTGTCACATTAGTTTCGGTTGTATGACGCGGCTAGTAAAATTGAATTTAATCCCGAAGTTTCACTTTAGCCAAAGGTTCTAAATGTCATTCGTGTGTGCAAGCAAAGCAACCTCGCAAGCCCCACAAGGTGCGGAGGAGAGACACTTGGCACCGTTAGAACTCATACATTCTGATCTTTGTGAGATGAATGGTGTGTTGACTGAAGGTGGAAAGAGATACTTCATGACTGATAGATGATTCCACTAGATATTGCTATATATATTTGTTAAGCACTAAAGATGAGGCTCTACACTACTTTAAAATCTATAAGGCAGAAGTTGAGAATCAACTTGAAAAGAAAATTAAACGAATCCGGTCAGATCGTGGTGGAGAGTACTTCTCCAATGAGTTTGATTCTTTTGTGCGGAACACGACATTATTCATGAGAGGACGCCTCCCTATTCTCCCCAGTCAAATGGGGTTGCTGAACGGAAAAACCGTACTCTAACAGATTTGGTTAACGCCATGTTAGATACATCGGGTTTATCCAAGGCATGGTGGGGGGAGGCTATATTGACGTCATGTCATGTCCTGAATAAAGTTCCGACAAAAGACAATGAATCACTCCCTATGAGAAATGGGAGAAGAGAAGACGACACTCTCATACTTACGTACTTGGGGTGTTGGCGAAAGTCAATGTGCCGATCCCCAAAAAGCGTAAGCTTGGACCAAAGACCGTGGACTGTGTTAATTTGGGCTACGCTAAGAATAGCGTCGGCTATAGATTTCTAGTAGTGAAATCTGAGGTACCTGACGTGAAGGTCGGTACAATTATGGAGTCTAAAGATGCTACATTCTTTGAGGATATTTTTCCTATGAGAGATATGCAAGCACTTCTAGACAGGAATCTGATGAGACTCCTGAACCTGCCATTCCGATGGAATATTATGAACAAACACATGATGAAAATCCTGAGGAGGATGACGAGGAAACCCTTGGTAGGGGCAAGAGACAGAGGACTGCAAAGTCCTTTGGTGATGATTTCCTTGTGTACCTCGTGGATGATACTCCCACTTCTATTTCAGAGGCTTATGCGTCTCCGGATGCTGATTACTGGAAAGAAGCGGTCCGTAGCGAGATGGACTCCATCATGGCTAACGGAACATGGGAAATTACTGAACGTCCCTATGGCTGTAAACCATTGGGATGTAAGTGGGTGTTCAAAAAGAAGCTTAGGCCCGATGGTACAATTGAAAAGTACAAGGCTAGGCTTGTGGCCAAGGGTTATTCCCAGAAAGAAGAGGAAGATTTCTTCGATACTTATTCACCTGTGGCCAGACTGACCACCATACGAGTATTACTCTCTTTGGCGGCCTCGCATGGTCTTCTCGTCCAAGATGGATGTTAAGACGGCTTTCCTGAACGGAGAGCTAGACGAGGAAATCTACATGCAACAGCCAGATGGCTTTGTATTAGATGGTCAGGAAGGAAAGGTGTGTAAGTTACTGAAATCTTTATATGGCCTGAAACAAGCACCTAAGCAATGGCATGAGAAGTTCAATACAACTTTAACCTCTGCTGGTTTTGTTGTTAATGAAGCTGACAAATGCGTATACTATCGCCATGGTGGGGGCGAAGGAGTTATACTGTGCTTGTATGTTGATGACATACTGATATTTGGGACCAACCTCAAAGTCATTGAGGAGGTTAAGTCATTTCTATCTCAGAACTTTGAGATGAAGGACCTTGGTGTGGCTGATGTTATTTTGAACATCAAGCTACTGAGAGATAATGAGGGTGGGATTACACTTTTGCAATCCCATTATGTTGAGAAGATTTTGAGTCGTTTTGGATATTCGGACTGCAAAATTTCTCCAACACCATATGATCCTAGTGTGCAGATTCGAAAATTCAAAGGCACAGCTAAGGATCAGCTGAGATACTCTCAAGTAATTGGTTCACTCATGTACCTAGCTAGCGCTACAAGGCCTGACATCATGTTTGCTGTGTGCAAACTGAGCCGGTTTGTTTCCAATCCGGGTGATGTGCATTGGCATGCTGTCGAAAGAATTATGCGCTATCTAAAAGGTACTGTGAACTATGGACTTCACTATACTGGAAGCCCGTCAGTGCTTGAAGGGTATTGTGACGAATTGGATCTCTGATGCTGATGAGATGAAAGCCACAACGGGTTATGTGTTTACCCTTGGAGGTGGTGCTGTTTCCTGGAAGTCTTGCAAGCAAACGATCCTGACGAGATCGACAATGGAAGCAGAATTAACAGCATTGGACACATCTGGTGTCGAAGCAGGATGGCTTCGAGATCTGTTGATGGACTTGCCTGTGGTTGAAAAGCCAGTTCCGGCTATCCTTATGAACTGTGACAATCAGACAGTGATTACCAAGGTCAAGAGTTCAAAGGACAACATGCAGTCCAACAAACATATAAGAATGAGATTAAAAGCTGTCAGACATTTGAGAAACTCCGGAGTAATAGCGTTGGATTATATCCAGTCGGCTAAGAATCTGGCAGATCCCTTTACTAAAGGGCTATCACGTGTTGTGATAGAAAATGCATCGAGAGATGGGATGAAACCCACATGAGTTGCCATGGTAGTAACCCAACCTATGTGATCGGAGATCCCGTGAAGTAGGACCTGGGAAAACAAGCTAGTGGTTAACTGAGGAGAGTACTTTTACTAACCCACTCCGTTGGAGATGCAACACTCTCGGTAACTGTATGGCAGGTTGACATTTGTCTTAATGTGTTCCAAGGCTTTGTATAAGCAAGATGCTATCCTACAGAGCGATCTTTGGAGGAACACACCTATATGAGCCTGACTGCTGGTCACAGTCTATGAGATTGGGTTGATCTCTAGTAAGTTCATGAATAGGTCAGGAGTGTGACTAATATGCTCCACCCGAGGGGTCAGCCTTCGGCAGCCTAGTACTAGTAAGACGTTTGGTGAAACTACTTTACGCCAAATTGACAATTCAAGGCATAGTCCATTGTCAGTTGTGAAGGAGTGTAGCTATTCGCTCTAGGTGGAGCTCAACCTTAACAGGTCTCCACTGAAAATACTGGTATATCAAAAATAGTGTTTGGAACAAAAGACAATATCATGGGTCTTTGGGATCTGGTGGGGGATTGCTGAAATATTGGGTGGGCTTTAGGCCCATTAGCATTTCCAGAAAAATCCCTAAAGGCCCATGTTGTGGCACGTGGTGGGAGTTTAGTCCCACATGGCTAGTTTAGAGAGATGTACACCAACTTATAAGGTGAGTTCTTCTCCAACATGTATGAGTTGTTGGACGTGAAGAGAAAGGAGGCGTTCCACACGCGCGCTCCTCCTCCTCCGCCGCCCGCCTCGCCTCGGCACGTCACGTCACGTCACGTCACGGCGCGCCGCGGGTTGCGAGAATCTCGCCGTGCCGATGTATTCTTTTTATCACGCATGAAAAATATGGACGGTCAACTGAAATGATTTGCCTTAATGGAAAATGAATACGTGCTGAAATGTCTCCGTATTAAGTGCTCTTAAGTACGGGCGTTACCAGAATTCATTATAATTTATTATGGGTGTTTCTGTTGGACCGATCGCCTCCTCCCGTGCCTATATAAGAGAGGTCGCTCCTCTCCAGAATATAGAACAGAACAGATTCATCTGCTCGCGCCCGCCACCATAGTTCCTCTCTCTGTTGCTGCCTCCGGTGATCCCATCCAGTCGACCGCGTACACGGTTGCCGGGAGAGCAGACCTCCGAAAACCCACCTCTCCACATCCTGTACGGGAGAGGGGCGATTAGGTTTTTGGGAGCGTCTGCTACGCGACTGCTAGCCTCCATTCGTCTGCTACATCTGCATCAACTACGTCCGCGTCGCCTTCGTCATCACCATGAGCACCGACGCCGACAAGGAGAAGGCTGTCGCTGACAAGAGGATCGCCGACGAGGCCACCGCCTCTGCTGCTGCTGCGGCCAACTGGCCTACCGGAGATTATAACATGTTTATCCCTCTCCTGATTATTTCCATGTTTGCAGTACTAGTGATATGCGTAGATGTTTCCACTATCTGTCTAGTACATAGTTTTATCATCAAGTTTCAGCATGTCATTAGCACTGTTTACGTCATGTTCATGATTTATTCTTGGATTAATTTAATCGAACAATTGCCTATATTCTCAACAGTTCCTCGTCAAGACCCGCCGGCTGCTCTCCGACGGCACGCTGGCTAGTTTCGGAAAAGATGAACCCGTAGTCAACGCCGGCACGCCGTCCGGAGGAGCTCGGCGAGCGCATTGAAGTCCGGATCTTGGGGGCATGCGCGGTGCCGCGCTTGAAGGTTACCAGGGCCTCCCTGCCGGGTACGTGCTGCACGCGGTGGACGTCGAACTAGTCGAGGGCGACTCGGAGGAGGGCAGACGTTCCCAGCACCGCTGCAGCCTCGTCGGTGCAGTGCGCGGCGAGGATTTTTGACGGAAAACAGCGAGCACTGCTCCCTTTTATATTAAGAGGAAACCGAAACAAATAACGGCGAATTATTACAGAAGTTACAGAGAAAAACAAAGAAACAGAACATGACACTAAGCAAACAACCCCGCAAGGAGAGCCTTCGACGCCCATAGTCTCCCGACTAGCGTTGGACGCTAGCGCACATGGATCATCACCGCCGTAGACAAAGAGCTTCAGTCAGCCGAGATTAGCCACGATGGTGCTGGAGCAGCCGAAGAGAAACACATTGCCGAGTCCACACCCGGACGAAGGGCCATGCGCCGCCAAGGATTTACACAACAACCAACAGCAAAATCGAAGGGCATCACAAAGCCGAGTCTGACACCAGGGAGGTATCCCGGCACTAGCCCGGCCATTAGTCGTCTTCAGAGGGGAGCTTCCGGCCCTTCCGTAGGAGCTCGAGCGTCGTGACCACGCAGAGAGCACCAACAACACCACCGCCACCTCTCCACTGGTCCCTCCAGCTGAGTCCAACTCCAAGAACGATGCCCCAGGAGGGACATGATGACAAGCCGCCAACATCGTCTGATCGGAAACCCGGATCGAAGGTTCTCCCCCGGAGCATGGACACGGGGGAGACGAGAGTAGTACCACGACAACGCCTTCATGAAGGAGACGACACCCGTGGGCGCCGTCGCCGTCGGCTCCGGCCAAGGCAAGAGCAAGCCTTCGCTCGACACTGTGCTCGCACTCCACCGGTCGCTGGTCCACCCATACTTCCCTCTTCCACCAGACCGCGCCGCCAACATCTTCAATGGAGCACCGCAACAACCACCGTGACCAGCCCAGCGGCGTCGGCCCTCAAGGCAGAGGGAACGCGGCGAGGATCGTGGCGACCTTCTGTAGGCGACTGGAGGAGGGTTCGAGAACACGAGGAGGTTTAACCTAAAAAAAAGAGTGGGGGACGCGTGTAAAAGGCGATGCAGACCAGTTTGACCATGAACCGACTATGCATGCCTGGCCGAACGGATGGCTGAGATGGATCCACTCTTGATCTAACGAATTACGAACGTGTAAACTGGCGGAGCAACCAGAGCACAGCAATCCCTGGGAGCTTAGGTTTGGTAAAGATACTACTGATGAGTATGTTCTTGTGCTGTCAATGATGCCGGAGCTAGTTGCGTTAGCGGCAAGTGATATATCTGGTGGCGCTGGTTGGAGGTGAAGAGTCTGCTACGGCACGGAAGCATCATTTGCCCGGAGATGATATGACCGTCAAAAGGCGATCGAGCACATAGTCACCTGCGATCTCCAATTCCCGAGTACACCATCTCGCCAAATCGATCCCCTTACGGCCCTGACACCACGTCGGCTCCTGTATCTCTTTGACTCGTTGAGTACGATCCTGCTCCTACTCTTCTTCTCTCCCATCGCTCCAACCGCATTTCCCAGAGCTTGGCACTTTCCAGCTCTGCACACGCGCGACGAGATAGTTGAACGGGAATACTTATACACAGCAGCGACCTGTCCATATATACACGGCCCCCAGCTTCCTCCGCAGACATAACCGCCGGCGTGCTCGTCCATAAACCAAAGAGGAAGCCGAGCTGACCTGTGAGCAGAAGCGAGGAACCAGCAGGAATTAATGGCGCGCCACCACGTCCTCTACCTCCTGCTCGCCGTGCTGCTCCCCGCGGCGGCCACGGCCGACCCGGACGCGGTGCAGGACTACTGCGTGCCGGACGCCCGCAAGGTGGACCTCCTCCTGCTCCGCACCTACGGCTGCAAGAACCCGGCCAACCTCACGGCGGCCGACTTCGCCTTCTCGGGCATGCGCGCCGCGGGCAACTTCTCCGCGGCCACGGGCTTCGCGGGGGTCGCCGTCACCCCGGCCCAGTTCCCGGGCTCAACACCCTCGGCATGTCCTTCGCGCGCGCCGACCTCTCCGCCGCCGGCGGCGTCAACCCGCCGCACTACCACCCGCGCGCCACCGAGACGGCGCTCGTCCTCGCCGGCCGCGTCTACGCGGGCTTCGTCGACACCGGCGGGCGCATCTTCGCCAAGTTGCTCGACGAGGGCGACGTCATGGTGTTCCCGCGCGGCATGGTGCACTTCCAGCTCAACGTCGGCGACGCGCCCGCCACCGTCTACGGGACATTCAACAGGGAGAACCCCGGCATCGTGCGCATCCCGGCCACCGTGTTCGGGTCTGGGATCAGGGACGCCGTGCTTGAGAGGGCCTTCGGGCTCACGCCGGCGGAGCTCCACCGGATCGAGAGCAACTTTGGTCCGCCCAAGAAAACAGAGATGGAGGATTAGTTTATTTCTTTACATCATTCGGCCGTGCGCGCATGTGTATGATTATACTTGACAGGTAGGCTTTTGTCAGTCGGAGTATGGGTATACTATTTGTTTTATTGTGATTAATTAACTAATGCGAGGACACCACTTGTAGTTTGTCGAATATTTCGGTTATATAAGTTGGTGTCATGAAGGTATTTATTTCTCATGTTTACCTTATTTGTAAAATATGTATTGTTGGCATATGGATGCTATCTTGAAGGCGTGAAGTTTAAGTTTTATTGTGCCAATGGTTATATTGCAAGGAAATGAGATTAAAGTGTCACCACTTGTCGTTTTGATAAAAATTTCAGTTATATAATTTGGTGTTATAAAGATATTCCTTTCTCATGTTTATTTTGTGAATGGTTATATCGCAAATAAATCAAATTAAAGAGTTACGAAATGTTTTGTAAATAATATGATTATATTAACACTTTTTTATCGGTATCTTATTTATACAGTCAGAGGTGAGGTTTCGAGGAGGACAACAAAACTTTGTGCATGCTCGCTAGATCAATTTTAGCCTTTGTTTGAAGATTAACCAACTCATACTAAATACATGATCTCCGTATTTGTATTCTTGATGGAAAATAGGTTCAGTATTTCAAAAATAAAAAATATGTTTGTAACATGTTGCTCGTATTTTGGTCCTATTATTAAAATAAATATAATGCTGCGTGTATTTTTTGTCCTAGAACAACAATAAAGGAAAGTTTGTGAACACACGTAGATAATATGCTTTGGTATTTATTTCTTATTGGTCTATGGGTGCGTATATCAAAGCGAACGAATCAATGTTCTTACCTTTGATTTTTAATAACATTAATGCATTGTTACTTCTTTGTGTATCATCTGGTCTATTTTATTTTAGTCTCTTTATGTCATATTCCACTATTTTCTCGATGATGTCTTACTAATGGGCTATGTTTGGGTATGGAACACGGAGCAATAGGAATGCATATGAAATCATTATTATTTGTGCTAGTGAAGTCACACAACTTGGTGTTCTCAGGAGTACTCATTTTAACAAAAAGAACACTAGGCCGAAATGACAAAATAAAAGCAAGTAACTAATTTTTTTGTGTTTTTGATAAAGAGAGCAAACAAGACAAAATAAAAATAAACTAAGCAAGACAATAACAAAGTAAAGAGATTGGAAGTGAGAGACTCCCCTAACAGAAGGCTTGACCTCCCTGGCAATGGCGCCAGAAAACTTGCTGGCGTCGAAGGGGAGGTAGAAGCCTGCTGAATCCAAAGTGTCTTGATCTCCACGGCAACGGCGCCAGAAAACTTGCTTGATGCGTGTAAACCACACGTTCGTTGGGAGACCCCAAGAGTAAGGTTTGATGAGTGTAGCAGCAAGTCTTCCCTCAGTAAGAAACCGAGGTTATCAATCCAGTAGGAGGTGAAGACACTTCTGAAGGTGTCAACGGTGTCAGAAAACTTGGCGTCTTGGGGAGTGCAAGAAGTCCTGACGGTTGACTTGGAACCTGCACACAAGACAATCAAATTACTTTGCCCCAACGATCAGTGAGGATGTCAATCTCACCGGCTTGCTGAAAACAAAGGATTAAAAGTGTTGTATGGAAAATGATGTTTAATTGCAGAGAATGAAAGAGAACAATGATTGCGGTAGGTTGTATTTCAGATGTAAAAGAATGGACCAGGGTCCACAGTTCAGTAGTGGTGTCTCTCCATAATAAATAACTAACATGCTGGGTAAACAAATTACAGCTGGGCAATTGACAATATTGATAAGTGCATAACATGCATGTGCAAGTTGTGGTGTCTACTATGAGATTCATTTGGGCATTACGACAAAGTACACATACCGCTATCCAGCATGCATCTGTGCCTAAATAGTCCACCTTCAGGTTAGCGTCCGCACCCCTTCCAGTATTAAGTTGCAAGCAACAGACAATTGTATTAAGTAAAGTGCATAATGTAAACAACACATTCATCCTTAGACAAAGCTTCATTAGGTTACCCCTAGTGGCAACAGCACATCCACAACCTTAGAGGTTGCTGTCACTCCCCCAGATTAAATGGAGACTGAACCCACTATCTAGCATAAATACTCCCTCTTGGAATCACAAGCATCCACTTGACTAGAGTATCACCAAGCAACGGAGAGCATGCAAGATCATAAAAGACATAGACATAATATTCAGCGGAGACCAACCTAGTTGATAGATTCTTGGAAGAAAATGGATCTCACACTCGTCGGCCCTGCTAGAGACAGAGAGGTTAAATTCATTTTTAGTTGTCTAATCATGCTATTATATGGCCCAATATGTACAGTAACCCTTCGACATCCACATTAATTTTATTTTAGAGGTTAGATAAACGAATTAAAAACTTCACGGATGATAGTATAGCGAGAATGTTTTTGGGGAAATAGGAATAAAAGATTAAATTATAACAAAACTTGAGGCGTGCGACCAAATGAAACTACAGACCTTATGATACTACCCTTGTAATAAAAATCTCACCGTCTCAGAAACTTACTGCCTATGGAAAAATTGTTAAAGAAAATACATCATCTGTCTCAAAATAGATAAAAATTAGATTTTGAAGTTTTAAGTATATGCGTAAAAAAATTGCTGGGATATTTTTGTGAAGAATTTATCGTGATGGATCTAACGCATTTTTTATTGAACAAATGGTAATTTCAAATAATTTATGATGAATTAGCAATCACAAATAGAGATGCTCGACATCACAATTTCTAGGAAGTGATGTATTTTGGAACAAAATGTCTATGAGTCAAGATCTATATTCAACATTCGATCAAAATAATTCTTACACATGGCCAAAGAAATCGATGGCGTTGTATAGGTGTGTAACTTGCTGGGAAGTGCTTGTTGAATTCTAATTGGTTAATGATAGGAGTGCAAGTCTGACACTTATCTTTTCAACATTAGCCATGTCAAACAGGCTACATGACTAATATTTTTTATTAAATCTTAAACATAAATTTTAGTTCCAACTATCACGATAATTTATAAGATGTGGCTCAACATGGTGGCTCTATTAGAAACCTCGTATATTGAGGTCTCAAATATATTTAGAGCTTTGCACATCTTCTTGGATATTAATATCCCGAAGGGTCATTTTTTCCATCCCTACACGATCCCGTATTAACTTATTTTCTCATGTGTAAAATCCAAATTTTCTCGGATTTCTTTTTTACAAAACACAAAACATTCTCCGAAAATCGTTCTGCTTAATATGATATTTTCTATTTTTTGGTTTTAATTTGAATTAAATCAGACTTGAATTAAATATTTGTTTTAGATTTTAGGCGAGAAGTCCCGACTATAAATATTTCTTTGTATTTGCCCCGCGGAGAGAATTATTTCCCAAAAGTAAATTCTATTTTGTTTCTAAAATAAAATCATCATCTTTAATTTCTGGCCGGATGGGCCGAATTGCTTGGCCCATCTTCCTCCACCTCTTCTCTTCTCTCTCCTCCTCTCTTCCCTCCGCCGGTATGGGCCGGCCCACCAAAGCACCAAAGGCACCAGCGAGCAAGCGCTCGGTCGGTCCATCGATTAATCGATCGAATGGTTTCCAGGAAAAACGTGATGTTTCCTTTTTCGGCCGGTTCTATTGATCGATCCATCGAATATTTTTCAGGAAAAACGTGTCGTTTCCTTCTTAATATTTTCCAGGAAAAACGTGTTGTTTCCTTCTTCGGTCGTTATTTTTTTACGTGAGACATGTCCTCACTCCGTTCCAATTTAATTGACTTGCTATGGACCACATGTGGATGTATCTAGGCATGTAACACGTCTAGATACATCCACATATGGTGCATAGCAAGTCAATTAAATTGGAACGGAGGGAGTACGTGTCAAAATTAACTTATTTGTACCTAATTAATATTGTACGTAACGTTTTCATCTTTTAATCTCAACCGTCATGATCAAAATGAACGGATTATATATCTTTAACGTATGTGGATTAACGTGGTGCCTCGAAAAACTCTCTCATTTTGCTTTTAGTATATAATAGATTAATGTGCATTTCATTTGGGTGGTTGGTAAGACGCATGATTAGTTATCCCTACCTACAATGATTTGAGAGGTGCAAGTTTGCTAGTACTTCAGGTGATGGAAAATAGCTTTTAACCAATTTTTACATCACCTGTGGGCAAATAGTGGTCTCAAGAGCTGCCCGCGATGTATATTTTGCTCAAAAATTTCACATCGCGGTATAAAATTTTCCTCGCGTCATGCAAATATACATCACCAGGGCCGTGCCTTAAAACACATGCAGCCGCGCGCGCATGTAACCGTCGTGCGGTATCCAGACATCCCCGGACCCTGCCGCGATCTCGCCGCCACCCCGGGGACCGCCGATTGCTGCCGGTTCCCCCAGTCGACAAGCTTTCCGCTTGTACCGCTGCCTCTCCATCGTCTCGATATCATCGTTTCCGGCCATAGACGCCACCCCGTCATCCCTCCTCCGTCTTTCCCGAGAATCGCCGCCATCTTCGGCCATCGCTACGCCCGCCGTAGGGCCCCGTCGCTTTCAATTTAGCCATCGATGGCCCTGTCGATTTAGAAAGCCTTCGGCCCCGCCGCTCCTTCCCGGCCCTCTGTCGCCTCTTTCCCTTCCTCTCGTGGCACCAAGTCAACTCCGCCGCCATCCCCAGCTTTCTCGACGGCCGCCAAAACCCTGGTTGAGCCGCCGCCGGTCCGGTCGATTGATTCCGCACCAGCGCCGATTTTGGTAGTACAAAAATATACATCACTTGGGGCAGTAGGGCGGCTGTTGGACCACTTGTGCCCTATATGGTGTCATATTTTAGGGCAGCTATTGGAGATGGTCGTTCTCGGTGCCCTAAAAATCACTATTTTGGTGGATGTATATTTTACATCAAGACGTTTTTGGTGTCCTATTTTGCATCACCTATTAGAGATGCTCTTATAAGGTATCTAGCTATACTTTTTAATGAAACAAAACTTCACTAACTGTAATTAATATTTCTATATTTGCAAATAAAAGTAATTAATGTTTCTATCCCAATATGCAGGCTATCCATATCACTTACTGTTTTAGCCAACTAATTGTCCACTTCATGCAATCAATATTCATTATTTATTGTTTATCTCTACATGTAAGCATCTACATCATCTTTTCGTTTAGCCATTAAGTTGTCCATGTCATACTTTTTTTGTTTCCGAATGATAAGATCACACCATCCTGTTAAATAATTACAAAATTTAAATCATGTGGGGAACACCGAAATTAGTTTTGCCAATCAAATGAACTTTTTTTGCCTCAATATTTCTGTAGTGAACTTTAAATTTCATGTGTTTATTATATTTCTTAAGAGATTAGACGGTCGATCATCGTACCATTGGATTCATATTTTATTTTTAATGTTATGATATTTGTGACATAAAATCAAAACTGCAGTTTTAATCTTACATCTGGAGTTTAATTAATGGTGAATTTAATCTTGATGTTTAGCGTTTGGATCGTGGACCTCTGACTGCCCACCTACCAGATTTGGCACCAAATCAATTGCAGTTTCGCTCATTTCACCGTGCTACACTGGGTGACGGCTACCCGCCATCAATCCACCAACGCCCAACCGTGTTTTTTTTTTTTTTTGAAAAGCAAAACGAAACCGGACTCTGAATGGAAAAGATGCGACCTTTTATTGTAAAACTTTTAGAAATATATAAAATAAACAAACTTGAGTCCACATGCCACGCGAACAAAATCTTCACCAGAATACGACTAACTCTATGGTAAAACATAAAAACAAAATAAAATGTACCACTTCTAGGGAAAATCATGAAGAAGGAACAACTGCACGTGCGTTGATAATGACGAGTCCAACCTAAATTAACTTGAGCTGGGACTTTCATTCCTAAAGACAAGATTCAAGCGTGTATCAACATTGCCAAAAATGTTTCCGCCGAAGTGTGTAAAGTCAATATAGACGCATCTACCATCATCACATGTCGTAGCACCTGCTGTGTCGAATACAACCCGGTCTCGAAGTGGAGCGAGCGTACCATACCAACGCCGGCCTTGAAACTCCGTGGTCACAGAAGAGAATGCCCCATGCCACCATCGAGCTTGACACATGTAGCTAAAGATCATCACCGTTTGGGCTCAGCAATTGCCAACGCACAAACCACATCCACTCTAATTCAATCCAAGAGTCTTCTTCCTCCCCAAATTTTAATGTTAATCGGAAAGAAACATGTAATGATATGGAGGGAAAATCTCCTAAGGTAACATGCCCTCAACTCAATTGCAGCTTATCGTACACAATACAAGAAGCTTATCCGCTATTAATCCGCTAACTCCCAACCGCCCTTCCAGCTTAGCAATTGCCAATGCCCATCCACTCTAAACCAATCCAAAGGGTCTCCATCTTCCCCTAAATTCTAGTATTATTAATTGAAAGAAACAAGTAACCATGTGGAAGAAAAATCTTCTAGGGTTGCAGACTTGACACCAAATCAATTGCAGTTCCACAGCACCACACTACGCTATGGCTACCTGCCATCTTAATCCCCTAGCGCCATACCCACGGCCACCTTTGCATAGCAACTGATTATAACGTTTTTCTTTGGTCGAATAATACTTCTAGGTATCTAGTACAGTATGTATCTTGTAGATTAATGATTGCTTCAACGGATATGCTTGTTATCTTCAATGGGAAGACAAAAGGAGTCGCTATACTTCAATTGAAGTGTGCTGCATCACCAAGGCCAGCCGGGTGATCCTTGTTTGGCACAATCCTTTCGGATATGGCAAGCTACCTCTCGGCGCTTGCCATGCTGAAATGCACCCTCGAGTGAATCAAGAAGATTAAGCGTAGCTTCATCTCGCAAACCAAGGATGTTAATGAGCAATCTCGCAGCCCCGATAGAGTCAATTGTCGGTGTCACACGTGCTCTCCACTTTCACTAGTCCTCTCGTGAGACTTGTGTGTATGTCCTGTAAAATTCCGTTTATCCGAAATCATCGGTTATCTGAATTTCTCGGTTTTTGATTCGAGTGTTAATTTTTGTTTCCAAGTTCTACCAACCGTATTCATCGGAAAACGGAATTCACTAATTGGAAATTTTTGTTTCTACCGAACACCCACACGTACATATAAACCATGGGAATAATATTAGTGTCAAGCAAGAGAGAGAGAGAGAGAGAGAGAGAGAGAGAGATCGATGCAAGATGACAAGATGTGCTTGAGGTGTAGGCTTGGTGGCCGTTAGAGGTAGGCATGTGCTTGCACAAGGGAGAGAAAAACTATACCACTATAATATGTCGACGCCAAGAGCTCACCAATAAGGTTTCCACAAAATTCCACTCCTCCGGCATGCACAACAGAAATCTCCGGCCTTTTTCTATTCAAAAGATATAATAACATTGTGCAACTACAATACTTAGGAATTTTCCTCCGGAGATGTTTGATTCGTAGGATTAGAAATCTTAGAAATCTTTAATAGATCACACTCAATTTCAAATGTGCCAACAAGAGTATAATCTTAGTTTATGTGACTCGTGAGTTTCTACGATTTTTCAAAGATGTAGTCATAACCGTTTTTATATATGTCAATCTGTAAGGTTTCTAATCCTCTAAAGCTGAAGATAATATGTCGCCGTCGAAATTGATGATTGATTAAGATGCTGAAAAACCATGCCATCCATGTCGACACGTAGCCATGTTCCCGTTATTGTCACATTGAAATTGTTGCTCCACATGCTCTTGATTAGATGTGGAAAACCTGCATATAGAAAGAAAAGTCCACCTTATTATGTGTCGGTACCACGCCCAACTATCTCCCAACATCTATATAATGCTCCCCGCCGGAAGAGGCTAATTTCCATCAGCACCAGTTCATCTGCTTCTCGATCGCTGCTAACACATCCTCTCCTTGGGTAACGACGACGACGATGGCCGGACGCATGGCGCTGGCGGCGGTCCTGCTGTGTGCGGTGGCTTCAACGGCGGCGGCACAGTCGGCGTCCAACGTCCGCGCCACATACAACTACTACAACCCGAGGAGCATCAACTGGGATCTTTACAGCGCCAGCGCCTACTGCTCCACCTGGGACGGTGGCATGCCGTTCGCCTGGCGCTCCAAGTACGGCTGGACCGCCTTCTGCGGGCCCGCCGGGCCCACCGGCCAGGCATCCTGCGGCAAGTGCCTCCTGGTAAAGTACAGTACAATTACACACTGTTTTCATAAAACTGCCTGGTGTGTCAAATGTCATTCTCTGTTTTTCTACGTCTTGGATGACGGGTTTATCTTCTGAATCTGCATATATAGGTGACGAACACGGCGACCGGAGCGCAAATTACGGCGAGGATCGTCGACCAGTGCAGCAATGGCGGCCTGGACCTCGACTACGACACAGTGTTCAGCAAGATCGACACCAACGGACAGGGTATCCAGCAGGGCCACCTTACCGTCAACTACCAGTTCGTCGACTGCGGCGACAACGAACTGGTTCTCCAGCTCTAGGCAAAAATAAGAAGCTACAGTCGACAACGAATTGGTGCTCCAGCTCTAGGCAAATATAAGAAGCTACAAATAACGATGCATTTGCACTTTTGTAATAAAATGGAATAAATTGGATTGTGATGGATCCAAGGTCTCTCTTGTAAGGAATTGTGGAAGACAGTTTATTTGCAAAAAAAAAAAAAAAAAACTTGAGATTCAACAATCTATTTGCATTTGTGGATGGGATGGTGGATCAAGGACGGCAGCAAAGCCCACAGTCTCCTTGCTGTTTGAGTTTGTTGCAGTAAGCTCGCACTGACGCTCGTGTGCAAGAGACGGTTTTCGCGCAGAAACCACGCAGAGTCCCAAGGCAGTAATATATCTTCTATTTTCCAAATAAATGACTGACAGTAACATGTTCAAAATTATGTCACTGCGTTCAGCACATTTTCTGGAGAGAAGTACCATGATAAACAATCCATATTTCCACGTATAGGCTACAGATAGCATCAGCAAAACTCTATTCCTTTGTTATAAAGAGATAGCACGCACTGGAATGATAGCACATTGTTCAAAAAAAGAATAAAATGATTACACATTCAGATAGCATTATCAGCAGAATTTCCATTCCTTTGTAAACGGACAATCATTTCTGAAGATCCCTCTGGGCTTAAGACTGAACGGCCAAACTCTGATACAGACCTGTTCCTATAAAGGGGAAAAAGAACTGGTAGAATTCAGTTGCATAGTATGCCCTGTGTTGGATTATACTTGTTGTCTTAGTCTTACCGATATTTTTGAAACTATGCTATCTCACTGATATCCCTCTTTTTTAGCAGCCATCCCCGACGGGTGGTCGTCATCTCTGGGAAATTCTGCAAGTTCAAGATATGATAAAGTCAACAGAGTGTCTAAATCATTTCTTGAAGGGGCCAAATTAAATGGTACTGCTGGACCAAATTAAATGGTACCGCTGAAGACATTGTCCGAATAATTGCACAACGCTTCCAACAGGCACAGGGCAAGCACAGATGGCCAAGTATAAACGAACCTCAGGGTTTGCTGATTTGGCAACCAAACCAAGAAGGGCATGGCAATGGGGATCATGGCCATGACCTTGCTATGGTCACTCCTTTCCGTCCTGATGATCACCATGGCGAGCGCTGGCGACAAAGACGCGTTGCTTGCTTTCAAAGCGCAAGTCAGCGACACCGGCTCTCCTATGCTGGCCTCGTGGAGTGACAGCGCCCGCTTCTGCAGCTGGGAAGGCGTGACGTGCAGCCATCGGAGGCCAGCGCGGGTGGTGCATGTTGGAATAATCCTGTGCATTCTAGAAATATCTACCACCTAGTAGGGTTTTCACTAGTGTAGTTTTTTTGAGCTATAAAGTGATCGTATCCACCGCCCGAATAGATAGAAAGAGTTGACCCAGTTTATAAGGAAAACTGGGTCCAAAATCCATACAATCTGTACAAAAGAATGACACAAACAAAGCGACATGCCGCCCACACGACCAAGTCGACAAACGCCACAAACACACACCACCTGCTCCGGGGCCGCCGCTCCGGCGAAACAACCAGATCGACATTCGCATTGCCCGAAAGTGATCCAGTCATGGTCGGCGAACCCTCTGCCCACGCAGTTTTCATCCAGGTTGCCACCAAAACCACCTGTTCCGGGGCCGCCGCCCCGGAGTAGCAACCAGATCGACCTTCGCATTGCCAAAGACGATCCAGTCGGGTCGACGAAACCTCTGCCCAAGCAGTTTTCATCCAGGTCGCCACCCAAACCCACACTAAACAACGGTTCTGCCTCATAGAACCGTCGTAGCGTGGGAGATCGAGGCCGCCGCCTCGACGCACCACCACCTCCAGGAGCCGCCACCCCGACATCCACCGCCCACCACCACACGGCATTCTACACATCCGTCGCGAAACCGTTGCATCGCGCTGGCCAAGGGCTCCAAAGCGGCGCCTCCAACAAGGTAGTGACGAGACCGTCACCGCCGCCCGCTCACAAAGGAGCTAAGGTTTTCACCCGGAGAACTTGAAACCACCACGCGTTAGACGAGGTCGAAAAGCTCCACGACGACGCAAACAAGAAAGGGAACGACGCCCGAGGGCGCCGCCGTCGTCGGCACAGACCGAGGTCCACGCGAGTTTTCGCCCAGAGTTCAACCCGACCGCAAAGTTTCGGGAGCAGCAGGATGGCATCCCGGCCATGTCGTCAACCACCGAGCTCCACCGCATGCCGCATCAGCCGCGGCACCACCCTCCACGGCCGCTGCCATGGCCATGCCCGCTTCAGTCGCTCCGCCGGAGTAGCCACTGTCCGGGGCCGCCGCCCCGGCTTCCTCTTCCCCGGGAGCACGCCACGGCCGAACGAGGCAGGACGACAAGCGCCCCGACCTCCCCGACAAACAGCCTGCAACTCATCTCCTCCCCGCAGCTCCACCACACGCAGCACATCCTGACCTCCCCACGGCAGAGTTGCCGCCGCCACGCGCTGAGCTGCACCACTGCACCCAAATGCTCCGCAGAAGTCCCCAACGCCACAGCCAGCTCGCCACCGGCGGGCCCACCAGGCCCAGATCGAGCCCAGCGAGGCCCGGGCCTCGAGCGCGAGCGCCGCCCAGGCGAGCTCCTCGGCTTCGATGGCGCCCAACACGCCTCACCTCCGCCAGAAGTCCCCGCCGGCCATTCTCTTCTCCCGGGCACGTCGGCTCGGCATCCCAGCCCCGGCCGCCGCCGCCCCCACGGGCCGGCCGTCCACCTCCATGCGAAGACCACCCCCGTCCACCAATTTTTGGCAGCGGGGAGCGCCGCCACCGCCGCGGCCAAAGCCGGCGACGGCAGCGGCGGAGGGGCGCCGGACTGGGAGCGGTCCCCGCCGGCGCGATTTGTTTCCCCTAGCGCCGCTGGGGGGTGCGACGCGAGGGGTCGGGGGGCTCGTGTGCCAGAGTCACTACTAGTGTAGTTTAGTAGCTAAGCTAGTAACTAGTAGGAGTCTCCAGAGTAAAAGAGATTGTAGTACGCTGTAGAAGGCAGTAGAAGCCAGTAGATATTTTCTAATAGGTCGGTTTGTAAAGTCCTATAAATAGGACATGTTCCCATCGTTGTAAGGTAACTAGAACACAAGCAATGTAGCATCAGTTGCACTAGTACGTGACCATCTAGCACTGCTGATTGATCCACTCCACAGTGTGTATTCGTGAGAGTAGCTAGCAGAGAGACAGCACTAGCTCGGGGACGACAATTGGTATCAGAGCCATGGCGCTGGTTCCGCAAGGCGCAGGCGTTGGGGGGAGCACGGTGTCACTCTCCTGTCCGATGCTGACGCCGGCGAACTACACCGTCTGGGCGATCAAGGTGGAGGCGATCCTTGATGCTCAGGACCTCTGGGAGGCGGTGTCACCTGAGGAGGGCGCGACGGTGGACGTGAAGAAGAACAAGACGGCGAGGGTGCAGCTCCTCGACGCGCTGTCGGAGGACATCCTCATGCAGGTGTCGACAAAGAAGACGGTGAAGGAGGTGTGGGACAGCCTCAAGACAAGGTTCGTCGGTGCTGATCGCGTCAAGAAGGCGCGGCTCTCCGCTCTCAAGGGCGAGTTCGACAAGCTGTACATGGCGGAGGGGGAGCTGCTGGACGACTACACCGGCAAGATCAGCGGCATGGCGGCGAGGTTCGCCGGACTTGGCTCGACGCTCAGCGGTGCCGACATGGTGAAGAAGCTCCTCGACACCGTGCCCGACCGGCTGTACTCCGCGGTGGCCGGGATCGAGCAGTTCTGTGACGTGGAGACGATGGCGTTCGAGGAGGCGCTGGGCAGGCTCAAGGCGTTCGAGGAACGCTCACGGCGGCGCGCGCAGGCCGGCGGCGAGCGGAGCGACGGCCAGCTCCTGCTTACGGCGGAGCAGTGGGAGGCGCGGCGACGTCAGCACGGCGGCGGCCACGACCACGACGACGATGGTGGAAGCAGCGTGGCCTCGGGCGTGAGGAGGAGGCGCGGGGAGTGTCACAACTGGCATTCGTGGTCACTTCGCCCGTGACTGCAGGAAGCCAAAGAAGGAGCAGGCGCTCCTAACCGAAGTTGACGATGAGACGGGTCTTTACTAGGTCCGTGGCGGTGGCGACCGGCGTATGTGAACGCCAGGTTGTGTCCGTGGCGGTGGCGACCGGCGTATGTGAGCGCCAGGTTGTGTCCGTGGCGGTGGCGACCGGCGTGTGTGCGACAGGTCGAGTCCGTGGCCGTTAGGCTTCACAAGTGAACGCAACAGGATTAGGGGGGTGATTGTTGGAATAATCATGTGCATTCTAGAAATATCTACCACCTAGTAGGGTTTTCACTAGTGTAGCTTAGTAGCTAAGCTAGTAACTAGTAGAAGTCTAGAGTAAAAGAGATTGTAGTACACTGTAGAAGGCAGTAGAAGCTAGTAGAAGCCAGAAGATATTTTCTAGTAGGTCAGTTTGTAAAGTCCTATAAATAGGACATGTTCCCATCGTTGTAAGGTAACTAGAACACAAGCAATATAGCATCAGTTGCACTAGTACGTGACCATCCAGCACTGCTGATTGATCCACTCCACAGTGTGTATTCGTGAGAGTAGCTAGCAGAAAGACAGCACCAGCTCGGGGACGACGGTGCAGCTTAGATTGAACGGCACCGGGCTCAGCGGAGCGCTCTCACCGGCCCTCGGGAACCTAACGTTCCTGCGGACACTGGACCTTAGCTTCAACTGGCTCAATGGGGAGATCCCCGCGAGCCTCGGGCGCCTCCACCGCCTTCAGAGGCTCTACCTGAACGACAACACATTCTCAGGCACGTTTCCTGTGAACCTGAGCTCCTGTGTCAGCATGATCATAATGGGAGTGCACAATAACAAGCTTGCGGGCGCATCCCGGGTGAGCTCGGCAAAAAGCTCATGTCCCTGGCAGCACTCTCCCTAAGTAATAACAGCTTCACCGGGCCCATCCCGGCATCACTAGCCAATCTGTCCTATCTACAATACCTCGATCTCTCAAATAACCAGCTCGTGGGCTTGATCCCACCAGGACTCGGCAACATCCACAGCATGTGGAAATTCAATCTCTTCAGCAACAATCTCTCTGGTATGATTCCACCTTCTCTACAACTGGTCATCGCTAGAATTATTTGAGGTAGGGGTAAATATGTTGTACGGAAGCATTAAGGATGATATTGGCAACAAGTTCTCTAAGATGAAAGTTCTTGGCTTGGGTGAGAATCACTTCACGGGAACAATCCCTTCCTCAATATCAAATCTATCATACCTCACAGGACTTAGACTCAGCGGAAATAGATTTAGTGGGTATGTGCCTCCCACTTTGGGGAGGCTGGGAGCTCTCCAAAATCTGGACTTGGATGGAAATAAGCTTGAAGTGAATAACAACAAGGGGTGGGAATTCATCACTTCTTTGGCAAACTGCAGCCAACTAGAGCGTTTGTCACTCGGAGGCGACTCTTTTGGAGGACAACTACCTGGTTCGATTGTGAACCTCTCAACAACGCTCCAGAAGTTATACTTAATGGACAGTGGGGTCTCTGGGGTATTCCTGTAGACATAGGCAATTTGGTGGGTCTCAATTTGCTTGCCATAGCAAATACTTACATATCCAGAGTAATTCCAGAGAGTATTGGTAAGCTAGAAAACTTGATTGAGCTAGGCTTGTACAATAATAGCTTGTATGGACTCATACCGCCATCATTAGGAAATCTTTCGCAGTTGAATAGGCTTTATGCATACTATGGCAACTTGGAGGGGTCAATTCCAGCAAGCCTAGGGGAGTTGAAAAACCTTTTTGTACTTGATTTGTCAACGATTTACCAAATTAATGGTTTAATTCCAAGAGGGATTTTTAAATTACCTAGCCTTTCATGGTACTTGAACTTGTCATACAATTCCCTTTCTGGAACTCTTCCTAATGAAGTTGGTAGCTTGTCAAACCTTAATCAACTGATTCTATCAGGAAACCAGTTGTCTGGCAAGATACCCTACAGTATTCAGAACTGCATAGTGTTGGAATGGATTTTGCTAGACAATAACTCATTTGAGGGAAGTATACCTAAACTGCTGAAGAATATAAAGGGACTCCGCAAACTAAACCTGACAATGAATAAGTTCTCCGGTAACAAACCTGATGCCCTTAGTGATGTTGGAAATCTGCAGGAACTGTACCTAGCACACAACAACTTGACAGGGTTAATCTTCAGCAATCTCGATCTTCCAAGAGTTTTCAGGTTGAATGTGAGGCCATGAGAAGGATACGGCACCGTTGTCTCACAAAGATCATAACATGTTGCTCAAGCGTCGACGACAAAGGTCGAGAGTTCAAGGCACTGGTTTTTGAATTTCAGCCTAATGGTAACTTGGATGGTTGGCTTCATCCAAAAGCTCCCCACTACAAACAACACTCTCAGCCTTTCCCAGAGGCTTGATATTGCTGTCGATATTGTGGACGCAGTAGAATATTTGCACAACTACTGTCAACCGCCTGTAATCCATTGTGATCTTAAGCCAAGAAACATTCTTCTTGCTGAAGACATGAGCGCCCGCGTTGGAGACTTTGGCATATCAAAGATCCTTCAAGAAAATACAAGGAAGAGAATGCAAGCTTCATATAGCTCAATCGGGATTAGAGGTTCCATAGGCTATGTAGCTCCAGGTAACTGAAACTGTTCTTATTTTTTTCTTTTAGTTTTCATCGCATGCTAAGTTGCTAACCACACAATTTTAATTGTAGAGTACGAAGAAGGCTCTGTGGTCTCAACTTATGGTGATATTTATAGTATTGGAATATTGCTGCTTGAGATGTTTACCGGAAGAAGCCCAACAGACGACACGTTCAGGGATTCACTGAGTCTGCATAAATTTGCTGAGGGTGCTATTCCAGAGAGAGCCTTGGAGATAGCAGACCCAGCAATCTGGCTGCATAGAGAACCAAAGGAAGATATTAAAAGTAGTAGAATCCAGGAGTGCTTGGTTTCTGTCTTCAGGCTTGGCATATCCTGCTCCAAGAGACAGCCACGAGAGCGGACGCTGATAAGAGATGCATGCAATTAGAGATGCGTACCTCCTGTTTGCTGGTAAGCGTGTAGGGGAACATGGAGCACAAGAGGAGCCTCTTCTCACGACATTCGAGCTGGAATGACATGATCCTGCAACAGTAGAAGTTATGTATCTCGTTTGAGTAAGCATTTATGATCTGAGCTACATTATTTGCAACAGTATCTGACAAATGTAATATCCTGGTGTTCAACAATAGCACAATAGCATTATCATTCGCCGTACATATACATGGCTTCTTTACAAAATTTCAATTATTTGAGAAACTACATTCTCAATCCTCAGTATGCTGACCACATATATTTATTGCTCCAAGTAAATCAGTAGATAAAAGTTCAGACATTGCACAAAACATTGCCCATGTGTAATGTGTTGGAAAAAATATGAAAATGCACAATAGCAGCAGAAACTGACTCTAATATTTCACACATCCAGTAACAAATGGGCTTGTTTGACACTAAGAAACACATCAGAATAGACTTACAAAGCACAAAAAGATTGTCACAAAAAAAGGATAACAGAGTAGAAATGCATCAGTGTTATTCAGATATGTCAGACAGCAGGTTCTAAAACAAAGCAGTACGTAATCCTACTAATATCAATTTCCATCAAGTACACACATTACTAATTCCAAGATAATCTGCGTCTATGGAGAAGCTAACACCAGCCAGTATTAGTGCAACTATATAACCAGAGTACAACCTGAGAGGATGTTAACTTGGTGGCGGGCTGACGGCCTTGGTTGATCTGGAGAGGGGGAGGGGATGGCGGAGGTGAGTGACATAGTAGGGTTGAGTGGTTTGGTGCAGTGGGAAAGGAGGGGGTGTGGCGGGGGCATGTTCAGGGAACTAATGCATTCAGTAGAAGCGTTCCTTGGCCGTTTCACCTGTGTCACTATCTTGAAAGGATCCCAATTAGCGCCCCTAAGATTATCTTGCCACGCTCGCATATATTTCTATGTATGCATGGTTGAGAATAAATTGTTAATCACAGGATAATTGCACCCTCCATTCCAAAATATATGACGTCCTTTATTTTCGCTGGTCAACAAATTACAGTTTGAACTATTATATGTACTTGGAGTATGTCCAAAAATACTATAAAAGATATATAAAATGGAAAAAATTGAAAGACGAATGCAACGATTTTACTGGTCAGAGTCGTGCATCAAGAATCGTTCTAAAAAACATGCCTTATATTTCGGACTGAGGGAGTGCGAATTTTAGAAACGTTGATGTAGATATACTAGCGGGCACACTAGCACTATATCACCATATATACTCGCGGGTACACTAGCACGGTATCACCATGTACACATACTTCTTACACTAAATCGTCCATTCACGACTTGAGTCGAGGAGCACCGAGATTGAAAAGAATTACAACTATTGGCTCGCTATCGACGTTCATATTCAAGAGAATAATGTTCTTTAATTGTACACATACGACGCATAGTCCAAGGTTTCATTATACTAAAAAAGTAAAAAAGACAAGCCACGACCATCGGTTTGATGAACCACTACCTGAAGCATTGATCCATAGCAAAGCACAAAGAATTAGGCAGAGTCAATATGCTTTTATCATTGCACCATCTCAACCCCAAGACATTTTCATGAAGAACAAACTAACATAATATACCTAAGATACACATATGAGATTTATTCGGGGACTATCGGTCCCATGCACCACTATCTGATAAGCATTGATGCATAAAAAACCCAAAGAATTAGGCGAAACCAATAAAAAATTATTCCATATGGCACAATTTCAACCCCAAGCCGTACACTATCATGAAGAACACCCATACCTAAAATACACAAAGGGATTGATAATTTCCTCTCTCACCTCTCAGAGACTCTATCTTTTATTTAGGGCGAATAGAGCTTGGTAAAAAAAACTTTTTGGTGAAATGGAAAATTTAAAGACCAGGTTCGATGGAATTGTAATGTTAAAGTGGTAGTTACTTTTTAATCCATCACCATAAATTAACTTTATATATCACAAAAGGAAGTCTATATTAAAATCAAAGTATGGTAGACGAGCACATGGTAGAGAAAGATAGACATGCGGGAATTTCTCAGAAAAGCAAAACATCTGGTTAGCATTGTAGCAGACTCTCATTTTGTTAGTAGACCATAAAAAACAATGTCCATAACTATTCATACACAAGATCAAAACAACCACATCATCATAAATCTGTTTGAGAATTCACAAGTCAATTCATATTTGATAGTCGTACTTAAAATAACAAGGGTCCATCGATCACGATAATTATAACAATCGATAGACCTTCCAAAAGTCTATAAAGTGTAATAGTATAATTTATGTTGGATGTATGCCCAAAAGGCAATAAAGTTTAACATCTGATTCATAATTATGCTTCATGATTCTATGCTATAACTGCAGTGACTGTTGAATATGTGATTCAGAGGAAAACTCACTCGCACGTGTAGAGACATGAACAGAATAAAGTATACCCTAGTCTTGCCTTTTAGACTAATTCGTTGATTGCTAGAGACCACGTTAACCTGATCTGGGACATTGTTTATGTCAGCATCAATGAGTGGCATATTGTTGGTGGAAACATTATGGCTGGGTAGACCCAAATCGTTGATATGCTAAGTAAGATTCCAAAGTGTCCTTTTGTCCTTAGTGCAATATCGCAGATGGTTATTATATGACATGTCCATTGACCATGAGGTTATTAGGGTTGTGTATACTGGAAGAGTTACTTTGGCTCTGTCAACGGCACGGCCGTAACTGGGTGTCAAAACGGCAGTCACTGTGTAACTCCAAGGTATGCATAATACCTAATGTTCCAAGATAGGAAATTACTCCTCTGTCAAAAGAGAGATACTTCCAGGGGCCCACTCGGTATGTATGATATCCAATATGTTCTGCAGACAATGCGTGATGAAGTTACATCATGTGGGATATTGGATTACGGGAACGAGAAAAGGAAATTTACCGGTAACGAGATAGACGGAGATATAGTGAATCAGGGATTGATTCATGGAAATATCAGGAATACTTTATCTCGGGTAATTTCAGTATCGCGAGTAATGGGAATGACGAATTAATAATCAACAGGTTCAACAGAGTGTCCTTCGCATAACGGTAGCAGTTATTCAGGTAGCCCATGTACCTGACCCTGGCCGGTGATTAGATGGAAACATCTAATTATAGCTACACGTTATCGAACCTGTAGGGTAACACGCTTAAGTCAGTTCTATTTTGTTGTGTATATGGTTGGTCTGGATACCGAGAGAGTATCACCGGTATGGTTTCTGCGTGGTAGGTAATATCTTTATCAGAGAGATTGGATTATGCAGACACTAGGTGTCTCGGAGTAATAGAAATAGTTTGTATCACTAGTCGGATTTATTCCGAGGGTTTATATGAGAGGAAAATATTTATCCGGAGTATTTTGTCTGCGGACACTAGGTGTCCCGGATCATGTAAAAGTGTTTTATATGATAAGTAATTAATTCGGGGAATATTCTGTAAAAGGAAATATTCAAATAAGAATTAATTAGACAAAATATTATTTAATTAAATATTGATTTATTTAATTAATTAATAATTATTGGAAAATACTGGAGCCACCGAAGGGGGCTGCCAAGTGGGCCCATGGGCCCACAAGGCAGCCGCACCCCACATGGGGCAGGTGGGCCCAGGCGCACCAAGGAGGGAAGTTCCCCCCCTTGGCCAAACCCTAGTTGGGCCCTAGGCCCAAGGGGGTGAGGCGGTTTGGGGGGCCTTGTTGGACAAGGACTCCTCCCCCCAAACCGAATTGGGCAAGGAGAAGGTTTTCCCCTTCCCCAAACCGAATTGGGTGGGGAGTTGGAGTCCAACTCCAACTCTCCCCCATGTAGTGCGCATCAAGGAAAGAAGGGGAGGAGTTGGAGTCCAACTCGGACTCCAACTCCCCTAGGGCCGGCGCACCAAGGCAAGGACTTGACCCTTGCCCAAGCCGCCCTACCCCTTGGCCTCCTATATAAACCCCCACCTTGTCCTTTGGAGAGACAGAAGTTTAGATCTCTTCTAGTTGGATTAGAGGGAACCTCTAAATATTTAAAGGGATCCTCCCAATTAGATCTAGATCTAGATGTCTAATCTCTCTCTCCCTCCTTCTCATGTGTTGAGATCTCCACCTTCATATACACCAGCGGTGAGTGCTTCAAGTGTGGACGGCGAAGCCCTGCTGGACTAGATCAGATGTATGCGTGTGATACTCAGAGGGGTGATCCGTTGAGAAACGGTTGACCCTATCTCACTCTGTTGGATCAAGGCGGGACGCGAGGAGTCTACGATATTCTCTTGGCTAGGCTTAGCCGAGGGAGTTCTTCCACAAGCTTCATCAACGTCGTCATCGACATCGGC
This sequence comes from Poa pratensis, assembly GCA_947311845.1. Classification (NCBI taxonomy): domain Eukaryota; kingdom Viridiplantae; phylum Streptophyta; class Magnoliopsida; order Poales; family Poaceae; genus Poa; species Poa pratensis. The sequence goes on from CAMZMU010000088.1 coordinate 30,624,320, forward strand.
GGCGACTACGTCAACTACGTCGACCACGTCAACCACGTCGACTACGTCAACTTCGTCATCGACATCTCTTCCGCTTCAACGGTGTCGATAACGATTTACAGTTGGATCAAATATGCATGTCTTGCACTTGTATCTTCATAGTAGATCTTGGTCGTTGCGTAGTTGGCGAAATTTTTGTTTTCCATGCACGCAACCCAACAGTGGTATCAGAGCAGTCTATGCGTAGATACATGATTTGATCTAGAGCACATGGTGTGCGGGCACCGCATAAATTTGTGCGGGTATGTTATTGAAGTCTATATATCTTCCAACATTCAGTTTATTTATGATTGCTTCCCAATATGCGGTCTCGTATTGTTTCCAACGGCATAGTAAGATCTCGGACTTCTAGCAATCCGCGGACCTTCCGGCTGCTCCTAGTATGCCTGTCAGCGCCAACGAAGTGCTTCAGTAGCTTCGAATCTTATTATAGTTGGCCTCGTTGACTTGATAGCGGAAAGGTCATGTGGACTAGGTCCACACGGGGGTCACACGCACATGTGATCGTTTAGATGGGGAGCCGCAACGTTTTCGTAATGTTGGGTAGTTCATCACCCCGCAATGTCAATCTAGCAACATGAATAATCATGCTTGGTCAGGGCCGTAGGTTTTTCTTTGGGTTTCTTTGGGAATCCTACAGCCACGCTAAAAGATGCAAACAAACGTTAGAGGCGTCTAACTCTGTTTTGCAGGACATGTGATGTGGTATAGTCTCGAAATTTTATTTTGTTGACTAACCTTGTTTTGTTGGCCGGCGTGCCGTTCTTCTTGTTCGTCGAGCTATGGTGATAGTGGAGGATAGGAGAAGGCATGCAAATGTCGTGAACCTCGACATGGCCACACCGGTGGAGGCGCCACCTGTAGATGGAGGAAGAAGACTATACTACATCACGAAGTGTTATTTACTTGTGCATGTTTTATATCTGTTTTCTTGCTCTTCCCTTGATTGCGCAGTAGTGTGATTATTAGGGAGATTCCTCGGTAGCTGCAGAGTTTAATTACTTGAGCTAAAATTAAAAATATCAAGGAGATCGTGCTCATCCAACCGTGGCACCGTCAAACCAGGCGCTTGTCACCGTACGCCATGTATCCATGAGTAATGTGTGCCAAGGGTTTGGGAGGCGGGCACGAACCGTTCTAGCAGCATGATCGGTTGGTTGTCTTGACGTCCAAGCATAACTAGTTATGAGTTCGGAGCACATCCATCGAAAGATGAAACGAAAGTCACGGCAGGAAGTGATTGGTCTGTTGACCTACCCGTTGTAAACTATGTTCAATGCATGTATCCATACTTGATCGTATGTTGACGTGGATTTCGTATACACTAATTTGATCTTGAGGAATATCAATTTTAGTGGGAGCACATTATTAGTTTATCTTTAACTAGTGCTAGAAAAATAATTATGAACATGTCTTAGTGAACTTTAGATTGTTGTAGATCGACACACGTAACACCCGCTATTTACCTTGGTCCACTACTTTTAAGAAAACCACTTTTCTACCATTAGGAGTAAATATGTTGTTTGGGTATGTTTCCTAAGTTTTGTACTTAGGGGTGCCAAGTATAAGTATGTCCTCGACGCTCCTCCTTCGGGGGTTGTTGTCAAAACTACTTATGAAAGGGAAGCTCACACCTTGAAGAGTGATGAGGCTGTCTCTATCCAATGTCTTATGTTGACATGCATGGGCCATGAGTTGCAGAAGCGGTTGGATCGCATATCTGCTGAGCGACATGATCGTCGTACTCACAGCCATGTTCCAGACTCAGGCAAAGACTGAGAGTTATGAGATAACAAAGATTTTCTGGTCATGTCACATGGCAAAAGGAAGCTCGGCGAGCGAGCATGTTATCAAGATGATTGATTGCGGTATTAGGCTGCAGACTCTGGGGTTTTCTAATCCCAGCTGAGCCAAATACAGATTTTATGTTGTCTTCACTTCCCTATTTAATAACGGATGTATCATGATTCAAAACATGAGTGGGAGGAAGAAAATATTAGATGGCTCCTCGCTACGCTGAAATCTGTAGAAGCGAATATGATAACAATCAAGTTCGATTGTTACCCAATTCGCATGCTTCAAGAAGAAGAGGAGGTTTAATTCAGGAGAATCCTGAATACCTCTTCCGAGGAAAGGAAAGATATTGGAAGTGAAACTGTAAAAGGTTTCGGGCACTAATAAGAAGAGTTGTACTTAAAATGATATTCGTTATTCTTACTAGTATCTCTGGAATAATATTGCGAAGATTTTTTTCTTACGTTCAATATAAGGGCTGGGGAAAGTAAGAAGTGTGGAGAATAAAAGGTGGTGGTGTGTGCTAAGTTTGGCGCATGGACCTTCGTCCGTGGATGAAGACGTCTCCACTTTTATTTTTCAAGTTGGAAGATTTGTGAGCTTCGGCTCAAAGTTATTGGGTCGCATGTTTGGCGATAGATATTCTTGTAAATTTATAGGACAAGTTGGTCCTGTTTATTATGATAAAGAATATTGGAGAACACTCCCTTCAGGGATGATCAAGTTGCAAATCTTTTAAATTTAAGGGAATATCATTTGTTCTAAAATGTTTTGTGATTGCGTTGATATCACCTTCGGGTGACACTATCATCTTGGATGCATCATATGCATGATGGAAGGAAATCCAAGATATTGCACATAGTGAGAAATCAACAAATGATAAAGGTTTTGGACTGTTAATGATTTTATCATTGATGTCTAAAGTTTCACAAAATGTTTTAGATATAAAGTCTTGGTGATTATAATTATGTCTTGAAAGTTTTTGAGTCATAGTCTGACTAAGTGTGACGAAGTCAGCACTAAGAATCTTCTTGTTTTTGCATAAACGTTTGGCAATACTCAATCTAGAATATGTTTGCTCACTAGGTAATTTTAGCACAGTTAAATGTCTTGCTTCGTGTCATTGTTTTGAAAAATAAACTATGGATGGACACGTTGGTCTTAGGTCCTAAAAGTTTCTGAAATATTGGAACTTGGTCCTAAGATAAAAGACAAAGAGAATTTCATTGTCTCTTGCCTCGTGTCATTTTTTGAAAGATAAACTTAGGGGACATGATGGATTTATGTTCTAAGATTTTCTGAAAGATGAAACTCGATCCTAATAGTAAATGACAATGAGTTACTTTGTTGGTAGTTCCAATAAATTAATTGGAAGTCCTCTTATAATACCACATATGTCGTGGGGTTGTCACGGCAGATGTTACCATAGGGTAACTAGAGTTGAGGGGCAAGGCGAAACTGGCGTCCGGGAGATTGTTTAGCTCTGCGGGGACAAAGGGTTTACCCAGGTTCAGCCTCTCCATAGGAGATCAAGACCTGCTTCATGTTATGTTTGTTATTGATCTCAATCTCGATAACCCGGCTTCAATAACAGAACCGGATCTCGATTGGGGTTACAAGGTTTGCTTGGTAGCGATGATAACTCGAACCTCTCTCTCTGGTTCTCTATCTCGTAAGGCTTGTATCGTAAGGGCCTCCCCTAACTATGACCTAGGAACCCGCTTATATAGATGTCCGGGTTTCCTGGTTCTACACAAGGTAAAGCCGGGTTCTACCCGAACTCGGAGTCCTACTCTACATCTTCTAATCTTCGTGTCCTCCAAGTCTTGGATTCCATAGCGCGTACCGCATCCGGGTCTTCTAGAATCTTCTCTGTATAGGCCGGGTCACCGACAAGCTTGCTGGCCCATCAATGAAACCCGGCCCATGCTGATGGTTAGCTGGCCTCGCCGAGCCACCTACCTGGCGGGTCATGCTTCCCTCTTCATGGGCCTACCGGGTTATGATCCCCCCAACAGTAGCCCCAAGGTTAACTTGGACGCCGGGTTTGGCACGCTTCTCCTTTAGCTTCAAGCTTTTACTTCTCAGGTGAAGCCGCCATTCTCGATGTTCGGGTTAACCTCCTGAAAAATAAGAATAGCCATACAGTAACTTAAATACCGGGTCACTAGGCCAGCTCTCATTGGCGGTCCATATCATAACCCGGCTCAGTTATATCGGGTTCATACGCCTCCGGGTTTCATACTTAACACTTAGTAAAATCTCTCTGAATCTCGAATCAATATCAGTCCCAATCCATCAGCAAACATTCCTTTGTCTCTTTCTGTTTGTCGCTGACTCACGGTCAAAGATCCTTATCTTATCTCTTCACTTTTACCCTTACACCCCTAGGGCTTTTTTTACTGCGGCTACAAATTCGAGACCAGGGTAATCTATGGTTTACTTTCCCCCATTCCCATCCTCTTCATCTTCTTCCTCGAGCAGCCGCCGCAAACCCTAGGTCGAAGCTCACGCGCCGCACCACCGCACTGCCCCAGATCCGGTGTCCCTGGTACGGCCTCCGCCCTTTCTGAGTTGATTTGGGAGCAAATCTCACTTCGCTGCAAGTTCGGGCATTCTTTTCCCCGATCTATTCTCATTTGGCCTCCGATTCATTTTTAGATTTCCATGGCTCCCAAAGCTGCTCCGAAAATGGCGAGCAAGAAGAAGAAAAACGACGGCAGCGCCGCCGCACCGGTGACGGGGAAGAAAGCAAGGCCTTCATCTGCTATCACGGCCAACTGGGGCAAATCCAAGGCCACGGACACGAAGCACCAAGAACTGGCAGCAGCTCAAGTTCTCCCCCAGCAGAACGTGATCCACTGGCGCGGCGCCTCCCACGAAATCCGTCCTCAGCCTGGGAAGGACGAGGTGATTGTCTTCACTGAGCATCTAACCCGGGGTTTTCGTCCCCCGGGTTCTCTTTTCTTTCGTAACGTTCTTAAGTACTATGGCCTTAGGCCCCAAGACATAGGCCCCAACTCCATCCTTAACATGAGCAACTACACAGTTCTTTGTGAGTCGTATTTAGAAATCCCTCCAGATCTGAACCTTTTCCTTGAGCTTTTCTACTGCAAACCCCAACGTGAGCACACTGATGGCCCATTGTTGCAATGCGGTGGCGGTTCCATCCAACGCCGCCGACACAGCCTTATGCCGGGTATGAAACTGCTGAGTCACACCAAAGATTGGCAGAAGACCTTTTTCTACTGCAAAGATACTTCACCCGCCAAAGAGGCACGTTTGCCGGGTTATTCTGTAGACCAGTTGATTTTGACTGATGCCCAAAACTCCTTCACCTCTGACGAAGACCGGGTCAAGCTGCAACCTCTTCTGCAAAAGATCCGTGTGCTCGTGGCTCACGGGTTAAAGGGCACAGATCTCATCAAGACCTGGATGGGCTGGAGGATTCAACCACTTAGCATCCGTGACAATATCTTCTACAAGTATACTGGGAAGCTCACAGATTCCCTATGATACTCAGTAGCAGAATTCCCGTGAAGTCACTACTCAAAACCATCAAGACCCAACTAGGGGAATCCAAATCTGAGATTGAGGAGGATGGTCTTCCAGCCTTTTGCTTGGCAAACCCAATTCCCAAGGTAACCTCTTTTGTTTCTGCTATCAAACACTTCCAACCCTGCTTGTACTCATATTTTTTATTTCCTAACTCAAACTTCCTTCATTCACAGGAAAGCAGTGACTGGTGGAAGATTGATACCCCACCTCCTACTCCTGATGCTGAGGAAACTGGGGAAGATGAGGAAGCCGGGTCTGATTCTGATGAAGGTGACAATAACTCAATCGGTCAGCTATTCCGCACTTTTCTTGACAACGACACTACTGCAAAACATCTCAACAATCTAACCCGGGCATTTTTCACCCGGATCCACAAGATAACCCGGTCGCTCAAACTTCTCAACCCAGCACTTCCAACATCGAACCTCCTGCTCCCAGAAAAAGAACACGTGCCTCCGCAGCAAAGGTACCACTCTCTCGTTTTGTAAACGATCCCAAATTCTCTTCTCATACCAAACAATTCGTGCAGGAAAAAGAACAAAACACTCCCAAGAAACCAGGACCCGCCAGTCCTCAGACACAGATCCACTTAACGCAGGTATTCCCAATACTGCGAAATCTCGAAAGACGAGTTATCAAAGAACTCCCACTGCTTCTTTTCCCTTAGCTGGCCAATTCTGGGTTGCTAAATCCCAATCTTTATCAGTTTCTTCTTCAGATAGCATTACCACGCAGACGACTTCCAGATCAACACCGGGTAACTTTCTTTCCATCTTTATACTACGTTTATGCTTATTGCTTCTTTATATTTGACTGAAACTAACATATCTTTTTCTATATAGTGCCACAGCTATGCTCGATGATGACCCGGAATTGTCTCCTCAAGCATCTCCACCACCTACTGTCACGGTGCCTTCTCCTTCGGAAGCACACGCCAACAAAGAGACGGTGATGAATGAAGAAGACACAAACCTAGACCCCACAGTTTCTCCAGCCCATTCTCCTATTCAGCCGGATGCAGCTGAAAAAGGTCAATCACCCGGACAAGGATCCGGAACATAAGAAGATGAAGTGCAGATCACTAGAACCCAGCACGTTCCTGTAAAGATGCCCCTGAAGTTCTGGCCAACGTGACAACTCCAGAAACTAAGCCAACTCCCTCTGCCCGCGGCAAAGATCCAGTTCCTTACTCAGAATTACCGGCTCTGGAATCCATGTCATTGCTCGATCTGCGTGACGAGTACTTCACCCGGCTTGCTCATCACAAGGATCTTGAGGGCGATCTAGTGACCATGATGCAGAACGCCACGAGGTAATTACCCGGGTTACCTAAAACTTTTACCTATCATCCACACATTCCAGAGCCCCCAAGTACTAAGTTTATAACTTGGTAATGAACTCGGTACTTTAAATCATAGGAAACTTTTTAAACCTGTAGCCCCCAAGTGTCGGGTTAACTGCTCGCAGCAACCTGGGACTAAAAAACTTGTACCACTTTTAACTCTTGTAACAATTACTTGCAAAAATTCGAAAGCAGTGATGGTCCCGAAGAGCAAGGCCTTGATACCTGCAAAAGTAAACGGGATTAGGTTGAGACTCCAAGTGCAGAGTGTATAGTAAGTGGAAGACAGTTTTCCCCACGAGGGGTGACTCGAGGGTTTAATATCGAACTCTCGGGGAATCTGAAGTGGTAGATTTATCTTCTTATCCTTCTTTTGGTTACCTACAAAACAAGGTTAGATGTTTTGGTCCTCAACCTCACCTGTGGTTGTCAAGCACAAGGTGTAAGAATGATATCAGGATAGTTATGCAATGCAAACAAGAAATAAATATGCAATGATGGTGGATGCAATGATAAATGATATTTTTGGGTTTTTGAATGATGTATGCAAGATGAAAAGTATTTTTGTATTTTCGGATTTAATGATGGCTGAAAATAGAAAAGTGGTATATGGTGTTGGAAAGGTGTTTCTTATGATTAAAAATGGACTGGGGTTCATGGTTTCACAAATGCACTCTCTCTTTATAAAGTGGTAGACAATGGAACACACACAGTTAACATATGAGATTGCAACACAGGGTTTGATAACAAGTTACTTAGATATATGGGCATCACGTCCTAACATAGAGATCTTTTGGTTATTAACCTCTCTTATACTCCACCAAGATGCGAACTAAATCATAACACCTCAGTAATTAAGATAACTCAGAGTATAGCATTAAGTATCATGACATGAAGTGAAAATAAGAACATGCTAGATCTAGTCATGGAGTAGTGGCAATGGTCACGCCCACATCCCCGGTAGCATGGTATTTTAGTTTATCCCTAGTGAGGCAACAAAGTAAGGTAAAGATACCAAAGTGGATCGCAGAACTTTCTCTCACGTTCACTGCACTAGCCACCCCCCGTTACTCCAACTAATGCACACGTTCCCCCACACACGCTCTCATAAACATGCTTGATCAAAACAAGTAGACAAGAACGGGGTACATAATATGCATCTATACTCATAACTGAAACAAACATTGCAATCTCAAACATATATTAACTCATAAAGATCCACCACAAAGGTATTACAACGGTGACCGTAATCATGTTCAGCAGCTCATACGGTGCTAATTAGTGAAGCTCAAGAGAGGAGAGATACATAAGTTACTTCCACAAACCCATAGTCCAGAGGTGGACTACTCCCTCTTCATCATGGAGACGGTGGAGAAGTCGATGGAGAAGATGGAGACCACGCCGGCAGCGCCCCGCCGGAGTTTTCCCCCTCCAATCTGCAGCTCCTGATCTCCGTTTCGGTGTTTCTGTGTTTGTGCGGCGCTCCTTCCAGAGAACGTCGGGGGACCTTTTTTATAGGCGTTTTTAGGTCAAGACGATGTCGGTGGAGAAGATCGAAGGCAACGGAGCCACGAGGCCCAAACGGGTGGGTCCCACGCGGCCACAGTACCTGGCCGCGTGGGCCCCCCGTTTGGCCTCGGCCTCCGTTTGTTCGCTTCCTTCGCCCACAGGTCTTCTTCCTTCCAAATATTGACGCCCGTAAATTTCCAGGTGATTTCGTTGACGTTTGGGTCCCTGAAACATTAAAATAAGAAAACGGGGTTTTCTGCCTGTGCAGGGTTAATTCCATAAAAATAGGAAATAAATGAATATTCCCAAAATCATTATAAAACATTGATATAACCCTTATATGATGCAAATATGATTGGAATATAAGCAATTAAAGTGCAAAGTTCATGTATGCATTTTACATGCATCAACATCCCCAAGCTTAATCCATGCTCGTCCTCGAGTATGAAGATGATAAAACTAACATGGACTTTGCAATTTAATACTTAACAATGATATCAAAGATGATTACTATTGCTACATATAGTCAAATGATTCATTCTTCAAAGGAGTAGCAATATGCAAATAGTTTATGAAGTGATATCAAGTATTCAAGACAAGGATGTTCATTGATAGTTCACAAAGTGTAACATGGTAGCAAGTAATATGGAACACATGTATGCATAATGATAAGTAGAACATCCTACAATGGTCATAGAGTGTAGATGAAAATCTGAATATGATAGGTGTACACTTTGGAAAGATGTATATGTGAGTAGAGGTAAAGCATGCATAAGTTTCATCCAACTTCCAAACTCTTCTACTTAAGTTAATGATTGCAATAAGGTATTCATTGGTGTCAAGCTCTCATTGCCCCTATCATAGCATCTTGAATGATTAAGGTTAAAGTGAAAGCAAATATGAGTAGTGTGCTTGATAAAGAATGGGTTGAATGTCTCATGCCCCTTGAATACAAGTACTTACACCATGTGTTACTCAACTTGGGAAACAAAGCAAGTTCAATTAAATATCATTGTAAGCATAATAGTATCATCAAGAGCGTCAACTGGGGTACCTCTTGTCCCAAGATATGGAACAAGCCCATATCAAAATGACAAGACAAACAAACAAAATGAACAATCTCAACACCCTTTTTATTTACCATTTGGAATAGTTTTTTATTGCAAGGTGTATCACAGAAGGTTCACCATAGTATGTAAGTAAATTTCCACCATGAATGATGCATGGCTTAGATTAGCGGCCCAGGCGTCTCTCTAACCATTTACACAAACTCATTTAAACTCACTTATTTCCACATTTATTTCAACATGATAAGCATCCATAGACAAAAGCACATGATATCAACTAAATGAGATGAAGAGCGTGTTGAAAGCTTGCCATGTGACAGCACATATGGGCTAACTTCCAACCCAAAACATTCATCAAGCCACAAACATCATAATCTTAATCACAATGGGTCAAGTTTTATTATGCAAATAAAAGAACATTGTGCATCAAGTTCGTGAGAGCTATATAACCAATTTTTTCCATTGCAATCAATAACATAAACATTTTCATTCAGAGGTAAGATAACACAAACAACATGTTAAACATACTCGGAATAGCATAAAGCCAATAGGTAGATATGGTGGACTCACTGGAATAACTTTGGTTGAAGGTGTTGGAAACAAGTTTTTGCTTGTTGGAGTTTTTGGGCTAGCAAAAGGGAGAAAGTTGACCATCTAGATGCATGCATGAGTGTCCATAGAACTAACTAATCCATGTTAAACCAAGTGAAATAACAATCAGCACCAAAACATGAATAAGTGATAGCTCTACAAAAAGAATTTGCAAACTATTACTCATAAACAAGCTCATGAATCATGCAACTATATGTATCATTAAAAATCAAGTCAAACATCCCTTTTCCCAATCTTATAAAAGCATCCAACATATTTCAACCCATATTTCCAGTAGCTCTCTCATATATAATTGATAGTGTGGTGGTCTCTCAAGACTCAAACAAAAACAAAAAACGACGCTCCAAGTTTATGCGATAAAGTGTTTCGATCGAAAAACAGAAGTTGGACGTGTGCAAACCGAGAGTGTGTAGGTCCAGCGGGGTTGTCTTCACATCCCCAAGCTTATGGTCTTCACCATCCTTGGATAGCTCTTGGTGCATCTCCTCCAATCCCTGTGAAAAAACTTCAAAACACCGTTTCTCCCATCTCTTTTCTGTGGGGTGCATTAATAGTGATAAACAAATAGGTTCCTTGCTGCATATAATCCTTGAACAAAAATTCATATGAATGTCCAGAAAGTGTATAATGTTGTATGCCTACTCATAAACTCAATTGGATCAAAAAGATTCAACTTAAAAGCTCAAAGCATGCATCAAACAAAATGGGACAGAATCTGTCCAGAAAAACAGCAGCAGCAAAACGTATTTTTCTACCCTACCAAACTTTCTCGAAAAATTCCGAAAATTCATGCATACAGAGGATGAAAAGTTGCAACTACAGTTCAAATATGAGCTCATTCGGAGTTACAGAATAAGAATTAAAAATCATACCGTGCACTGACTCGTGCAGGAATAAAATCTCCGAACGCTATAAGCAACTTTTTCAAACCAAAAAGGGTAAAACTTGGCACTTTATTAAAACTCCAGAACCTAACTAAACAAAATCTCTTGTTACAGCAAGAGGACACAAAGAAAAATCACACAAAAAATAACCGGGTTGCCTCCCGCAAAGCGCTTTCTTTATAGCCATATAGCTAGGCTTCTTACTTGTTGTTTTATTGTGGACGAAGCTCATGAGGGAGCTTGAACTTTGGTGGTTCCCTCTTCCTTGGAAAGTGTTCCATGCACTTCTTGTGTGGAAACTGAAACTTTACATTCCCTTCCTTTGAATCAATGATAGCACCTGTGGTACGAAGAAAAGGTCTTCCAAGAATAATAGGACTAGAGGTTTTACTCCCCATGTCCATGATTAGAAAATCCACAGGCACAAAAGTCATATGTAACTCTACCATAACATCACTTACTTTTCCCAAAGCATGTTTAATAGAGTCATCAGCAAGTGCTAGTTCAATAGAGCATTTTTCAAGATTTTTCAATTCAAGCACTTCATATAGTTCTTTAGATAAAACAGAGACACTAGATCCTAGATCAAGTATGGCATGGTGTGTCTCTTTTCCAATAGTTACTAGTACCTTAGGTATCCACATATCCCCAAGCTTAGGTGGTATCATAGCCTCTTGGTTGTACCTAGCAATCTTTTCTTTCAAGACATGATTAGCAATATAAGAACCAAAACCTGCTTGGTTAGTGTTGATGGAAGGATCACTTGCAAATTTTTGTAAGATAGATATTAATTCATGCAAGCTACAATTTTCTAAGTCAAGCAAAGGATCCTTGACTTCATTAAGCATTTTAACTTCCTCAACTTCAACCTCTTTCATTACCCCAATAGATTCTTTAGCAACTCTCTCTTGCTCATGAATGTGTTCCCAAGACTTATTGATAACCTCTTGGCAATATTTTATTGTTTCCTCATGTTTTTGGGCTGTAATGATGCTCTTTAATGATGAGACTTCCTTAGTAAGCTGATCTACCCTTTCAAACAAAGCATCTTGTTTTTCAAACTTAGAGATAAATTCCTTATTAAGCTCTTTTTGGGTAGATATAAAAGATCTAATGGTGTTTTCCAAGTCACTAGAAACATTACCACTAGAAGCATATTTATTTGGCACATATGGGGGTTTATTATAAGAGTTATAATTGTTGTTACCATACCCATTATTACCATAGTTCCTAATGAAGTTGACATCAATATTTTCAGAATTGTTTCCAACTAGTTCTTGCAAAGGAACATTTTCAACACTAGGTTTATTAAGCAAAGCAAGAATAGTATCCATTTTAGATGACAAATCATTAGTTTCTTCAATAGAGTTCACTTTCTTAGAAGGATTAGGTGCCCTATCAGTATGCCATTGACTATAGTTTTGTAAAATGCTTTCCAATATATTTTTAGCTTCTACTATAGTCTTACTCATAAAAGCACCTCCAGCAGCAGAATCAAGTATGTTTCTAGACATGTAGTTTAAACCATTGTAGAAAGAGTGTAATATGGTCCATTCATTAACTCCATGTGAGGGACAAGTTCTAAGCATAAGTTTTATCCTATCCCAAGCCATAGCAACATGTTCATTTTCATTTTGCCTAAAAGAAAGGATGTTGTTTCTATTTTGCAAAATTTTAACAGGGGGATAATATTTCTTAATGAAAGCTTCTTTTAGATCATCCCAAGAATTAATACTACCAGATGGCAAGGAATGCAACCACTCTTTAGCTTTTCCTCTAAGTGAAAAAGGAAATAACTTCAGTTTTAGGATATCACTTTCCACATTTTTAAACTTTTGCATGTCACATATTTCAACAAAGTCATGAAGATGCATAGAGGCATCCTCCATAGCACTACCACCAAATTGTTCCCTAGTTATCAAGTTCAACAAACTAGGACTTACTTCATAACTCTCAGCATTTATCTTAGGTGTGGCAATAGCTCTCGTGATAAATTGATCATTAGGAGTGTTTGTGTAGTCACACAGCTTAGTTCTTTCTCCCATTTTAGCAAGTTTTTTTGGTATTTTTAATTTTTTATGCAAAACTGAAATAAATATGATATGATATGCAATGACACTAACAAAACAAATAAATTGCTTTGTAAGTAAAGATGGATAAGATGGTGCTCACGTAGGTGCAACCTCCCCAAGCTTAGGTGTTAGCACAAGTTGGTGACGTTGACTTTGTTGTGAGATGAATGCGATGATGCACACCCTTGGATAAATCTCTCAGCTACGATTCCCCGGCAACGGCGCCAGAAAACGTCTTGATGTCCCGAAGAGCAAGCTTGATACCTGCAAAAGTAAACGGGATTAGGTTGAGACTCCAAGTGCAGAGTGTATAGTAAGTGGAAGACAGTTTTCCCCACGAGGGGTGACTCGAGGGTTTAATATCGAACTCTCGGGGAATCTGAAGTGGTAGATTTATCTTCTTATCCTTCTTTTGGTTACCTACAAAACAAGGTTAGATGTTTTGGTCCTCAACCTCACCTGTGGTTGTCAAGCACAAGGTGTAAGAATGATATCAGGATAGTTATGCAATGCAAACAAGAAATAAATATGCAATGATGGTGGATGCAATGTAAATGATATTTTTGGGTTTTTGAATGATGTATGCAAGATGAAAAGTATTTTTGTATTTTCGGATTTAATGATGGCTGAAAATAGAAAAGTGGTATATGGTGTTGGAAAGGTGTTTCTTATGATTAAAAATGGACTGGGGTTCATGGTTTCACAAATGCACTCTCTCTTTATAAAGTGGTAGACAATGGAACACACACAGTTAACATATGAGATTGCAACACAGGGTTTGATAACAAGTTACTTAGATATATGGGCATCACGTCCTAACATAGAGATCTTTTGGTTATTAACCTCTCTTATACTCCACCAAGATGCGAACTAAATCATAACACCTCAGTAATTAAGATAACTCAGAGTATAGCATTAAGTATCATGACATGAAGTGAAAATAAGAACATGCTAGATCTAGTCATGGAGTAGTGGCAATGGTCACGCCCACATCCCCGGTAGCATGGTATTTTAGTTTATCCCTAGTGAGGCAACAAAGTAAGGTAAAGATACCAAAGTGGATCGCAGAACTTTCTCTCACGTTCACTGCACTAGCCACCCCCGTTACTCCAACTAATGCACACGTTCCCCCACACACGCTCTCATAAACATGCTTGATCAAAACAAGTAGACAAGAACGGGGTACATAATATGCATCTATACTCATAACTGAAACAAACATTGCAATCTCAAACATATATTAACTCATAAAGATCCACCACAAAGGTATTACAACGGTGACCGTAATCATGTTCAGCAGCTCATACGGTGCTAATTAGTGAAGCTCAAGAGAGGAGAGATACATAAGTTACTTCCACAAACCCATAGTCCAGAGGTGGACTACTCCCTCTTCATCATGGAGACGGTGGAGAAGTCGATGGAGAAGATGGAGACCACGCCGGCAGCGCCCCGCCGGAGTTTTCCCCCTCCAATCTGCAGCTCCTGATCTCCGTTTCGGTGTTTCTGTGTTTGTGCGGCGCTCCTTCCAGAGAACGTCGGGGGACCTTTTTTATAGGCGTTTTTAGGTCAAGACGATGTCGGTGGAGAAAAGATCGAAGGCAACGGAGCCACGTGGGCCAAACGGGTGGTGGTCGTGGTGGGATCACGGCAGATGCCATAGGTATGGCTAAGATGGGGCCGAATGGTCGTTGGGGGAATCCGGGGAGGGTTTATGCACTCAAGAAGTGCACACGCAAGAACACGCAAGAACACGAACAAAGAACAAGAAAGCAAGAACACAAAGCACACCACGATGTACCCTGCTTCGGGGCCCTCTTGCGGAGGTAACACCCCTACTGCAGCACTATCCTAGCCAGTGTATAGCTCAGAGTGACAAGTACAAGCTGCTCCTCGAGCTGTATGATGCTACAAGGTGAGAACTTGAAAAGAGATGGAGCTAGACGGAGGAAGAAGGCACTCCGAGTGAATCCGAGGTGTTTCCGGGGTGTTCCGAGCTTCCTCTCTCTCTCTCTTCTCTCTCTTGATCAACTAGCTCCAGCGCGGGGGGGGGTCTCTCTTTGATCGATCTGGATCTCTCTAGCAGGAGGGGGTGAAGCCCACTATATAGGCCAGCCGGGTTACCATTGTGCCCCTCGCAGAACACTGTTGCCATGCCTCTGCAACGGTCACCACCGTACCACCGTACCTCGGTCGGGGACAAGACGTGGCTTGCCCATCTCCTGTAGCCTAACGGCAGAACTAGCATGTCCCCTCTGACCGAGACAGGACGTGGCCTGGCAGAGCTACCTCGTAGCCTTTTCCCAGACCTCGCGTAGTCAGCGTCAGAGACGTGCAGGCCCGCCGAACCCGGAGCACGCCTCTGCCATGCTCCTTGACAGACGCTCCCGTGTCAGGCGCTCTAGTACCCGGCTGGAAGTGACAGGAGCATTGACTCCTGCCCGACCTACAGCCCACCACCTCGGTTAGCTCGCACGGATGTCGGGCTCCGTACCTCGGGTCTTGCGCTTAATCTCCTTTACAGGTCGGATCTTACTTCCCCCACAGCTTCTCCTGCACCACACACAAACCACTGCTGAGGTAGTTAGGTCGGCTGAACATAGCTCGGACAGTGAACCTCGGCCCTGGCCAACAGTATACCTCGGACCCCTTGGGCCAAAATAGGTCGGCCTGTACTCTCCAGGTCAAGATGAAGCTCGGACTTCCCAGGCCCAAACAGGTCGGCCCTTTCCGTACCTCGGCACAACTTCGAACACCACCTTATGCCAAGCCTTGACCCTACCCGGGGATACTCCCCGACATTAGTCCCCGAAGCTGGTGCGGTCCTACGACCTCGGAAGGAGGGCCGTAGCAGGTTCAAAACAAGCATTACACCACCTCCTAAACCGACCTCCAACATAGTCACGCCGAGGTACCTCCCATACACCACCATCCAATCCGAGGTAGATATGCGAACTGAACTCTCCGAGCTATCTGACTCAGCACCATCTTGCCTCAAGATTTTCCGAGGTACGTGGCGAAGAATCTCTGCCCGGGCTTCGGAATCCGGACCTCTGCCAAGCAGATTCTGACCACACGCCGCCCTCGTCAGCCGGACCCACCGAACAGCGCACCTGCGCACTCAAGTACTTGACCGCCCACGACCCCTCGATTCTGCTGACCAGCGCAGGAAATCCGGGGGGCGGTTGCCACCTGCGGCCCACGATGTGGCCGATCGTGCGGCCACAACCGCGTAACCGTGCGCCCACTCGCACACGATCCCGCGCCTCCCGATAACCGCGCGGTAGTGGCGCAGTTAATGCGGCAGTTACCGCACGCGGCTATAAGTAGGGCCCCACGGGCAACTTCGCCATCTTCTTCCTCCTTCACTCGCCTCTCGCCTCCATCGCAACCAGTGCCGCCGCTTCCGGTTGAGAAGAAACGTTCCCGCCGCCGCCGACGAGCAGCTCCTTCGTCGCCGCTG
Organism: Poa pratensis; assembly: GCA_947311845.1. Lineage (NCBI taxonomy): Eukaryota > Viridiplantae > Streptophyta > Magnoliopsida > Poales > Poaceae > Poa > Poa pratensis. The sequence goes on from CAMZMU010000088.1 coordinate 30,640,657, forward strand.
CGACCGCGTCACCGGCGCCGCCCTTCAGCACCTCGTTTTCACGGTATGTACTCCCTTTCTTGATACCCTAGGCATTGCCCTAGGTTTCTTCCTCTTGCGCTTTGGTTCTTCATATGTTCTTGAATAAAACTCTATTTACCTCCTCCGGTAGATCTTACTTGCATACTTTTTTGGGTAGTATGAGTTTCATACCTCGGACAGATGTTCGCCTAGCATATATGTGCCTCTATGTACATTAGATAGCCGTCCAACTCCTCCTGAGTTAGCCAGATATAGCCTTAGATTCCAGATTTACTTTTTCTTTGCTAAACTTCTGTGCTCTTCTGCAGATTGATTCTGCCGAGATGTCTCCTCCTGAGACTTCGGAACAAACCGAGGTTCCAGACCTCGAACTGGAGGTCGGAGAACGAGCCGGCTGGGAAGGTTCGGATGTAACTCCGGACGAAATCCAGTGGCTCAGGGCGACTCGGCGGATTCCCGCCGGGGTAGAGTGTCGCCTGCCAGAGGGCGAACTCGAGCCTCAAGTCAAGGAAGGGGAACGGGTGGTCTTCGTCGCGCACTTCCAGCGCGGCTTCGGACTGCCCGTTAGTGATTTCTTCCGGAGCTTCCTCGACAAGTTCGGACTCCAGGTTCATCACCTCCCCGCCAACGCCATCACCACTCTCTCCTGCATCGTTTCCTTCTCTGAGGGATACCTCGGCCTCAAAGCCACGGTAGACCTCTTTTCTCGCTACTTCCAACTTAAGCGGCAAGTGATCCCGGATCCGAAAAACAAGGATCTGCCCAAGCTACTAACCGCCTGCGGAGCAGCCATCGTAGCTCCTCGCCGAAACTCCATCTTCCCACGTATCGCTACCGGACACCGTTCGCAAGTGGCTCCGGACGTGGTTTTACGTGAAGAACTCCGGCGAAGAGGACTTCCTCAACCTGCCGCGTTTAACCTCAGCCCTCCTACAGAACCGCTCAACTGGGACTACACTCCCCTCACCAGCGAAATCAAGTCCATCCATGGGTATGTTGCGAAATGGCAGGACCCGGAGGACCCTGCGAACGACGGGAAAGTCCTGACGGCTGACGATCTGGCCTGCACATTCGTGAAGCGCAGGGTCTCCCCTCTCCAGGCGAGGACTCACAAGATCTGCCACATGAGCGGTCTTTATGATCCAACCCGCCATACGCACGTTGCACTGGACAACGCCGCGGTAGCTCGGCGAGTCCGAGCTATCACCAAGTCCAAGATCTCTGACGCTTGGACATGGGGAAGGGAACCCCACTACAGGACCAAGCCACCAAAACAGGTACGCTGTTCCGACGTTTTCTTCGGTACTCCTTTACCACCGAGGTCTTGCTACCGACGTTCATCTTGAATTTTCCCTAACTCCTTTTCATATGTCTGCCATATAGCTGTTCCCGCCAGACCGCCGAGGATGGAGTCCATCCTGCGGACCACTTCGGCAAGGATCTCCTGTCGAGGACCCACCATCCAACGTGGATCCTGACAACGAGGATTACATGCCCATTGCCTCGGCCCGCGTCACCACCGCGGGTAAGCCTCAAGCACAAGCTTCAGTTCAAGAGATTTCGGATGACGAGGAGGGATTTCTCGTCATGGAACCAATAAACGCGGTACCTATCTCCTGCCTTCCTCACCTTCCGAACTTTACTCCAGCAACCAGCCGGAAACGCGCTGGTGCCGCAACTTCGGCCGCCGAACCATCCGCCACTGGAGCCTCCGGACCCACTGAGGCTCCGGTCAAGAGACGTCGGCTGAAGAAGTCCGGAAATCCTCCTCATGCCCGAGGGGGCAAGAGGTTTCCTACTTCGGATGGGTAATGCTTTGCTTCTATAGCCAACAATGTTTGTTGCTTAAATATTACCTCGGTACACTTAACCATCTTCCCTTCGTTGCAGTGACCCATAGACGTGGATCAGGAGGTATCCTCCATGACTGCACCCGTTGGTGCCTCTGAAGCCACGACCACCCCGACGAACTCTCGCCCCGATCTCCTCCACCGAGGTCTGGCCCGGCCTTGGAGAAATCTGCCCCACCCGAGGTCAGACTTCTCCGCGTCCTCAAACGGATGCGGGGACCAATCGCGCCAGAACTCCGGCTACCGCCTTGCCGGAGCCTCGACTCTCCCCCCGCAGCCAGACTGCCCGCAACCAACACAGCAACAGCAGAAGCTTCAGCAGAAGCAACAGCCCAAGCAGCAGCCCAAGCAAGCAGCCCCAAAAACCAGTTCGCCAGACTACCTTGCCGTTGGAGAAAGGCAAGGAGAAAGAGAAAGAGACGGTGAAGTCTAAGGTCACCCCCAAACCAACATCTGGGTCTGGCACCCTGACTATCTCTTCTCCTTCAAGGATGCAACCGAGGTCTCCTCCCCGGTGACACGCCGAATTCCTCCATTCGCCGCACCCGTTGATGAGACTGCTCCTCCGGCCGAGAATATGCTCGGAGGGCATCTCTTATATTGGATAACCGGCCTGCTTCAAGCTCCGAGGCTGCTTTGGCCTTGGAGGCCTCGGTTAGGGGCATCGAGCAGGGCGGACCGTGGGGATATCCTCCTCTGCGCACTGACAGTGACCAGAGCCTCGGCTCCTTGGAACACTACAATGCAGACTGGAATTCTGCAGACGAGGTCTCCTCGGCCTCCCTAGCTGCTCCGGTGGCTGAGCATCCTGCGGGAAACAGCGCCTGCGGCCGAAGCGTACACGACCTACAAGTCGCTGCCCTGCGTGCTGCTCAAAACATCGACGTAAGTCCTATTCTCTTTACTTTCATGCAGTATCTCATCTAATATCCACCATTCCCAGTCCCCGAGATTCGAGGTAAACTATTGACGCTCCGCCGGAGTTAAAATTGTTTGGCTTGAATCTCAACTTTCAATTTTCATCCGACGTATCCAAACCATTTTACCTTACTTTATCATGCACCTCGGGTACGAGTCCCCGAGACTCCTGTCGAGGCATACCCCGGCAACATTTTCCCAATGATTTGACTCCGAGTCCCCGAGACTCTTGTCGAGGTATAGCCTTTCTAACCGAGCTATGTTTTTCTTCCTTGCAGAATACTATGAACGTCCGCACGGACATCTTTCACATACCCTCTTGTTTGACCACAAGAAACTCCACGACGAGCACAAGGCCGTCCTTGCAGAAAAGAACTCTTTGGACGAGAAGCTCCAACAAGAGAAAGCCGAAGTAGCTCGTCTGGTAAAGGAACTGAAGCGCATCACTGAGCTGCGGACGTCGGAAAAAGAGCAGCTGCAGGCGGAAAAGGCCAGTGTTGTTGAAACAGAGAAGAAACTTCGGGAGGATGCCGCCAAGGAACATGAGAATGCGCTCCAGTTAGCCGAGGCCCGCGCCACCTCGGCCACCGAGGCTTATGAAGCCCTTCAAGCTTCGGTTAACCAGCTCCTCCCGACGCTGGAACGCATCAACCAAGAAATGGACGGTAAGCTTCTTGCCCCCCTTATCCTTGCTTTGTCCTCAACAGTACTGGCTCTTTGCCGAACTGTTTCTTTCATTATTAACAGGCTATCCTTCTGCAGAGCACTTCACCTACACCCAAATTCGGCTCGCAATATCACTGATCAGCACAGGAAGAGGCGTAACGAGACGAACCCCGTCTGGACCATTGAGGACCACATCGTGGCCATCAAAGCTCGGATCCATCCCTTGAAAACCATTGGGTCCGAACTCCTCGATGCAGGTGTGTCTGCTTTCCGAGCCTTGTGGCCTCTTGCCGATGCTCCCAATACTACGCCTGAGCTCGCCGCCAAGCTTCGTGAAGCCGAACAAAGATTCGAGAGTGGCGCTCATCTTCAGCTCGCGCTGGAGCTGATGCCGCTCTCAAATTCATCATGACTTGGTGCGAGAAGATCGACCTCGAAAAGATGGACACTCTTCGCGAGGCTCCTGGTCCACGGACCCAATTCTCATCCAGCGCGCGAAAAGATGGCCCTCTTCGCTGGATATGCCAACACCAAGAACTTGAGCGAGGGAGACACCTACTCCGACGCCGAAGATGACGAGCCAGAAGAGGATGAATACGAAACAGAATCCGACGTCGAAGCCGAGCAAGGTGACGATGGTGACACCCGCGAAGCAGAAACCGAGGCTTCTCCACAACCTGGTGCCGAGGTTACTGCCGACGTTGCCAGCACCTCCCAGGCTACCTCGGCTCCGGACGAAATCCCTGCTGCATCGGCTGCTGCCGACGTAATTCCTGATGCCTCGACCTGAACTTATGCTTGGCCAAAAAACTTCATTAAATCCCCGGTATGCCGGGACGCAGATGTAATCAAACTTAAGTAGTTCCTTTTGCTACCTCTGTTACTATCATGCTTATTCGAACCATGCTTTTCTAAGCTTTACGTCGAATCCTTTTGAATGATTGCTCGAGTTTACTTTCGTGTTTACTATATTTGGCATTCTTTGCTCTTGTCTGCCTTTCTGGCGTTCGACAGTCGAGTCACAAGATTGTTGTTCATAGCATACAGTACTTGGTAAATTCCGAGGTATGTTTCAAAGTCATCCGACATAAACGAAAGGTAAAGACAGGGGTTAGTAAACGACACATGCCGAACTATAATTTTGGACCGAGTCCCCGAGTTCATTTTCATGTCTCCCACGTTTTTTCCTCTTTGCTCTTGACTACCTTTTAGGCAGATGCCAGTCGAGTCACAAGATTAGTTTCATAGCACACATTACTTGAAGTTTGAGACGAGGTTCAAAATAGTTCGGCATATGAACGAAACTGACAAACAGAGATAAAACATAAGCACAAGAGCGAGGCAGTCCCCGAGCTTTAACCTCGGAGTGCCGACATTTTTATTAAGGATTAACCGAGGTACATACATTGCGCCTTTCATGAGTAGAAAGGTCGGAGTAGAGCTACGTTCCATGGTCGCCTGACCTCTGACCCGGGGTTGTCCAGCCCATCTTCCCTTGGTTCCTGCGCATCTATAAGATAGTAGGAATCATTGAGCAGAGCTCGGCTCACAACGAACGGTCCCTCCCATGGAGGTGACAACTTGTGCCGGCCTTTCTTGCGCTGCACCACCTCAGCACCAAATCTCCCTCGTGAAACACACGAGGGTTGATACTCCGGCTATGATAACGTCGGAGACCTTGCTGGTAAATTGCTGACCGAGATGAGGCCAATTCTCTCGCTTCCTCAAGCAGATCTACTGCATCCTCCCGAGCCTCTTTTGCCTCGGCTTCAGTGTACATTGCCACTCTGGGCGCATCATATTCGATGTCAGTGGGTAGCATAGCTTCTGCCCCATAGACCATAAAAAATGGCGTATAGCCAGTTGATCGATTTGGCGTGGTCCTTAGACCCCACAGTACTGCTGGTATCTCATCTATCCAACACCCCGGCGTTTTCAGCAGTGGTTCAATGAGCCGAGCCTTGATGCCGGCCAACACTAGAGCATTTGATCTTTCCACTGTCCATTAGACTCCGGGTGTGCCACCGAGGCTATGTCCAGCCGGATTCCCTTGTTCATGCAAAACCGAGCGAACTCTCCAACAGCAAAGTTAGTGCCGTTGTCCGAGATAATGCTATGGGGGTAGCCATATCGCAGAATAATCTCCTTCAAGAAAGTCACTGCTGAATGACCATCCAACTTCCGGATTGGTTTCACCTCGATCCACTTGGTGAACTTGTCCACCATCACCAATATGTGTGTCATGTTACCTCGGGCTGGTTTGAACTCTCCCACCATATCCAAACACCATACCGCAAACGGCCAAGTGATAGGAATTGTTTTGAGCGCCGAGCTGGCATATGCGTTTGCTTGGCAAACCTTTGGCATCCTTCACATCTCCGGACTATGGCCTCTGCATCAGCAAGAGCAGTGGGCCAATAGAACCCATGCCTAAACACCTTGGCCACCAGAGCTCTTGTGCTGCAATGATGACCACATTCTCCTTGGTGGATCTCCAAAAGCATCTCCTTGCCTTCAGCTGGCTCAACACACCGTTGCAACACCTCGGTTACGCTTCTTTTATAGAGCTCCTTGTTGATGATGGTGTACGCCTTGGCCCTCCTTTGAATCCTCCTAGCCTCGGTTGTGTCACTTGGCGTGCTTCCCTCCGTTATGAACTTCATAATTTGCTCCGCCCACTCCGGCACCGGGTGCAAAGGAAAAAGTTCCTCATCCACCTCCATTGGCTCGGCCACCATAATCTCCTCCATTATTTCCTCCACCATCCTGCGACCAGTCCCCGAGTCTGGATGAGCAGTCCCCGAGGTTTGGTGTGCAGTCCCCGAGCTCTGCCACGCAGTCCCCGGGTCCGACCAAACGCATCCGACGTCTACCTCCATTGGAACAGGTCCGGGCTCTTGCTCCGCCGGGATGAAAATAGATTCGGATTCAGGAGAAGGTTTGATTGAAGGAGTTCTCAAGTGATTCAGGGCTACCCCTGGTGGTACTGCCTCTTTGATGAACCGAGCTTTGACAACACGTCGGCAGCATCATTTTCTGCCCGAGGTATATGCCTGTACTCACACCCTTCAAAGAACCCGGATATCTTTTGCACATGGAACCGATATAACGCCATGTTGGCATCCAGAGCATCCCAAGTTCCAGAAGATTGTTGCACCACCAGGTCGGAATCGCCGAAGCACTCTACACGCCGGATACCGATCTCCTTTGCCACCTTGAGGCCATGGATTAAGGCCTCATACTCCGCCACATTGTTTGATGCTGAGAAATGAATCTGCAGCACGTACTTCAGCTGATCTTGCTTTGGCGAGGTGAGGACTATTCCAGCCCCCAGCCCGATCTTTGTTTTGGACCCATCAAAATGCATTTTCCAATAATTATAGTCCGGCCTGGGTGGCTCATACTGCATCTCGGCCCAATCACAAAAGAAGTCCGGCAACGCCTGGGATTTAATTGCGTCTCTTCTCTCATAATGTGGTGCATATGGAGACACCTCAATCGCCCATTTGGCAACTCGGCCAGTTGCATCTTTGCACCCGATGATCTCCGAGATTGGAGCTTCGCACACCACCGTCATGGGATGCTCCTGGAAATAATGCTTCAACTTCTTGACCGCCAGGTAAACACCATACGTCATCTTCTGGTAGTGAGGATAGTTCTGCTTCGAGGTAGAGATCACCTCGCTCAAGTAATACACCGGTCTCTGCACCGACCTGCCACCTTCTTCGCGCTCCACCACCACTGCCACACTTACAACTCGGTTTGTGGCCGCAATGTAAAGTAACATCGGCTCATTGTGCAATGGTGACGCTAACACCGGGGCAGTGGACAACATCTTTTTCAGCTCACCAAACGCCACGTCGGCCTGCGGGGTCCATGTAAACCCGGTACTTTTCTTCATGAGCTGGTACAAAGGCAATGCTTTTTCTCCTAGCCGAGCTACAAATCGGCTCAACGAGGCTAGGCACCCTGTGAACTTCTGCACATCTTTCAAACACTTCGGTAACTTCATGCTCTCAATAGCTCGGATTTTGGCCGGGTTTACCTCGATACCTCGGCTAGACACCAGGAATCCGAGCAACTTTCCAGCCGGGACACCAAAGGTGCACTTGTCCGGGTTAAGCTTCAACCGATACTTTCTCAAATTCACAAATGTCTCCTCGAGATCCTCGAGGAGAGTATGTTTCTCCTTAGTTTTGATGACAATATCGTCGACATACACTTGCACATTTTTGCCCATCTGAGAGTGCAGGCATTTCTGCATACACCTCTGATAAGTTGCCCGGCATTTCTCAGACCAAAACACATGACACGATAGCAATACGCCCATACGGGGTAATAAAAGCAGTCTTTATTTGATCCTTTGGGTTCAGTGGTATCTGGTGAAAACCAGAGTACGCATCGATGAAAGATAACAGTTCACAACCAGCAGTGGAATCGATCACTTGATCAATCCGAGGTAATGGAAACGGATCTTTTGGGCACGCCTTGTTGAGGTTAGTGAAGTCAATGCACATGCGCCACACCTTGACCACGGCTGGCTCGTCTTTCTTCTTTTCCACCAAGACCGGATTGGATATCCAGTCCGGATGCAGTACCTCCATTATGAACCCGGCTGCAAGCAACTTAGCCAGCTCGTCCAGCACCACTTGTCTCCGGTCGTCTGAGAGACGACGGGTCGGTTGCCTCACCGGTTTCACCTCTGGCCTAACAAATAAAGAGTGCTCTGCCAACTCCCTCGGAACACCTGGCAGGTCCTTAGCCGACCATGCAAAGATATCCCGATTCTCACGGAGGAAGTGACAGAGCTCGCCTTCCTATTTCTCGCCTAGCCGGTCCCAATGATGGCCACATGCTCTGGGTGCTCCGGGTCAATGGGGATTTCTTGGTCTCCTTGGGTACCTTCGAACGCACGCAGTGAGTCCGGGCTCATCAGTCCCGGACAGGACGAGCTGTGTTGAACGCGCTCCATTGCACCACTTGATGCAGCTTCTTCTTCTCGGCTGCGATCACCAAAGACCTCGGCTAGATAGATCCGCCGAAGCACACTGAATTTGCTTCGCTTGTAGTCACCGAGATGGATATGATCCACTAGGCCCCTTTTTCATCTTCAGGTATGCAACATGGGTGAAATCATGACTTGGCCAAAGCCGGCCTTCCAAGCAGTGCATGGTATGCACTCTCCAAGTCCACCCATCCTCGAACTCGATACTCTCAACTCGGCAATTTTCCTTGGTTCCAAATGCTACATCCACCCAATATCTTGCCCATGGGTGCACATAAAACGCCAGGCACAATCCCATGAAACAGTACACTGCTCGCATCAACTGATTTGGCGTTATGCCAATTTCACCATTGTGTCTCGGTACATGATGTGATGGCACTGCCATTGTCACACCAGAACTCGGGTGAACCTCACATTGTTGGTAGGCCCCACAAACGTTGGATCTACACCAGGGCATACTTTCCAGGACTCGGCATGATCCGGGTGTGTCCTTTCTGCTCCCAAGTGATTCCTGCTCAGACCTGTTCATATAGGTCGGCACCACCGGCATTACTGCATTCACCTCCATGGCACGCCTCTGCACTCTCTTCTTGTCAGTGGGCTCGTCACAAAGACCACATAGCTCGCATGAACCTTCTATAGTCATTGCGGTGGTATTCAACTGCTGACTTGGTCGGCACCATTGTTGTTGTTATTACCTCGGACATTCACAACATTCACGGGTCTTGCTGTGCAGGCCTCGGAAGATGCAGTGGTTATCCGGGTAACATTTGCTCCGGACAGATCTAGGGTGGGACCTCGCTGAAATCTCTGCAGGTGGTGGTCCTGTCTCGATTCCTCCGGCCCTTGCCCCCTCTTCTCTGATTCTGCGGTTCCAGCTGCACTGCCGGTTGAATTGTGATGGCTTTGGGCGGTCAGTCGTTATGGTAACAGCACGGACCATCTAACATTAATTCATAGGGCTTGGGTGGCTCCGGTTCGGACTAAATGCCGACCATTGATTTT
>CAMZMU010000088.1:30650134-30780808 GCA_947311845.1 Poa pratensis
GAATGCACCCACTCTTTAGCTTTTCCTCTAAGTGAAAAAGGAAATAACTTCAGTTTTAGGATATCACTTTCCACATTTTTTAAACTTTTGCATGTCACATATTTCAACAAAGTCATGAAGATGCTAGAGGCATCCTCCATAGCACTACACCACCAAATTGTTCCCTAGTTATCAAGTTCAACAAACTAGGACTTACTTCATAACTCTCAGCATTTATCTTAGTGTGGCAATAGCTCTCGTGATAATTGATCATTAGGAGTGTTTGTGTAGTCACACAGCTTAGTTCTTTCTCCCATTTTAGCAAGTTTTTTTGGTATTTTTAATTTTTTATGCAAAACTGAAATAAATATGATATGATATGCAATGACACTAACAAAACAAATAAATTGCTTTGTAAGTAAAGTTGGATAAGAGGTGCTCACGTAGGCAACCTCCCCAAGCTTAGGTGTTAGCACAAGTTGGTGACGGTGACTTTGTTGTGAGATGAATGCGATGATGCACACCCTAGGATAAATCTCTCAGCTACGATTTCCCGGGCAACGGCGCCAGAAAACGTCTTGATGGTCCCAAAGAGCAAGGCCTTGATACCTGCAAAAGTAAAGGGATTAGGTTGAGACTCCAAGTGCAGAGTGTATAGTAAGTGGAAGACAGTTTTTCCCACGAGGGGTGACTCGAGGGTTTAATCGAACTCTCGGGGAATCTGAAGTGGTAGATTTGTCTTCTTATCCTTCTTTTGGTACCTACAAAACAAGGTTAGATGTTTTGGTCCTCAAACCTCACCTGTGGTTGTCAAAGCACAAGGTGAAAGAATGATATCATAGTTATGCAATGCAAACAAGAAATAAATATGCAATGATGGTGGATGCAATGATAAATGATATTTTGGTTTTTGAATGATGTATGCAAGATGAAAAATATTTTTGTATTTTCGGTTTTAATGATGGCTGAAAATAGAAAGTGGTATATGGTGTTGGAAAGGTGTTTCTTATGATTAAAAATGGACTGGGGTTCATGGTTTCACAAATGCCACTCTCTCTTATAAAGTGGTAGACAATGGAACACACACAGTTAACATATGAGATTGCAACACAGGGTTTGATAACAAGTTACTTAAATATATGGGCATCACGTCCTAACATAGAGATCTTTTGGTTATTAACCTCTCTTATACTCCACCAAGATGCGAACTAAATCATAACACCTCAGTAATTAAGATAACTCAGAGTATAGCATTAAGTATCATGACATGAAGTGAAAATAAGAACATGCTAGATCTAGTCATGGAGTAGTGGCAATGGTCACGCCCATCCCGGTAGCATGTATTTTAGTTTATCCCTAGTGAGGCAACAAAGTAAGGTAAAGATACAAAGTGGATCGCAGAACTTTCTCTCACTGTTCACTGCACTAGCCACCCCCGTTACTCCAACTAATGAACACGTTCCCCCACACACGCTCTCATAAACATGCTTGATCAAAACAAGTAGACAAGAACGGGGTACATAATATGCATCTATACTCATAACTGAAACAAACATTGCAATCTCAAAACATATATTAACTCATAAAGATCCACCACAAAGGTATTACAACGGTGACCGTAATCATGTTCAGCAGCTCATACGGTGCTAATTAGTGAAGCTCAAGAGAGGAGAGATACATAAGTTACTTCCACAAACCCATAGTCCAGAGGTGGACTACTCCCTCTTCATCATGGAGAGACGGTGGAGAAGTCGATGGAGAAGATGGAGACCACGCCGGCAGCGCCCTGCCGGAGTTTTCCCCCTCCAATCTGCAGCTCCTGATCTCCGTTTCGGTGTTTCTGTGTTTGTGCGTCGCTCCTTCCAGAGAACGTCGGGGGACTGTTTTATAGGCATTTTTAGGTCAAGACGATGTCGGTGGAGAAAAGATCGAAGGCAACGGAGCCACGAGGGCCAAACGGGTGGTGTCTGTGGTGGATCACGGCAGATGCCATAGGTATGGCTAAGATGGGGCCGAATGGTCGTTGGGGGAATCCGGGGAGGGTTTATGCACTCAAGAAGTGCACACGCAAGAACACGCAAGAACACGAACGAAGAACCAAGAAAGCAAGAACACAAAGCACACCACGATGTACCCTGCTTCGGGGCCCTCTTGCGGAGGTAACACCCCTACTGCAGCACTATCCTAGCAGTGTATAGCTCAGAGTGACAAGTACAAGCTGCTCCTCGAGCTGTATGATGCTACAATGGTGAGAACTTGAGGTAAGATGGAGCTAGACGGGAGGAAGAAGGCACTCCGAGCTGAATCCGAGGTGTTTCCGGGTGTTCCGAGCTTCCTCTCTCTCTCTTCTCTCTTGATCAACTAGCTCCAGCGCGGGGGGGGTCTCTCTTTGATCTGGATCCTCTCTCTAGCAGGAGGGGGTGAAGCCCACTATATAGGCCAGCCGGGTTACCATTGTGCCCCTCGCAGAACACTGTTGCCATGCCTCTGCAACGGTCACCACCGTACCACCGTACCTCGGTCAGGGACAAGACGTGGCTTGCCCATCTCCTGTAGCCTAACGGCAGAACTAGCATGTCCCCTCTGACCGAGACAGGACGTGGCCTGGCAGAGCTACCTCGTAGCCTTTTCCCAGACCTCGCGTAGCAGCGATCAGAGACGTGCAGGCCCGCCGAACCCGGAGCACGCCTCTGCCATGCTCCTTGACAGACGCTCCCGTGTCAGGCGCTCTGTACCCGGCTGGAAGTGACAGGAGCATTGACTCCTGCCCGACCTACAGCCCACCACCTCGGTTAGCTCGCACGGATGTGACGGGCTCCGTACCTCGGGTCTTGCGCTTAATCTCTTTACCAGGTCGGATCTTACTTCCTCCCACAGCTTCTCCTGCACTCACAACACAAACCACTGCACTGAGGTAGTTAGGTCGGCTGAACATAGCTCGGACAGTGAACCTCGGCCCTGGCCAACAGTATACCTCGGATCCCTTGGGCCAAAATAGGTCGGCCTGTACTCTCCAGGTCAAGATGAAGCTCGGACTTCCCAGGCCCAAACAGGTCGGCCCTTTCCGTACCTCGGCACAACTTCGAACACCACCTTATGCCAAGCCTTGACCCTACCCGGGGATACTCCCCCGACATTAGTCCCCGAAGCTGGTGCGGTCCTACGACCTCGGAAGGAGGGCCGTAGCAGGTTCAAAACAAGCATTACACCACCTCCTAAACCGACCTCCAACATAGTCACGCCGAGGTACCTCCCATACACCACCATCCAATCCGAGGTAGATATGCGAACTGAACTCTCCGAGCTATCTGACTCAGCACCATCTTGCCTCAAGATTTTCCGAGGTACGTGGCGAAGAATCTCTGCCCGGGCTTCGGAATCCGGACCTCTGCCAAGCAGATTCTGACCACACGCCGCCCTCGTCAGCCGGACCCACCGAACAGCGCACCTGCGCACTCAAGTACTTGACCGCCCACGACCCCTCGATTCTTGTGCTGACCAGCGCAGGAAATCCGGGTGGCGGTTGCCACCTGCGGCCCACGATGTGGCCGATCGTGCGGCCACAAACCGCGTAACCGTGCGCCCACGCACACGATCCCGCGCCTCCCGATAACCGCGCGGTAGTGGCGCAGTTAATGCGGGCAGTTACCGCACGCGGCTATAAGTAGGGCCCCACGGGCAACTTCGCCATCTTCTTCCTCCTTCACTCGCCTCTCGCCTCCATCGCAACCAGTGCCGCCGCTTCCGGTTGAGAAGAAACGCGTTCCCGCCGCCGCCGACGAGCAGCTCCTTCGTCGCCGCTGCGACCGCGTCACCGGCGCCGCCCTTCAGCACCTCGTTTTCACGGTATGTACTCCCTTTCTTGATACCCTAGGCATTGCCCTAGGTTTCTTCCTCTTTGCGCTTTGGTTCTTCATATGTTCTTGAATAAAACTCTATTTACCTCCTCCGGTAGATCTTACTTGCATACTTTTTTGGGTAGTAAGAGTTTCATACCTCGGACAGATGTCGCCTAGCATAATGTGCCTCTATGTACATTAGATAGCCGTCCAACTCCTCCTGAGTTAGCCAGATATAGCCTTAGATTCCAGATTTACTTTTTCTTTGCTAAACTTCTGTGCATTCTCTGCAGATTGATTCTGCCGAGATGTCTCCTCCTGAGACTTCGGAACAAACCGAGGTTCCAGACCTCGAACTGGAGGTCGGAGAACGAGCCGGCTGGGAAGGTTCGGATGTAACTCCGGACGAAATCCAGTGGCTCAGGGCGACTCGGCGGATTCCCGCCGGGGTAGAGTGTCGCCTGCCAGAGGGCGAACTCGAGCCTCAAGTCAAGGAAGGGGAACGGGTGGTCTTCGTCGCGCACTTCCAGCGCGGCTTCGGACTGCCCGTTAGTGATTTCTTCCGGAGCTTCCTCGACAAGTTCGGACTCCAGGTTCATCACCTCCCCGCCAACGCCATCACCACTCTCTCCTGCATCGTTTCCTTCTCTGAGGGATACCTCGGCCTCAAAGCCACGGTAGACCTCTTTTCTCGCTACTTCCAACTTAAGCGGCAAGTGATCCCGGATCCGAAAAACAAGGATCTGCCCAAGCTACTAACCGCCTGCGGAGCAGCCATCGTAGCTCCTCGCCGAAACTCCATCTTCCCACGTATCGCTACTCCGGACACCGTTCGCAAGTGGCTCCGGACGTGGTTTTACGTGAAGAACTCCGGCGAAGAGGACTTCCTCAACCTGCCGCGTTTAACCTCAGCCCTCCTACAGAACCGCTCAACTGGGACTACACTCCCCTCACAGCGAAATCAAGTCCATCCATGGGTATGTTGCGAAATGGCAGGACCCGGAGGACCCTGCGAACGACGGGAAAGTCCTGACGGCTGACGATCTGGCCTGCACATTCGTGAAGCGCAGGGTCTCCCCTCTCCAGGCGAGGACTCACAAGATCTGCCACATGAGCGGTCTTTATGATCCAACCCGCCATACGCACGTTGCACTGGACAACGCCGCGGTAGCTCGGCGAGTCCGAGCTATCACCAAGTCCAAGATCTCTGACGCTTGGACATGGGGAAGGGAACCCCACTACAGGACCAAGCCACCAAAACAGGTACGCTGTTCCGACGTTTTCTTCGGTACTCCTTTACCACCGAGGTCTTGCTACCGACGTTCATCTTGACCATTTTCTCCTAACTCCTTTTCATATGTCTGCCATATAGCTGTTCTCCCGCCAGACCGCCGAGGATGGAGTCCATCCTGCGGACCACTTCGGCAAGGATCTCCTGTCGAGGACCCACCATCCAACGTGGACCTGACAACGAGGATTACATGCCCATTGCCTCGGCCCGCGTCACCACCGCGGGTAAGCCTCAAGCACAAGCTTCAGTTCAAGAGATTTCGGATGACGAGGAGGGATTTCTCGTCATGGAACCAATAAACGCGGTACCTATCTCCTGCCTTCCTCACCTTCCGAACTTTACTCCAGCAACCAGCCGGAAACGCGCTGGTGCCGCAACTTCGGCCGCCGAACCATCCGCCACTGGAGCCTCCGGACCCACTGAGGCTCCGGTCAAGAGACGTCGGCTGAAGAAGTCCGGAAATCCTCCTCATGCCCGAGGGGGCAAGAGGTTTCCTACTCGGATGGGTAATGCTTTGCTTCTATAGCCAACAATGTTTGTTGCTTAAACTATTACCTCGGTATTAACACTTAACCATCTTCCCTTCGTTGCAGTGACCCCATAGACGTGGATCAGGAGGTATCCTCCATGACTGCACCCGTTGGTGCCTCTGAAGCCACGACCACCCCGACGAACTCTCGCCCCGGATCTCCTCCACCGAGGTCTGGCCCGGCCTTGGAGAAATCTGCCCCACCCGAGGCAGACTTCTCCGCGTCCTCAAACGGATGCGGGGACCAATCGCGCCAGAACTCCGGCTACCGCCTTGCCGGAGCCTCGACTCTCCCCCCGCAGCCAGACTGCCCGCAACCAACAACAGCAACAGCAAAGCTCAGCAGAAGCAACAGCCCAAGCAGCAGCCCAAGCAACAGCCCCAAAAACCAGTTCGCCAGACTACCTTGCCGTTGGAGAAGGCAAGGAGAAAGAGAAAGAGACGGTGAAGTCTAAGGTCACCCCCAAACCAACATCTGGGTCTGGCACCCTGACTATCTCTTCTCCTTCAAGGATGCAACCGAGGTCTCCTCCCCGGTGACACGCCGAATTCCTCCATTCGCCGCACCCGTTGATGAGACTGCTCCTCCGGCCGAAGAATATGCTCGGAGGCATCTCTTATATTGGATAACCGGCCTGCTTCAAGCTCCGAGGCTGCTTTGGCCTTGGAGGCCTCGGTTAGGGGCATCGAGCAGGGCGGACCGTGGGGATATCCTCCTCTGCGCACTGACAGTGACCAGAGCCTCGGCTCCTTGGAACACTACAATGCAGACTGGAATTCTGCAGACGAGGTCTCCTCGGCCTCCCTAGCTGCTCCGGTGGCTGAGCATCCTGCGGGAAACAGCGCCTGCGGCCGAAGCGTACACGACCTACAAGTCGCTGCCCTGCGTGCTGCTCAAAACATCGACGTAAGTCCTATTCTCTTTACTTTCATGCAGTATCTCATCTAATATCCACCATTCCCAGTCCCCGAGATTCGAGGTAAACTATTGACGCTCCGCCGGAGTTAAAATTGTTTGGCTTGAATCTCAACTTTCAATTTTCATCCGACGTATCCAAACCATTTTACCTTACTTTAGCATGCACCTCGGGTACGAGTCCCCGAGACTCCTGTCGAGGCATACCCCGGCAACATTTTCCCAATGATTTGACTCCGAGTCCCCGAGACTCTTGTCGAGGTATAGCCTTTCTAACCGAGCTATGTTTTTCTTCCTTGCAGAATACTATGAACGTCCGCACGGACATCTTTCACACCCTCTTGTTTGACCACAAGAAACTCCACGACGAGCACAAGGCCGTCCTTGCAGAAAAGAACTCTTTGGACGAGAAGCTCCAACAAGAGAAAGCCGAAGTAGCTCGTCTGGTAAAGGAACTGAAGCGCATCACTGAGCTGCGGACGTCGGAAAAAGAGCAGCTGCAGGCGGAAAAGGCCAGTGTTGTTGAAACAGAGAAGAAACTTCGGGAGGATGCCGCCAAGGAACATGAGAATGCGCTCCAGTTAGCCGAGGCCCGCGCCACCTCGGCCACCGAGGCTTATGAAGCCCTTCAAGCTTCGGTTAACCAGCTCCTCCCGACGCTGGAACGCATCAACAAGAAATGGACGGTAAGCTTCTTGCCCCCCTTATCCTTGCTTTGTCCTCAACAGTACTGGCTCTTTGCCGAACTGTTTCTTTCATTATTAACAGGCTATCCTTCTGCAGAGCACTTCACCTACACCCAAATTCGGCTCGCAATATCACTGATCAGCACAGGAAGAGGCGTAACGAGACGAACCCCGTCTGGACCATTGAGGACCACATCGTGGCCATCAAAGCTCGGATCCATCCCTTGAAAACCATTGGGTCCGAACTCCTCGATGCAGGTGTGTCTGCTTTCCGAGCCTTGTGGCCTCTTGCCGATGCTCCCAATACTACGCCTGAGCTCGCCGCCAAGCTTCGTGAAGCCGAACAAAGACTTCGAGAGTGGCGCTCATCTTCGCTCGCGCTGGAGCTGATGCCGCTCTCAAATTCATCATGACTTGGTGCGAGAAGATCGACCTCGAAAAGATGGACACTCTTCGCGAGGCTCCCTGGTCGGACCCAATCCTTTCGCGCGCGAAAAGATGGCCCTTCTTGCTGGATATGCCAACACCAAGAACTTGAGCGAGGGAGACACCTACTCCGACGCCGAAGATGACGAGCCAGAAGAGGATGAATACGAAACAGAATCCGACGTCGAAGCCGAGCAAGGTGACGATGGTGACACCCGCGAAGCAGAAACCGAGGCTTCTCCACAACCTGGTGCCGAGGTTACTGCCGACGTTGCCAGCACCTCCCAGGCTACCTCGGCTCCGGACGAAATCCCTGCTGCATCGGCTGCTGCCGACGTAATTCCTGATGCCTCGACCTGAACTTATGCTTGGCCAAAAAACTTCATTAAATCCCCGGTATGCCGGGACGCAGATGTAATCAAACTTAAGTAGTTCCTTTTGCTACCTCTGTTACTATCATGCTTATTCGAACCATGCTTTTCTAAGCTTTACGTCGAATCCTTTTGAATGATTGCTCGAGTTTACTTTCGTGTTTACTATATTTGGCATTCTTTGCTCTTGTCTGCCATTTGGCGTTCGACAGTCGAGTCACAAGATTGTTGTTCATAGCATACAGTACTTGGTAAATTCCGAGGTATGTTTCAAAGTCATCCGACATAAACGAAAGGTAAAGACAGGGGTTAGTAAACGACACATGCCGAACTATATTTTGGACCGAGTCCCCGAGTTCATTTTCATGTCTCCCACGTTTTTTCCTCTTTGCTCTTGACTACCTTTTAGGCAGATGCCAGTCGAGTCACAAGATTAGTTTCATAGCACACATTACTTGAAGTTTGAGACGAGGTTCAAAATAGTTCGGCATATGAACGAAACTGACAAACAGAGATAAAACATAAGCACAAGAGCGAGGCAGTCCCCGAGCTTTAACCTCGGAGTGCCGACATTTTTATTAAGGATTAACCGAGGTACATACATTGCGCCTTTCATGAGTAGAAAGGTCGGAGTAGAGCTACGTTCCATGGTCGCCTGACCTCTGACCCGGGGTTGTCCAGCCCATCTTCCCTTGGTTCCTGCGCATCTATAAGATAGTAGGAATCATTGAGCAGAGCTCGGCTCACAACGAACGGTCCCTCCCATGGAGGTGACAACTTGTGCCGGCCTTTCTTGCGCTGCACCAACCTCAGCACCAAATCTCCCTCGTGAAACACACGAGGGTTGATACTCCGGCTATGATAACGTCGGAGACCTTGCTGGTAAATTGCTGACCGAGATGAGGCCAATTCTCTCGCTTCCTCAAGCAGATCTACTGCATCCTCCCGAGCCTCTTTTGCCTCGGCTTCAGTGTACATTGCCACTCTGGGCGCATCATATTCGATGTCAGTGGGTAGCATAGCTTCTGCCCCATAGACCATAAAAAATGGCGTATAGCCAGTTGATCGATTTGGCGTGGTCCTTAGACCCCACAGTACTGCTGGTATCTCATCTATCCAACACCCCGGCGTTTTCAGCAGTGGTTCAATGAGCCGAGCCTTGATGCCGGCCAACACTAGAGCATTTGATCTTTCCACTTGTCCATTAGACTCCGGGTGTGCCACCGAGGCTATGTCCAGCCGGATTCCCTTGTTCATGCAAAACCGAGCGAACTCTCCAACAGCAAAGTTTGTGCCGTTGTCCGAGATAATGCTATGGGGGTAGCCATATCGCAGAATAATCTCCTTCAAGAAAGTCACTGCTGAATGACCATCCAACTTCCGGATTGGTTTCACCTCGATCCACTTGGTGAACTTGTCCACCATCACCAATATGTGTGTCATGTTACCTCGGGCTGGTTTGAACTCTCCCACCATATCCAAACACCATACCGCAAACGGCCAAGTGATAGGAATTGTTTTGAGCGCCGAGCTGGCATATGCGTTTGCTTGGCAAACCTTTGGCATCCTTCACATCTCCGGACTATGGCCTCTGCATCAGCAAGAGCAGTGGGCCAATAGAACCCATGCCTAAACACCTTGGCCACCAGAGCTCTTGTGCTGCAATGATGACCACATTCTCCTTGGTGGATCTCCAAAAGCATCTCCTTGCCTTCAGCTGGCTCAACACACCGTTGCAACACCTCGGTTACGCTTCTTTTATAGAGCTCCTTGTTGATGATGGTGTACGCCTTGGCCCTCCTTTGAATCCTCCTAGCCTCGGTTGTGTCACTTGGCGTGCTTCCCTCCGTTATGAACTTCATAATTTGCTCCGCCCACTCCGGCACCGGGTGCAAAGGAAAAAGTTCCTCATCCACCTCCATTGGCTCGGCCACCATAATCTCCTCCATTATTTCCTCCACCATCCTGCGACCAGTCCCCGAGTCTGGATGAGCAGTCCCCGAGGTTTGGTGTGCAGTCCCCGAGCTCTGCCACGCAGTCCCCGGGTCCGACCAAACGCATCCGACGTCTACCTCCATTGGAACAGGTCCGGGCTCTTGCTCCGCCGGGATGAAAATAGATTCGGATTCAGGAGAAGGTTTGATTGAAGGAGTTCTCAAGTGATTCAGGGCTACCCCTGGTGGTACTGCCTCTTTTGATGAACCGAGCTTTGACAACACGTCGGCAGCATCATTTTCTGCCCGAGGTATATGCCTGTACTCACACCCTTCAAAGAACCCGGATATCTTTTGCACATGGAACCGATATAACGCCATGTTGGCATCCAGAGCATCCCAAGTTCCAGAAGATTGTTGCACCACCAGGTCGGAATCGCCGAAGCACTCTACACGCCGGATACCGATCTCCTTTGCCACCTTGAGGCCATGGATTAAGGCCTCATACTCCGCCACATTGTTTGATGCTGAGAAATGAATCTGCAGCACGTACTTCAGCTGATCTTGCTTTGGCGAGGTGAGGACTATTCCAGCCCCCAGCCCGATCTTTGTTTTGGACCCATCAAAATGCATTTTCCAATAATTATAGTCCGGCCTGGGTGGCTCATACTGCATCTCGGCCCAATCACAAAAGAAGTCCGGCAACGCCTGGGATTTAATTGCGTCTCTTCTCTCATAATGTGGTGCATATGGAGACACCTCAATCGCCCATTTGGCAACTCGGCCAGTTGCATCTTTGCACCCGATGATCTCCGAGATTGGAGCTTCGCACACCACCGTCATGGGATGCTCCTGGAAATAATGCTTCAACTTCTTGACCGCCAGGTAAACACCATACGTCATCTTCTGGTAGTGAGGATAGTTCTGCTTCGAGGTAGAGATCACCTCGCTCAAGTAATACACCGGTCTCTGCACCGACCTGCCACCTTCTTCGCGCTCCACCACCACTGCCACACTTACAACTCGGTTTGTGGCCGCAATGTAAAGTAACATCGGCTCATTGTGCAATGGTGACGCTAACACCGGGGCAGTGGACAACATCTTTTTCAGCTCACCAAACGCCACGTCGGCCTGCGGGGTCCATGTAAACCCGGTACTTTTCTTCATGAGCTGGTACAAAGGCAATGCTTTTTCTCCTAGCCGAGCTACAAATCGGCTCAACGAGGCTAGGCACCCTGTGAACTTCTGCACATCTTTCAAACACTTCGGTAACTTCATGCTCTCAATAGCTCGGATTTTGGCCGGGTTAACCTCGATACCTCGGCTAGACACCAGGAATCCGAGCAACTTTCCAGCCGGGACACCAAAGGTGCACTTGTCCGGGTTAAGCTTCAACCGATACTTTCTCAAATTCACAAATGTCTCCTCGAGATCCTCGAGGAGAGTATGTTTCTCCTTAGTTTTGATGACAATATCGTCGACATACACTTGCACATTTTTGCCCATCTGAGAGTGCAGGCATTTCTGCATACACCTCTGATAAGTTGCCCCGGCATTTCTCAGACCAAAACACATGACACGATAGCAATACGCCCCATACGGGGTAATAAAAGCAGTCTTTATTTGATCCTTTGGGTTCAGTGGTATCTGGTGAAAACCAGAGTACGCATCGATAAAAGATAACAGTTCACAACCAGCAGTGGAATCGATCACTTGATCAATCCGAGGTAATGGAAATGGATCTTTTGGGCACGCCTTGTTGAGGTTAGTGAAGTCAATGCACATGCGCCACACCTTGACCACGGCTGGCTCGTCTTTCTTCTTTTCCACCAAGACCGGATTGGATATCCAGTCCGGATGCAGTACCTCCATTATGAACCCGGCTGCAAGCAACTTAGCCAGCTCGTCCAGCACCACTTGTCTCCGGTCGTCTGAGAGACGACGGGTCGGTTGCCTCACCGGTTTCACCTCTGGCCTAACAAATAAAGAGTGCTCTGCCAACTCCCTCGGAACACCTGGCAGGTCCTTAGCCGACCATGCAAAGATATCCCGATTCTCACGGAGGAAGTGACAGAGCTCGCCTTCCTATTTCTCGCCTAGCCCGGTCCCAATGATGGCCACATGCTCTGGGTGCTCCGGGTCAATGGGGATCTTCTTGGTCTCCTTGGGTACCTCGAACGCCGCAGTTGAGTCCGGGCTCATCAGTCCGGACAGGCCGAGCTGTGTTGACTGCGCCATTGCCACCACTTGATGCAGCTTCTTCTTCTCGGCTGCGATCACCAAAGACTCGGCTAGATTAGACCCGCCGAGGCACACTGAATGCTCGCTTGTAGTCACCCGAGATGGATATGATCCATTAGGCCCTGGCATTTTCATCTTCAGGTATGCAACATGGGTGGAAATCATGAACTTGGCCAAAGCCGGCCTTCCAAGCAGTGCATGGTATGCACTCTCCAAGTCCACCACCTCGAACTCGATACTCTCAACTCGGCAATTTTCCTTGGTTCCAAATGCTACATCCACCCATATCTTGCCCATGGGTGCACAGGAAACGCCGGGCACAATCCCATGAAAAGTACAACTGCTTGGCATCAACTGATTAGGCGAGATGCCCAATTTCACCATTGTGTCTCGGTACATGATGTTGATGGCACTGCCATTGTCCACCAGAACTCGGGTGAACCTCACATTGTTGGTAGGCCCACACAACGTTGGATCTACCACCAGGGCATACTTTCCAGGGCTCGGCATGATCCGAGGTGTGTCCTTTCTGCTCCAAGTGATCTCCTGCTCAGACCAGTTCATATAGGTCGGCACCACCGGCATTACTGCATTCACCTCCATGGCACGCCTCTGCACGCTCTTCTTGTCAGTGGGCTCGGTCACAAAGACCACATAGCTCGCATGAACCTCTCTATAGTCATTTCCGGGGTATTCATACTGCTGACTTGGTCCGGCACCATTGTTGTTGTTATTACCTCGGACATTCACAACATTCACGGGTCTTGCTGCTGCAGGCCTCGGAAGAGGTGCAGTGGTTATCGGGGTAACATTTGCTCCGGACAGATTAGGGTGGGACCTCGGCTGAAATCTCTGAGGTGGTGGTCCTGTTCTGATTCCTCCGGCCCTTGCCCCCTCTTCTCTGATTCTGCGGTTCCAGCTGCACTGCCGGGTTGAATGGTTGGCTGGCTTGCGCGGGTCAGTCGTATGGTAACAGCACGGACCATCTATCATTGATTCATAGGTCATGGGTGGCTCCGGGTTCGGACTAAATGCCGGACCATTGATTTTTGGCCTCTGGACACCTCCAGCTCCGGGCTGATCCGGGTTCACCGCTGCAACTTGGTTGGAGGGTATGGATAGTCCGGCTCCCTCCTCTTCTGTCCGAACTCCTGACGGTCATTACACCTTGGTCCGAGCCGGTTGTTTATTGGCTCCCTCCTTCTGTTACGTGCTCCTGCCTCTGCTGCTGGCTGCATCGGATCACCCAGGGCATAAGAATCTGCAACCCGGATTGTTTCTGCTAGGGATCTCGGCATATCTCTCTGGAGCCTCTGCCACAGCATGCTGCCATGTCGACAACCATCTGCAAACCAGGAAATGGCCTGTGCCTCTACCACTCCTTCACAGGAATTCCGAACATTGCTCCACCGAGTTAAGAATTCTCGGTCAGTTTCATGATCATCTTGCTTACATGCCGCCAGGAGCTGAGGTCGGTTTGGCCTCTTGTATGTACTAGCAAAGTTGCTGTTAAACGCCAGCTCCAAGTCTATCCAGGAGTTGATACTATACTCCGGCAAATTATTCAGCCAGATCCGAGCTGGACCTTCCAACATGTGCGGGAGATACCGGACCGCCCATCGGCGATTGCCCCCCGCAATGTGCACCGAGGATACATAATCTGTCAGCCAATCTTGTGGCTTGGTGCTCCCATTGTATGGCTTGGTGTTCCGACCTAACTGGAACTGAGATACTGGTGGTGGTGGCTCCTTCATGATCCGAGGTCCAAAACACGCCGGACCAGGAGGGCCTTCCTCCTCCAGTTGCTCAGACAAGTAGATTCTATCCAGCTTGTTACGGACATCGCCTGGAGCTAACATCCGACCTCCTATCCGAGGTCCCAACGCCCCATCCACTCTGTGGTATCCAGCTCGTGCCATGGCCGAGTCTCCATCATCATATCGGTCATCGCCTTGACCGACGTTCTGAGGTTGCTGAACATACTCCGGCTCTCGCTGATATTGCCCCTGCTGCCGAGGTTGTTGCTGATACCTCGGGGGCGGAGGTGGTTTACCTCGGCCAGCCGATGCTGCTTGACCGCCGTTCTGATTTCCCTGACCGGAGTTACCCTTAGCCCGGCTCGCATTGCCTGGGCCGGGGTTTCCCTTAGCTCGGCTAGCATTGCCCTGGCCCACCTTCTGCTTTGCTGCTAGGACTGGATCATACATCTGCAGCTGCTGGTTCTGACCCGAGGTGACACTCCGGGCTCGATCGGCTCCTCCGACGAGTGGAGACGAGGCTTGCCCCTTGGACACCTGACTGACTGGCCTAGCTGAATAAACCATCTCTGAATCACCAGCCCCGGCATATGCTCTGCGGAGAGCCTCATTCTGCTGGTTAGCCACATATACTAACTCATTGACTCGCTTCTGCTGCGCACGCCATGCATCTCCAGATAATCCGGATAGCTCGGCCCTGCCTGCCTCGGCAGCTCTGAGGTTCTTAGCAGGGGAACTATACACCGGCCTTCCAGTTGACACGCGACTCCCACTCCTAGCCGAGGTGGTAGGTCGAGCCTCCCTGTTTATCTCATCGTTGAGCCCCTTGCCTCTCTGCCGCACCTCGGCTCCCCTATGTGTATCAACCGCTACCGGGGTGAAGCCATTCGCTGCATTGTACTCGCGCAGATCTCTATTGAACTCATCTCTAGCTGTTATCATTGCTACAGCCTCCTTCTGCAACAGGACACGCTTTGCCTCTAGGTCGGCCACAGTCACTACTATGTCCACTCCTGGATTTACTGGGTCTGCCAGTGTATCCACTATCTCTACCAGGGTCGCACCTCGGCCCCGCAGCTCTGGGGTGCCAGGCAAGTCCTTCTCTAGCCTGGGCTTTGCAGATCTCACCTTAGCAACCTCGGCTGCCTTGGACTGGCTGGCATCTACTTTGCCAACGGCGTCAACCGGGCCTGTCATCATCACCTCTACGCAGCTCTCGGGGCGAGTGATACGCCGACCTAAAGCCGCGAGGAGAGGAGTTTCGTCGTCCACGAGCACCTGCTCCGGGTACCCGCGAACAACCTCGACAGCAACGTACGTGACGAAGCTGCCGAGCATCATGGTGAAGCCGTGCTCGGGGAAAGGCTTGCCGGCGAAACACCCCGCGTTGTCGCTGATGAAGGTGAACTCTCCGATCTTGGCGACAAGCCCGGAAAGAACACGCTCGCCTGAGCCCGTCCGGATGAAAACTCCCTCCAACGCCTCAATCTGCCCCACGGTGGGCGCCAACTGTCGTGGTGGGATCACGGCAGATGCCATAGGTATGGCTAAGATGGGGCCGAATGGTCGTTGGGGGAATCCGGGGAGGGTTTATGCACTCAAGAAGTGCACACGCAAGAACACGCAAGAACACGAACAAGAACCAAGAAAGCAAGAACACAAAGCACACCACGATGTACCCTGCTTCGGGGCCCTCTTGCGGAGGTAACACCCCTACTGCAGCACTATCCTAGTCAGTGTATAGCTCAAGTGACAAGTACAAGCTGCTCCTCGAGCTGTATGATGCTACAATGGTGAGAACTTGAGGTAAAGATGGAGCTAGACGGGAGGAAGAAGGCACTCCGAGCTGAATCCGAGGTGTTTCCGGGTGTTCCGAGCTTCCTCTCTCTCTCTCTCTCTTGATCAACTAGCTCCAGCGCGGGGGGGGTCTCTCTTTGATCTGGGATCCTCTCTCTAGCAGGAGGGGGTGAAGCCCACTATATAGGCCAGCCGGGTTACCATTGTGCCCCTCGCAGAACACTGTTGCCATGCCTCTGCAACGGTCACCACCGTACCACCGTACCTCGGTCAGGGACAAGACGTGGCTTGCCCATCTCCTGTAGCCTAACGGCAGAACTAGCATGTCCCCTCTGACCGAGACAGGACGTGGCCTGGCAGAGCTACCTCGTAGCCTTTTCCCAGACCTCGCGTAGCAGCGATCAGAGACGTGCAGGCCCGCCGAACCCGGAGCACGCCTCTGCCATGCTCCTTGACAGACGCTCCCGTGTCAGGCGCTCTGTACCCGGCTGGAAGTGACAGGAGCATTGACTCCTGCCCGACCTACAGCCCACCACCTCGGTTAGCTCCACGGATGTGACGGGCTCCGTACCTCGGGTCTTGCGCTTAATCTCCTTTACCAGGTCGGATCTTACTTCCTCCCCACAGCTTCTCCTGCACTCACAACACAAACCACTGCACTGAGGTAGTTAGGTCGGCTGAACATAGCTCGGACAGTGAACCTCGGCCCTGGCCAACAGTATACCTCGGATCCCTTTGGGCCAAAATAGGTCGGCCTGTACTCTCCAGGTCAAGATGAAGCTCGGACTTCCCAGGCCCAAACAGGTCGGCCCTTTCCGTACCTCGGCACAACTTCGAACACCACCTTATGCCAAGCCTTGATCCTACCCGGGGATACTCCCCGACAGGTGGGTCCCACGCGGCTAAAGTACCTGGCCGCGTGGGCCACCCCTTTTGGTCCTCGGACCTCCATTTGTTCGCTTCCTTCGCCCACAGGTCTTCTTCCTTCCAAATATTGACGCCCGTAAATTTCCAGGTGATTTTGTTGACGTTTGGGTCCCTGAAACATTAAAATAAGAAAACGGGGTTTTCTGCCTGTGCAGGGTTAATTCCATAAAAATAGGAAATAAATGAATATTCCCAAAAATCATTATAAAACATTGATATAACCCTTATATTATGCAAATATGATTGGAATATAAGCAATTAAAGTGCAAAGTTCATGTATGCATTTTACATGCATCAAGCAGTAGCCCCCAAGTTCCGGGTTTACTGCCTGCAGCAACCTGGGACTCCATTAGACAACTCTTCGAAACTTCAATCACAACTCATGCTTTTTTGTATCTCATATCTTGACACTACCTTTATCACTTGCCAAAGCCGTACAAGAAATTTCTCGACTCAAGAAAAAATTGCAATCTGATTCCAATGCCCGGATCACAGATGTGGAGCAACTACAAGCCCTGGAAAACTCTGTCACTGAATTGACCAAGAAAACTCTGACCTGAAGAAGGAACTGGAAGAAAATGAAAAGAACTGGCAAACTCAAATGTCTGACCTTCAGAAGAAATTGGACTCTGTGACAACTGAGCTGACCGGCTGAAGAAGATGATAACCTCTATGGTTGCTTCCTTAGTGGGTAGGAATTACTAATCTTAACCCGGCTTTTTACCTTCCCCTAACCGCAAACTTTGACAACAAATTTGTTCTCTCGTTAGGTCCTCGTGATGGCAATCTACGCAAGACAGCTGAAGACAAAGTGAAATGCATGTATACTCTGGTACGCCAGCTATACTTTGGCAGTTGTGAAGTCATCAAGGCTGCCCGGAACTGGGATAACCCGCCAAGCACTTATCTGGAGGTGCTTGGTCACTTATCAACAATGCCTCAATGGATCCACCTGCTGAAGAAATCTGCTTGCAGAGCCGGGGTGATGCGTGGTCTTGCTTTGGCAAAGGCCTATCATCCCAATCTTAACCCGGCTCCTCTTATGAACGGCTTTCCAGAGTTCAATACTGATGGCACACAGTTTGACAAGAGAAGCTATACCGGGTTGTGAAGCAAACCCGGCACGCTGCCACTGTTATTGCTAGCAAGATGAAGTTAACCACTCTGCAATATGGATACAACGAAGCCAACGAAGAGATCATCGATGATGAACCACAACGTATTGATCTCCTCCAAAGCTTCAAGGACTCCATTGTCCCAGAAAAAGTTGCTCCCAATACCTCAAATGTTCCAAGTTCATCTACTCCAAGTGTTCCTCCTCCATCACGAGCTGCAGTTGAAGATGATGACGAGGGTTATTTCCAATCCCTTCAAGATGTCACCTGGCGTGGAGATGGAGCCCGTAAGACCCAGGCCAAGGAGACAAAGACGACAAAAGCTGAGCCGGCAGCTGCCAAGGTAGATGACCTGGCTAAACCCACTGAGGAACGCCCAGCCAGCTCTCCACCTCGTGACCCGGCTCCTGAAGCCAATGCTTGAAACTTAGGCAGATATCTGCTTGCTGCAAAAAACACTTTTAATTCGGCCCTTGGGGCAGTTATTGTAATAACTTAATACTTTTATCCCATGCTTGCGATGGTGTAGTAGTACACCTGTGAAACTTTTGTGTGAACCATGCAGAACTTGGCTTTAAGATATCTGTTTGTCTTTGGTTTAGATGACCATTTTGATTTCTTTAACTGTGAGTTGGCTTTCGCATGGTTTTTCCTGTCGCAACTTCTCTGATAAAAACAGGGTCAAACCAAGTCCCCATTGAGCATCATGGTTGATTGAACTTCTAGGTGAGCAATCAGGCCATATAATTGCGAGTCACATCAAACTCAACAGCAAGACAACCAAGAATAAAACTGGTGGCATAAAAGCCGGGTTATCGGTTCATTGAATGAACTAGGTGTGGTTCTTTACAAAAGAAGCAGCAATGTTGTGAGAACAGCAGAACTGTTTTCTTAGTTAGGGTATCAAGGTTTCACCTTGAATAGCCCAGTCTGCATGTGATCGTAAGATCAAAGAGATTATGATAGAAAAAGAGTTTTCTGCATAATGTATAAAGTTCACACAGCCCCGAAAGGGTCTGATGACAAATGTCTACCACAGGAAAGGAAGCATGAGAAACCATCTGTTTCACCCAGATGTTGAGTCTTGTGCAAATAGTTAATTGCCTATTGTGCAAGTGGGAGACTGTTGGATGTATGCCCAAAAGGCAATAAAGTTTAACATCTGATTCATAATTATGCTTCATGATTCTATGCTATAACTGCGGTGACTCCTGAATATGTGATTCAGAGGAAAACTCACTCGCGCGTGTAGAGACATGAACAGAATAAAGTATACCCTAGTCTTGCCTTTTAGACTAATTCGTTGATTGCTAGAGACCACGTTTTCTGGGTCTGGGACATTGTTTATGTCAGCATCAATGAGTGGCATATTGTTGGTGGAAACATTATGGCTGGGTAGACCCAAATCGTTGATATGCTAAGTAAGATTCCAAAGTGTCTTTTTGTCCTTAGTGCAATATCGCAGATGGTTATTATATGACATGTCCATTGACCATGAGGTTATTAGGGTTGTGTATACTGGAAGAACTACTTTGGCTCTGTCAATGGCACGGCCGTAACTGGGTGTCAAAACGGCAGTCACTGGGTAACTCCAAGGTATGCATAATACCTAATGTTCCAAGATGGGAAATTACTCCTCTGTCAAAAGAGAGATACTTCCAGGGGCCCACTCGGTATGTATGATATCCAATATGTTCTGCAGACAATGCGTGATGAAGTTACATCATGTGGGATATCGGATTACGGGAACGAGAAAAGGAAATTTACCGGTAACGAGATAGACGGAGATATAGTGAATCAGGGATTGATTCATGGAAATATCAGGAATACTTTATCTCGGGTAATTTCAGTATCGCGAGTAATGGGAATGACGAATTAATAATCAACAGGTTCAACAGAGTGTCCTTCGCATAATGGTAGCAATTATTCAGGTAGCCATGTACCTGACCCTGGCCGGTGATTAGATGGAAACATCTAATTATAGCTACACGTTATCGAACCTGTAGGGTAACACGCTTACGTCAGTTCTAGTTTGTTGTGTATATGGTTGGTTTAGATACCGAGAGAGTATCACCGGAATGGTTTCTGCGTGGTAGGTAATATCTTTATCAGAGAGATTGGATTATGCAGACACTAGGTGTCTCGGAGTAATAGAAATAGTTTCTATCACTAGTCGGATTTATTCCGAGGGTTTATATGAGAGGGAAATATTTATCCGGAGTATTTTGTCTGCGGCCACTAGGTGTCCCGGATCATGTAAAAGTGTTTTATATGATAAGTAATTAATTCGGGGAATATTCTGTACAAGGAAATATTCAAATAAGAATTAATTAGACAAAATATTATTTAATTAAATATTGATTTATTTAATAAATAAATAATTATTGGAAAATATTGGAGCCACCGAAGGGGGCTGCCAAGTGGGCCCATGGGCCCACAAGGCAGCCGCACCATGGGGGGAAGTTCCCCCTTGGCCAAACCCTAGTTGGGCCCTAGGCCCAAGGGGGTGAGGCGGTTTGGGGGGGCCTTGTTGGACAAGGACTCCTCCCCCCCCCCCCCCCCCAAACCGAATTGGGCAAGGGGAAGGTTTTTCCCTTCCCCAAACCGAATTGGGTGGGGAGTTGGAGTCCAACTCCAACTCTCCCCCCATGTAGTGCGCATCAAGGAAAGAAGGGGAGGAGTTGGAGTCCAACTCCAACTCCCCTAGGGCCGGCGCACCAAGGCAAGGGCTTTCCCCTTGCCCAAGCCGCCCTACCCCTTGGCCTCCTATATAAACCCCACCCTCTCCTTTGGAGAGACAGAAGTTTAGATCTCTTCTAGTTGGATTAGAGGGAACCTCTAAATATTTAGAGGGATCCTCCCAATTAGATCTAGATCTAGATGTCTAATCTCTCTCCCTCCTTCTCATGTGTTGAGATCTCCACCTTCATATACACCAGCGGTGAGTGCTTCAAGTGTGGACGGCGAAGCCCTGCTGGACTAGATCAGATGTATGCGTGCGAAACTCAGAAGGGTGATCCGTTGAGAAACGGTTGACCCTATCTCACTCTGTTGGATCAAGGCGGGACGCGAGGAGTCTACGATATTCTCTTGGCTAGGCTTAGCCGAGGGAGTTCTTCCACAAGCTTCATCAACGTCGTCATCGACATCGGCGACGACTACGTCAACTACATCGACCACGTCAACCACGTCGACTACGTCAACTTCGTCATCGACATCTCTTCTGCTTCAACGGTGTCGGTAACGATTTACAGTTGGATCAAATATGCATGTCTTGCACTTGTATCTTCATAGTAGATCTTGGTCGTTGCGTAGTTGGCGAAATTTTTGTTTTCCATGCACGCAACCCAACAATTTAAACTCATCACGACCGAAAGATTGCATG
Source organism: Poa pratensis (assembly GCA_947311845.1). NCBI lineage: Eukaryota > Viridiplantae > Streptophyta > Magnoliopsida > Poales > Poaceae > Poa > Poa pratensis. The sequence continues at coordinate 30,671,328 of CAMZMU010000088.1, forward strand.
AGTATACATTAACATGATATAAACCATCATCCAATGATGTGTAGTTTGAAGTAGCGATAATATTTGATTTTCTATCAGAAATGATATCCTACCATTTTTGTTAAAAATAATTCGAGAGTCATGATAAAATGTTACTCCCTCCGTTCCTTGATATAAGGTGTCTAAGCTTTTGAGAAAATTTTCAAAATATAAGGTGTATTGCGATTTATGGACAATTTTACCAATCAAAAAACGAGTCACGATCTAGAATGGAGTAATTTGACGGATTGTTTTCAGTTTGTAGCTAATAGGGACTCATTTCTCTTGATTTTTTTAGGACAAAATTAGTCCACCACATGCAAATTACTGGTGTTTTAATATCCGTGCCAAAACCTTAGGCACCTTATATCAAGGAACGGAGGGAGTACTTCTTAGAAATTCCCAATAGACAAAGGAGTTTTACTTTTGAGGACTACAAATTTAAGAAAATATTTCTACCAGTAACACTCAACTAGAAATAAAAATTTGCTTTGAGTATAACTTTTTGAAAAATAATTGTGCCTAATGAGTTCATATGGCTTTCCTATGTTGTGATTAAGTACACTATTTTTTAAATTCATTTTGGTTTTTGTAGGAAATTTATTTGGTTTCTTATTTATAGAATTTAATAGGAGACATCGTTGGAATTCGCAAATATGTATGCAAAAATATGACTAATGAAGATGCAAAAACAGTTTTGTTTCATGACACGATAAATACAAGTGAGCGAGAGCATATAATTAATAGGTTCAGGAGTGGATTTAGTAGGGAGAGCGGTATAACATGTGAATAAAATGTTCGACCTTAACTATTGGGTAGTATGAGTAGTATGCTGCAAGGAGCGATAATAACCTGTTGGTTAGAGTTTCACGGTGCAATTAAAAATATTATTTGTGAGATGGCTTGAAATAAATTGGTTACCAGTCAAATGCTGAAACTATGAACCATCCAGGTATTCTATTCTTAACTTTATTATGTTATGTGAAACTGTATGCCATCAAGTCCATGTATTCATTATTACATGTTTTAAAAGAATGTTTCAACGAGGAATCACAATGAAAAATAGGGGAGGACGGGAAGAGAGCACTTCATACGGTTAAAAGTAAACGACATTTTAGAATATGACACATGGATTTTCGGTAAATGTCAGAATACCCCCTCTTCCATAAGTTAAAAGGTTCTATGTTGGTGATATTTCATCTAGTGTAATATTTAGGACATTTATTGAATTCTATGATTTAATTTTTTATTTTTAGTATCTATGAAACCAAAACTTTAGTTCATGAACATAATATGGAGCTAAAAGCGATGCCCTCGCATTTGCGAGGGCCACCATGCTAGTTACTGTCAAACAAAGAGAGAGATGGATGCAAGATGTGCTTGAAATGCAGGCTTGGTGGTCGTTAGGTAGGCATGCGCTTGCACAAGGGAGAGAAAAATGATACTACTATAATATCCATGCATACCAACAAACAAGGGTGTCGTTGTCAAGAGCTCACCATTAAGGTTTTCACTCCGTATGCACAACACAAATCACCAGCATTTTTTATTCATAAGAATATTAAAAACACTGCAACTAGAATACTTAAAAATTTCCTCCGGAGAATGTTGGCTCGTAGGATTAGAATCTTAGGATTCGTATATAAATCGCACTCAATTTGAATGGAGAAGTGTCTTTGAGTATAATCTTAGTTTATGTGACTCATGAGTTCTGCGTTTTTTCAAAGATGTGGTCATAACAACTTTTATATGTCTCAATTTATAATGTTTCTTATCCTCTAAAGCTTAAGATAATCTGACTTGACGATTGATTGAGATGTTGAAACTATGTCATCCATGTCGACACGTAGCCATGTTCCCGTTGCTGTCACATTGAAATTGTCGATGCCACATGCTCTTAATTAGATGCGGAAAACTTGCATGTAGAAAGAAAAGTCTACCTTATGTGTACCACGCCCAAGCATCTCCCAACATCTATATAATGCTCCCCGCCGGAAGAGGCTAATTTCCATCAACACCAGTTCATCAGCCTCTCGATCGCTGCTGACTTACCACTGACCATTGCACACACATCCTCTCCTTCGTCGACGATGACGATGGCCGGCCGCGTGGCGCTGGCGGCGGTCCTGCTGTACGCGGTGGCTTCAATGGCGGCGGCGTAGTCGGCGTCCAACATCCGCGCCACATACAAACTACTACAACCCGAGGAGCATCAACTGGGACCTGTACACCGCCAGCGCCTACTGCTCAACCTGGGACGGCGGCATGTCCTTCGCCTGGCGCTCCAAGTACGGCTGGACCGCCTTCTGCGGGCCCGCCGGGCCCACCGGCCAGGCATTTTAAGGCCACATCCCATCGAATGAGTCGATATTTCTTACTCCCTCCGTATCAAAATATATGACTCTCTAGTCACTTACCACACACATGTATCTAGACATGTTTCCACAACATGTCTAGATACATGTGTGTGGTAAGTGACTAGAGAGTCATATATTTTGATACGGAGGGAGTATTTTTTACTATCCAATGCACAAACCACATCGACCACTCTAATTCAATCCAAAGGGAATCCTTCCTCCCCTAATTTTAAGGCTAATCGGAAAAAAACATGTAACAATATGGAGGGAAAATCTCCTACGGTGACATGACATGAACTCAATTGCAGCTTATCTTACACAATGCAGGAAGGTTATCCGCTATTAATCTGCTAATTCCCAACTGCCATTCCAGCTTAGCAATTGCCGGTGCCCAACTGCACATCCACTCTAAATCCAATCCAAAGACTATCCTTCCTCCCCTAGATACTAGTAGTATTATTAATTGGAAAGAAACATGTAACCATATGGAAGAAAAATCTCCTAGGGTTGCAGACTTCACCAAATCAACTGCGGTTCCACAGCACCACACTACGCGATTGCTACTCGCCATCTCAATCCCCTAGCGCCATACCCACGGCCACCTTTGCATAGCAATTGATTAGAACGTTTTTCTTTGGTCGGATAATACTTTTAGGTATCTAATATATATCTTGTAGATTAATGATTGTATGAACGGATATGCTTGTTATCCTCAATGGGAAGGCAGAAAAGGTCGCTATACTTTACTTAACTGATGGTGATGCATCTGCAAGGCCAGCCGGGTGATCCTTTGCTGGCACGATCCTTTTGTATATGGCAAGCTACCACCTATCGGCGTTTGCCATGCCGAAATGGGTCCTCAACCTAATCAAGAGGGTTAACTGAAATTCACTAACTGGATTTTTTTTACTACCGAACACCCACCTTTACCAGCAACCCATTGGCATAATATTAGTATCAAACAAAAGAGAGAGATCGATGCAAGATGTGCTTGATTAGAAATCTTAGAAATCTTAAATAGATCACACTCAATTTCAAATGAAAAGTTTCTTTGAGTATAATCCGAGTGTCTGTAACTCATGCGTTATACGTTTTAAAAAAAAGATGTAGTCATGATTTTTTTTAATATGTCAATTTATAATTTCCTAATCCTCTAATGCTTAAGATAATCTGTCGTCGTTCAAAATTGTGATTGATTAAGATACGCTGAAACCATGTCGACACGTAGCCATGCTCCCCTTGGTTGCACACTGAAATTGTTGGTGACACATGCTGCTGGAAAACCTGCATGTAGAAAGAAAAGTCCACCTTATGTGTCGGTACCGCGTCGTCTATATAAATGTTCCCCTCGCCGGAAGAGGCTATTTCCATCAACACCAGTTCATCAGCCTCTCGACCGCTGCTAAGTTGCCACTAGCCATTGCATACGCATCCACTCCTTCAGCGACGGCGATGGCCAGACGTGTGGCGCTGGCGGCGGTTCTGCTGTGTGCGGCAGCTTCCATGCCGACGGCACAGTCGGTGAGGATCGTCGACCAGTGCAGCAATGGCGGCCTGGACCTCGACTACGACACGGTGTTCAGCAAGATCGACACAAACGGACAGGGTATCCAGCAGGGTCACCTTACCGTCAATTACCAGTTCGTCGACTGCGGCGACAACGAAATGGTGCTCCAACTCTAGGGAAAATAAGACCAAGCTACAAATGATGATGCATTTGCACTATTTTCGCATTGTAATAAAGTGGAATAAATTGGATTGTGATGGACCCAAGGTTTCTCTTGTAAGGAATTGTCGAAGACAGTTTATTTGCAAAAACAACTTGAGATTCACCGATCTAGTTTGCATTTGTGGATGAAATGGTGGATGGAGGACGGCAGCAAAGCCCACTGTCTACTTGCTGTTTGAGTTTGTTGCAGTAAGATTGCACTGACGCTCAGTGCGCAAGATACAATTTTCGCGCATGCATCCCTTTTATATTTTCATTCTTACTCATGTGATGTAATAAACAGAAACCATGCAGGGTCCAAAGGCAGCAATGTATCTTCTATTTTCCAAATAAAATAACTGGTAGGTAACATGTTCAAAAATTCTTTTACTGCTATCGTTAAATTCTTCTGGAGAGAAGTACCATAAACAATCAATATTTCCACGTACAGAGCTACAGATGGCATCGGCAGAACTCTAATCCTTTGTAAGCAGCTACAGAGATACTCCATTGTAGTAGCACGCACTGGAATGATAGCACATTGTTCAAAAAAAGAAAAAATGATAGCATCATCAGCAAAATTTCCATTCCTTTGTAAACGGACAATCATTTCTGGAGATCCCTCTGGCCTTAAGAATGATCGGCCAAACTCTCATACAGACCTGTTCATATAAAGGGGAAAAAGAACTGGTAGGCATAGTATGCCATGTGTTGGATTATACTTACCGTCTTACCGATACTTTTGGAATTATGCCATCTCACCGATATCCCTCTTTTGTAGCAGCCATCCCCGACGGGTGGTCGCCATCTCTGGGAAATTCTGCAAGTTGAAGATTTGATAAAGTCAACAGAGTGTCTAAATCAATTCTTGAAGGGAAAACTGGACAAAATTAAATGGTACAGCTGAAGACACTGTCCGAATAATTGCACAACGCTTCCAACAGGCACAAGGCAAGCACAGATGGCCAAGTATAAACGAACCTCAGGGTTGCTGATTTGGCAACCAAACCAAGAAGGGCATGGCAATGGGGATCATGGCCATGACCTTGCTATGGTTGCTCCTTGCCGTCCTGATGATCACCATGGTGAGCGCTGGCGACAAAGACGCGTTGCTTGCTTTCAAAGCGCAAGTCAGCGACACCGGCTCTCCTATGCTGGCCTCGTGGAACGACAGCGCCCGCTTCTGCAGCTGGGAGGGCGTGACGTGCAGCCACCGGAGGCCAGCGCGGGTGGTGCAGCTGAGATTGAACGGCACCGGGCTCACCAGAGCGCTCTCACCGGCCCTTGGGAACCTCACGTTCCTACGGACGCTGGACCTGAGCTTCAACTGGCTGAATGGGGAGATCCCCGCGAGTCTCGGGCGCCTCCACTGCCTACAGAGGCTCTACCTGAACGACAACACATTCTCAGGCACGTTTCCTGTAAACCTGAGCTCATGTGTCAGCATGATCATAATGGGAGTGCAGAATAACAAGCTTGGCGGGCGCATCCCGGGTGAGCTCGGCGAAAAGCTCATGTCCCTGGCAGCAATCTCCCTAAGTAACAACAGCTTCACAGGGGCCATCCCGGCATCACTAGCCAATCTGCCCTATCTACAATACCTCGATCTCTCAAATAACCAGCTCGTGGGCTTGATCCCACCAGGGCTCGGCAGCATCCACAGCATGTGGAAATTCAATCTCTTCAGCAACAATCTCACTGGTATGATTCCACCTTCTCTCTACAACTGGTCATCGCTGGAATTATTTGAGGTTGGGGTAAACATGTTGTATGGAAGCATTAAGGATGATATTGGCAACAAGTTCTCCAAGATGAGAGTTCTTGGCTTGGGTGAGAATCACTTCGTGGGAACAATCCCTTCCTCAGTATCAAAACTATCATACCTCACAGGACTTAGGCTCAGCGGAAATAGATTTAGCGGGTATGTGCCTCCCACTTTGGGGAGGCTGGGAGCTCTCCAAAATCTGGACTTGGATGGAAATAAGCTTGAAGTGGATAACAACAAGGGGTGGGAATTCATCACTTCTTTGGCGAACTGCAGCCAACTAGAGCGTTTGTCACTCGGAGGCGACTCTTTTGGAGGACAACTACCTGGTTCGATTGTGAACCTCTCAACAACTCTCCAGAAGTTATACTTAATGGACAGTGGGGTCTCTGGGGGTATTCCTGCAGACATAGGCAATTTGGTTGGTCTCAACTTGCTTGCCATAGCAAATACTTACATATCCGGAGTAATTCCAGAGAGTATTGGTAAGCTAGAAAACTTGATTGAGCTAGGCTTGTACAACAATAAATTGTCTGGACTCATACCGCCATCATTAGGAAATCTTTCGCAGTTGAATAGGCTTTATGCATACTATGGCAACTTGGAGGGGCCAAATCCAGCAAGCCTAGGGGAGTTGAAAAACCTGTTTGTACTTGATTTGTCAACGAATTACCAAATTAATGGTTCAATTCCAAGAGGGATTTTTTAAATTACCTGGCCTTTCATGGTACCTGGACTTGTCATACAATTCCCTTTCTGGAGCTCTTCCTGATGAAGTTGGTAGCTTGTCAAACCTTAATCAACTGATTCTATCAGGAAACCACTTGTCTGGCAAGATACCCGACAGTATTCAGAACTGCATAGTGTTGGAATGGCTTTTGCTAGACAATAACTTATTTGAGGGAAGTATACCTCAACTGCTGAAGAATATAAAGGGACTCAGCAAATTAAACCTGACAATGAATAAGTTCTCTGGTAACATACCTGATGCCCTTGGTGATGTTGGAAACCTGCAGGAATTGTACCTGGCACACAACAACTTGACAGGGTTAATCCCGGCAGTTCTACAGAATTTGACAACACTGTCCAAATTTGATATATCTTTCAATAATTTGCAAGGTGAGGTGCCACATGGAGGTGTTTTCAGAAATATCACTTACATAGCAGTTACTGGGAATATGAACTTGTGTGGTGGCCCACCTCAGCTTCACTTGGTTCCATGCTCCACAAGCCACTTAAGCAAGAACAAAACAAAGATGCCAAAGTATCTGGTAATTTCTCTAGCAACAACTGGAACAATCTTGTTGTCGCTTTCATTTATTCTTGTTGTTTGGATACTTTGCCAGAAGCTCAAAAGAAGGCAGAAGGGAATAGTGCAATCTGTAAATGCTGAGAAGCAATATGAAAGAATCTCATACCAAGCATTATTTACAGGAACTAATGGGTTTTCAGAAGCTAACTTGCTTGGGAGAGGAAGTTATGGTGCAGTTTTTAAGTGTGATTTGGACAGTCAAGATAGATCGTTGGCTGTCAAGGTATTTAATCTTCAGCAATCTGGATCTTCCAAGAGTTTTCAGGTTGAATGCGAGGCCATGAGAAGGATACGACACCGTTGTCTCACAAAGATCATAACATGTTGCTCGAGCGTCGACGACAAAGGTCGAGAGTTCAAGGCACTGGTTTTTGAATTTCAGCCCAATGGTAACTTGGATGGTTGGCTTCATCCAAAAGCTCAAGAGCCCACTACAAACAACACTCTCAGCCTTTCACAGAGGCTTGGTATTGCTGTTGATATTGTGGACGCAGTAGAATATCTGCACAACTACTGTCAATCGCATGTAATCCATTGTGATCTTAAGCCAACCAACATTCTTCTTGCTGAAGACATGAGCGCCCGCGTTGGAGACTTTGGAATATCAAAGATCCTTCAAGAAAATACAAGGAAGAGAATGCAAGCTTCGTATAGCTCAATCGGGATTAGAGGTTCCATAGGCTATGTGCTCCAGGTAACTGAAACTATTCTTATTTATTTTTTCTTTTAGTTTTCATTGCATGCTAAGTTGCTAGCCACAATTTTAATTGTAGAGTACGGAGAAGGCTCTGTGGTCTCAGCTTATGGTGATATTTATAGTATTGGAATATTGCTGCTTGAGATGTTTACCGGAAGAAGCCCAACAGACGACACGTTCAGGGATTCGTTGGGTCTGCATAAATTTGCTCAGGGTGCTATTCCAGAGAGAGCCTTGGAGATAGCAGACCCAACAATCTGGCTGCATAGAGAACCAAAGGAAGATATTAAAAGTAGTAGAATCGAGGTGTGCTTGGTTTCTGTCTTCAGGCTTGGCATATCCTGCTCCAAGAGACAGCCAAGAGAGCGGACACTGATAAGAGATGCAGTGGGAGAGTTGCATGCAATTAGAGATGCGTACCTCTTGTTTGCTGGTAAGCGTATAGGGGAACATGGAGCACAAGAGGAGCCTCTTCTCAAGACATTTGATTTGGAATGATATGATCCTGCAACAGTACAAGTTATGTATCTCATTTCAGTTAGCATTTGTGATCTGAGCTACATTATTTGCAACAGTGTCCGATAAATGTAATATCCTGGTGATCAACAGTAGCACAATGGCATTATCATTCGCCGTACATATACATGGCTTATTTACAAAATTTCAAAGATTTGAGAAACTACATTCTCAATCCTCAGTATGCTGACCACATATATTTATTGCTCCAAGTAAATCAGTAGATAAAAGTTCAGACATTGCACAAAACATTGCCCATGTGTAATGTGTTGGAAAAAATATGAAAATGCACAATAGCAGCAGAAACTGACTCTAATATTTCACACATCCAGTAACAAATGGGCTTGTTTGACACTAAGAAACACATCAGAATAGACTTACAAAGCACAAAAAGATTGTCACAAAAAAAGGATAACAGAGTAGAAATGCATCAGTGTTATTCAGATATGTCAGACAGCAGGTTCTAAAACAAAGCAGTACGTAATCCTACTAATATCAATTTCCATCAAGTACACACATTACTAATTCCAAGATAATCTGCGTCTATGGAGAAGCTAACACCAGCCAGTATTAGTGCAACTATATAACCAGAGTACAACCTGAGAGGATGTTAACTTGGTGGCGGGCTGACGGCCTTGGTTGATCTGGAGAGGGGGAGGGGATGGCGGAGGTGAGTGACATAGTAGGGTTGAGTGGTTTGGTGCGGAGGGAGAGGAGGGGGTGTGGCTGGGGCATGTTCAGGGAATTAATGCATTCAGAAGATTCACTCCACTGAGCGTACCTTGGCCGTTTCACCTGCATCACTATCTTCACAGGATCCCAATTAGCGCCCCTAAGATTATCTTGCCACAAGGAGCACAATTCAAGAGCTTTTAATTCGGTATCTATGCCATATCTTTGCTTGCAAGCTCTAAAAAACAGCTTCTCATCCAGTTCACCCATCCTCTTGATTCCATGTTGCTACAAGGGTTTAACAAATTACCAAGCCCTATAAAGCATTCACACGAGCGCAAATCTCAGGACATTTAAGATTTAGAAGTTGAAGACTAGTATATCACGCCATGTTACCTTGATCAGTTGTTTACTTGCATCTTGCAGTTCATAGTTGGTCATCCTTTCTTTTATGATAAAGAGTTTGATTTAGCTCATCCAAGTGTTCCACAGCATTCATTCTTTCATCTAGTTGCTTAGTTGGTTCTTCAGTAAGTTTCTTCACATCAACAGTTCAACACCCTCTCCCTCCATGTGTTTCACCACCTCCAGTTTGCCTCTAAGCTTGTTGTATATCCAGCTCCAGCTTATACTTACCATCCAGCTGCTTCTCTAACTTCAGGATTTTGTTCAAACCAGCTTCCTTCTCTTTCTGGAAAGTATTTGACACGTTAGAATAAATTCTAGATACTAGAATTCAAAAGAACTTGAACGGAACCAATAAATAGAGGGTAGGAATGCATACCTTATGTTTCTCAACAATAATTCACACACCTACATTGGCCTTTCTGCTCAATTCTGGCCATGTGGAGGGAGTCATTTTGGCCATCATTCTGCAGCGGAAGTAGTTTAGAAGTAAGATAATTAGCCAGCCAGATTGTTCTACATAAAGATCACAAGCAAGCTAAATGATAGCTTCAAGAAAAATATTGATATATAGATAAATAGAGACGGATTACCAAGAAACACGGCATCTTTATGCCCTAGAAGTACTACCATCGGTATTCAGGAAGTCTGAATTCTGATATATAGATGATGCACTGTACTAAAGAGTAACATAAAACAAAGGGAGCATAGATTCGTACATTTTTCCTCTGATTCTCCAGTTTTCTTCTTTCCATGTCAGTTTGAGCAACAATTTCACTTAGTTGCTTGGGTCTCCTTTTGATGTCACTCTCTTCCTCATTCAACTGCTTTCTCAGCTGATCAGTCTCTTGAAAAAATCTCAATGAATGTTCCTGGGCAGCAGACTGCATATTTCGTATTTCTGCAGAAAAGACAAAATAAAACAGAAAACAGTAGACATGATCATCTTGGCAATGCAAAAGAGTGTAGCATCCATACAGCTACTGCAGGATAATTTTCCGGTAGTGCAATTCCATGAGGGAACCTTCACTGTAGTGTCAGTGCAGCGACTCACAGTCTTCCATGGCCCTCTGAAGAGCAAGATCCATCTTAGTATACTGCACTCAAGTTCCAGCAAATACTCGCTCTTAGCAAAAATCTGGTTTGTTAAACTAGTTATGAGAGTCTCAGTCCTCCGGGACAGCTCAAATAGCAGTCCAGACACAGTCTTAAGCTCACCATTTTGTGACAAGAACCTACCAACTGGATCATCGGTATTATAATCCTCATCTTTTGCTACCCAACCAAAAATGTACTTTCCTTGTCGATTTACCTCGTTCCAATCAATTTTACCCAAAATGACATGATTTGTAGTAGTTATGGAATGCCAAAGGCATCCTTAAACCCAATCCAATGATCCTCGAAACAGGCAACCACAAAGCTAGTGTACCTGTTGAAAGATGCACAGTAAAATCTGAGGGTTTGAAACAAGCTATAGCTCAGGATGGGAATGGGCCTGACCCGGCCCAAAAATTTGAGGCCAATGGGTCGTGCGAGTCGACCTTAAGCGAAATTTGGGCCAATGGAGCCGACACCGAGTGACCCATTTGGTCAGCCAGGTCGACCCATCTTTGTCGTGCTCGCGGAGCTAGGTCCCACTCGCCGTCCTACTCGAAGTCGCTCTCCCACTGGTCCGCTGGAGCTGCAACCAAGCACAAGACTAGGCTCTACATGGTATGGTTGTTTGTTACGTGCTACTCCCTCTGTTCCAAATTAAGTGTCACAGATTTAGTACAACTTAATTTGGAACGGAGGGAGTAGATACTATGGTGCTGAAGTAGCTCATAGTAAAGGTAGTCCTGCTTCTTCCCGGGGCAGAACGGGCATCTAAACCTGTTAGTGCCTAGCCTGGCCATAAGCTTATCAGACTTCAGGTCCATGTACGCCTTCTCAGCATAGTCATCAATATATGTATCACCTTGCTCTGATGACTCATAATAACTGCAGTCCATGGTAGAGCTAAAAACAAGAAAAATTAAGATACAAACATTGCAATGAGCACTAAAGACAGTGGTTTGACAGTAGAACTAAAACATCAAGGATGTAAGCACTGGTAGTAGTGTGCGTGTAAGAACAAGAAATCATTGTCATATGTCCATTTTGCTAACTATTGCAATGCAATAGGATCAGAAACGACCTTATAACAGTTACATTGTAATACTCTTCAAAGGCACCATGTTTGTGCAAATCAACTAGCTAGTCAAGAAACACATGAAGCAGTTTTTTAAAACAAAAACAAGATCAGCACACATACACACATGTATCATATTCATTCTTAAAAAAACGACAGCAGCCAGTGCTCTCGGGCAACAACATATCCCAAGACGTAAGCGTTATTAGTGGTGAGTGCATGAGACGACACAACAAGTCTCTGTTGTATGCTCATTCAATTTTGCTACCTAATACAGGCCGATAGGATTCGAAACGGCCTTATAAGCATCATGTTTATGCAAGCCAGCTAACTGGTCAAGAAACACATAAAGTTGGCTTCATCAAAATTACCTAACTCATTATCAACACCAACAACCCACGAAGCAATGCGAAGCAAAAAAACCCACGAAGCAATGCGGAAGCACGTTACCAAGAACAATAAGTGCAAGATGTAACAATGTTCATCCATATGCGGGCAGTAAGTAGACGCAAGAACCTGCTGTACCTCGTCCCCAGCGGCCATGAACCCTCTCGGGCAATAACACAAACACGTTGTGCTCCCGAGCAACGCAGCGCGGGCTGCACAGCAGTCGCGCCGAGGAACCCAGCCAGCGGGGCACACAGGATGACCTGGAACCAACAGCCGCCGCGACGGAGAACATGGCAGCGCACGCAGAGGCGAAGGCGCGACGAGGCGGGCATCGCTTTCCCCGCCGCCAACTGGACTGACGACCTGAATAGCGCGAGGCAGTTTAGTACTCCTATCAGATTACGTGTTCGACTGTGGAGCAGTAGACAGAATACGCCTTGCTAGTTCGTTTACGCCTCAAACAAAAACTGGTGCGTAGGGAATTTCGAACTTGGCGCGAAAATGGTTCTAAATTGATATCCCGCCCAAATGTTTCGTGTGCGAGCTTTTTCGGTGCCAAAAGTTAAAATCTGAAACTGAAATCAGACAGACCGTCATACTACAAGACTGGATTCAGGGAGCAAATGCAAATTCAATGCATCCGAATTTGACATCTTGAAGCCCACAAATTTGGATTGCGGCTCCAAACCGAGAGATCGTGTTCTGTGCCAGCAATTTCCAGTGCAACAAGTAGTAACCAGCAACAGATTCGTCAGGATCGCATCATGTCTTCATACTGAAGAACAAACTCGAAAACAGATGCAAAATCAGACCAACGTTCCTGAAAAATTGCAGGCGACGCGGATCACAGGATCAGAACAGACGACATGAATCAAAAGCAGAATTGCAGTTCGAACCAAGATACAGTCGTACACATAAGATCATCAGAATTACTGTTTCTGCGGATCAAGATAGATACAGGCATAGATGCAGCAACATTACTATTTCTTCAGATCGAAATAACAGTGATGTTACCACAACCAACAACTTCTTGCAAATTACAATATGACCAAGTTCAGAACGAACGCGAACAGCTAACTACAACATACGACTGAGAACTGAAACTGACAAAGCAGCCACGAACGTCAGTGCCTACGAGGAGGTGAACTTGGTGACGGCCTTGGTGCCCTCGGAGACGGCGTGCTTGGCGAGCTCGCCAGGGAGGACGAGGCGGACGGAGGTCTGGATCTCCCGGGAGGTGATGGTGGGCTTCTTGTTGTACCTCGCGAGCTTGGCGGACTCACCGGCCAACTTCTCGAAGATGTCGTTGATGAAGGAGTTCATGATGGACATGGCCTTGGAGGAGATGCCGATGTCGGGGTGGACCTGCTTGAGCACCTTGAAGATGTAGATCTTGTAGGTCTCCACGCTCTTCTTGCCCTTCTTCTTGCCCTTCTTCTCGCCGCCCTCCTTGGAGGCGGTCTTCCCGGCGGGGAGGCTCTTGCCAGCCTTGGGCTTCTTGCCGGCCGGAGCCTTCTCGGCCTTCTCCGTCGCGGGCTCCTCCTCCACGGGCTTCTTCGCCGCCGGCTTCTTCTCCGCCTTGGGTGCCATGGATGATTCTTGGAGGGGAGGTGCGGCGCTGGTGGATTTGGTTTAGCTGCAAGGTGGGGAATTTGGTTGCAGATTGAGATCTGTGGAAGCGAGGACGGGGACGGAATCATTATATAGATGGAGGAGGTGCGCGCTGATTGGTGGAGGGGTCGATGCCGCGGATCGCTGGCGTGAAGTCATCCAGCCGTTCGCCGCTGCGTTCAAGAAATGTAATTCTTCCGTGGCGTGTGCTAGCTAGGGTTGTTACAGTACTATCTGGAGTCTAGGATTTATGATCGATCTATTGGTGTTTCCATCCATTTTGAGTTGTCTTCTTTTTTCAGGTTTGAAGAAATTTCGGAAGATAAAGAATAGTTTATGTGTTTAGAACTTAGGTCTTTTGTAATTCTTGTTCTTGTATTTGTTTTTGAAAAACTCCAACGTAACAATTCCAGTAGTACATACTTGGATTTATATTTGATTCTCATTTTTGTTGTATTTTTCATAGATTATTTCACCACGTAATAATTATTGGAAATTTCCTTGTAAAACGAACAAAATGATTATTCCACTTGCCCTTTTATTTGAATTCAAATATTCGAAATGAATCTGAAATGAATGATGTGTGGATTCTTTGGTCTATAAACTGTTGATGTTTACCATCATCAATGGTTGTCTCGGCAATTAATGTCATAAGACTGGAGCAACACTCTACGCATCGTGCCTTCTCGTGCTCCTATTTTTTCCTTCGCTCCTCATTTATATCACATGATGGCCATAGATTATATGGAAACTAGAACGATACCTCGCGCGTTGCAGCGAGTATCTCTTAAAGAAACTAATGATGTGGATGGTTTGCATGAAGATGCCATACAAATTGCCGCATAATGTGTCTAAAAACTTTTTGAGCGGTTACATGTAGAAGAGCACAAAATCTCGAATAATAGTTCTATGGTTTTCATTATTGAAAAGCTTGGCGAAAATATCACTTGATTGTCATAACTGATTCTGGTGTTCCACTTGCACATTATTTAATTATGCAATTACATACCGGGATGGTGCGATTTTATCGTTTGACAGTAAAAAAAGATGATATGATGTAGACAACTTGATGGCCAAAAAATAATGATGTGCATGCTTGCATGTAGATATAGACAATAAGTAATGATGTTAGTTGGATGACGTGGACAATTGATTGGCTAAAAGAGAAAGTGATGTGGATGGCTTGCATGTTGAGATAGAAAAATATTAATTGCACTTAGTGGGGTTTTGCTTTATAAGAAGTCTAGATTAGTGCTTAGCCATGTAGGTATGTGGATCATGTGGATAATAGCAACCAAACACAAAAATCAAATAAATGGAATCGCTTTGATATTACCGTAGTAAGTCACAATAAGATGGATGATTAACCTTACACAGATCTTTGAGTCAAAGTATGAATAGGATTTCCAACCTTAGCCTTAAGACTAGTATTCTCCCTCTAAAGGTGGTGTTCTTGATGGTGGAATGGAAGATTTTCTGCAGAGGACCTCAGAATGGATCTAACTGAGGTAATTATCCTCAGATCTCTCTTCCTCTATTCTCACATTGGTTTCTCACTTCTCGATTGCTCTTCTGTAGTCGCCCCGGTTTTCAAAAGTTGTTGGTGTTGATAAGGGGAAGGCATTGACGCATGTATGTTCATACCGTGCATCGTCTTCAGCCATATGAACGCCATCTGGACATCATACTGAATGGAAAGTTATTCATTTCTTTCTCAATCATCCAAACTGGCTCCACATCCTTCCAGAAGTGTTTGATCCTGAAAATCATATAAGAAAATCAATAAGTTTCGAAAATCTCTCCTAACCTTTAGATAATCATACTCCCAATTTTTAAGTAAAGGATGTCATCTTTTGTCGAAGTTGTCTTGCATAAATAAGAGAATTTATGCATAAATTTGTTAATGCATTCTTTCCAACTAGTTATGCAATTGTGTGGAAGTCTAGCAAACCATTCTTTGACTTTACCTTTCAAGGTCCACCTAACTAAACTATGTTAATAAGACAAACTCTTGTGACACATATTTGTTCGTGAAAGTACCATGAAAGGTATTAAAATTTATAAGATGCACATAAGGGTTCTCATTGACGTGTCCTAAAAATGTTTATCCTGCACTTTGATACGTCCAAAACGTATCTATAATTTTTTATGGTCCATGCCTGTTATATATTAAATACCACGTGTTTTATTTACACTTTATATCATTTTTAAGCATTTTCTGGGACTAACCTATTAACAAGATGCCATAGTGTCAGTTCCTGTTTTCTGCTGTCTTTTTGTTTCAGAAATTCTCTTCTGGAAATATTCTCCAAAAGGCACGCCAATTTACCTGATTTATTTCTGCACGGGAACGAAGCACCAGTCCGAAGGAGAAGACCAAGAGGCGGCCCAGGAGAGGAGGCGGGCCCACGGCACGGCCAGGGGTGACCCCACGCCGCCACCCCGACTGGCCCACCTGGTGCCCCTGGCTTCCCTCTTTCGCCTATAAATTACATCTATTCGGGAAACCCTAAACACCCGATCAGAAATCCACGAAAAGTTTCATCGCCGTCGTCGTCGTCAACCCTAGTTCGGGAGGGTTCTGAAGTTCTTCCCGGCACTCCGCCGGAGGAGAAATCATCACCGGAGGGCTCTTCATCACCATGCCTGCCTCCGGAGTGATGCGTGAGTAGTTCTTCACGGGACTACGGGTCCATAGCAGTAGCTAGTTGGTAGTCTCTCCACCTTGTGCTATCATGTTTAGATCTTGTGAGCCGCCTAACATAATCAAGATCATCTTTATATAATGCTATATGTTGTGTTTACTGGGATCCGATGAATTGTGAAGTTATGATCAAGTTTGTTCATCTATTTATATCCATGTTTTATCTATGTTCCTAAATGCTCTCTGTTGTTAGTAGATGTTCTGGCCACGTAGATGCTAATGACTGCAAGAGGGGGTATTTATGCTAGATAGTGGGTTCATGCCTCTAGAAGCCTGGGCTCGAGATGACAGAAACGACTAAGGCTGTAGATGTGCTGTTGCCACTAGGGAGAAAACAACTTTGTTGTGTCTATATGTCATATGCATTGTTTACATTACACACTTTGCTTAATGTTTTTATATGTTGCTTGCAACTTAATACTCACGGGAGACACGGAAGGTATCCCGGGGTTGGATTATTAGTCATAGATGCAGCTAGTAAGCGGTCTATGTATATTGATGTAATGCCCAATAGATCTAACAATGAACATGTTCTTATCATATCTTGCATTATCATGCATTTGCACTTTGTCAATTGCCCAGCTGTAATTTGTTTACCCAACATATTTATCTGTTTATGGAGAGACACCACTAGTGAACTGTGGACCCCGGTCCTTTATTCCACACTGATAAAAACACCGTTTCCACCACGCTTGCATTTATTTCCTCGCTGTTCCTTTTTTCACTCATCATTACTTTCCGCACCATACGTTTAATCCTTTGTATTCAGCAAGCCGGGGAGATTGACAACCTTCCTGTTTCGTTGGGGCAAAGTACTTTGATTGTGTTGTGTGCAGGCCCATGTCAGTGATCGTAACGGCGCCGCTGACACCGTGTTGAAGCTTTTCAATTCCTACTTGTTCGATAACCTTGGTAGATTTCAAGGGAAAATTGTTGCTGCCCTACTTCATACCTTCCTCTTGGGGTCTCCCAACGAACGTGTGTTTCCACGTCATCAAGCATATTTTCTGGCGCCGTTGCCGGGGAATTGGAAGCTACAGCAAGGGGAGTTACACACCACCATTCTCTTTACTTTGTTTTTGTCTTGCTTAGTTAATTTTTATTTTATCTTGTTTGCATTAAAATTAAAAACCACAAAAATAAAATTTCAGCAACTAGTATTTTTCTGTTCTTCTTGTTATTATGTCTAGTTCTTTATTTCTATATATGGTTAACTTCTTTGATACTAGTTTATATTGGCAAGGTGCGTTCATAGAGGATCAACAAAAATATTATAAGGAATACCGCTTGTCACAAAAAGGGAAATATTTATGGGAACAAATAGATAAATTGAAAAGTCTTGCTAGAAACTTGTGCTCTACATATGATGAATCCTTGTGCTTTAATGAATATTTTTGCTTTAGGAGGCATAAACACCTCCCTTTCCAGTGCGATTATAATGATGATGAGACCTTGGCTTCTTATGCCAAAGAAAACTATGACTTTGATAATCTTGAACAAATTGAAGAATTTGTTGTTTTTAAAGGTGCCTATGAGATTACTGCTTTGCTTAAGAATACTTATGATGCTCCTTATAAATCTGAGAATTTTGCTATACTTGGATATTGCCTTGAATATTACAATGATAATCCTTATATTACTGAATTTCTTGAGAAACTTATCCTCCAAAAGAAGAAACTGATGTCTTGCAGGAACCTATGGAAGAAGAAATTGCTGAAACTGAAAGGTCATTGGATGAAAAAGAGGAAGAGAGTGATGAACAAAAGGAGGATCTACCTTCTAATGATAGTAACTCTTTAACTCTTACATTATATGATTACCCTCCATGCCTGCCTAAGGAGGAAGAATGTTGTATTGTTGAATGTTATGATTCTATTGAAATATCTCCTTTTGATAAATTTGAAGTAACAAATTCCTTGACTCAAGAAAAAGAAAAAATAAAAGAAAGTAAAAATGTGCTCCCTACTGTTATATATGATAATGCTCTTGACGATGGTCCTATATTGTCTGATGATATTAATTATACTGGTATTATCATAAGTGGGTTTAATGACCCCACTGTTTTTGAGCTTAATAAAAACTATGTGTTTGTAGGTCATGAAAAGCATGCTTTATGTGATAGTTATATTGTTGAGTTTGTTCATGATGCTACTGAAAGTTATTATGAGAGAGAAAAATATGGTTGTAAAAGTTTTCAAGTCACTAAAACACCTCTCTTTATGTTGAAAGTTTTGAAGTTGCATTTGTTTCATCTTCCTATGCTAGTTGCTTTATGCTTCAATAATTTATTTTATTACAAGATTCCTTTGCATAGGAAGTGGGTTAGACTTAAATGTGTTTGATATTTGCCTCTTGATGCTCTATTTTGTTTTTCAACTCGTATTCTTATGAGAGCATCATTAAAATCTTCTAGCCTAGCTAAAAGGCATTAAAGAAAGCGCTTTTGGGAGGCAACCCATTATCTTTTGTTTTCAGTTTTTATGAGTCAAGGATGTTGCTTACTTCTGTAACAACTCCTTTGTATCCTTTTTGTTTTGTTTTTTTCCAAGAAAAGCCTCTGATGCAAGAAAGTGTTAAAGTTTGGTTTGCTGTCCAGAAACAGATTTCTGTTATTTATTGTACGAAAATCCGAAAAATCACAGAACGTGATCTTAATCTGCAAATTTTTTAGCAGAAGTTTGCGCTTTATATCTATCTTTCGTTAGTTAACCGTTTTCTGATTTGAGCAACGGAAGTACCTCGGAAAAATTCGTCTTTACGAACTGTTCTGATTTTAACAGATTCTGTTTTTATTTTGCATTGTCCCTTTTGCAAGTATTGATTTACGTTCTTCGGGGGGAGATCAGGATCTTGCTTAGTAACAGTAGCTAATGTTTAAAATGAAATTATGCAATGTGTCTTTACAGAACCAAGTGAGGTTATGTTTTGATGTACTAACCCCTCTAATGAAGTCTACGAGTTGTCTTTGTGTGAAGGAAGTTTTCAAGTATCAAGAGAGGAGGATGATACAAGAAGATCAAGAAGAGAGAAAAGCTTAAGCTTGGGGAAGCTCCCATGGATCTCCCCTGCATATATCAAGAAGACTCAAGCGTATAAGCTTGGGGATGCCCAAGGCATCCCCTTCTTCATCAACAAATTATCAGGTCATCTCTAGTGAGACTATATTTTTATTGCTTCACATGTTGTGTGCTGTTCTTGGAGCGTGTGTGTGTTTTTATTTTCTGTTTTGTTTTTGTTTTTGTTTTGTTTTCTGATCATAACTAAGTTGGATCCTTGCATTCTTGTGTGGGAGAGAGACACGCTCCGCTTTTTCTTAGAATACTCTTGTTCTTCACTTATATCTATTGAGTATTCTGTTTATGTTTTGTTAGCTTCTAGCTCTCGTTTTTTCATGTACCTCTTGTTCAGAGCTATTAGTTCTTTTGTAGAAAGTACTCTCTTGCTTCACTTATATTTGTTTGGAGAGTTGTTTAAATAAGTTGATTGGCGTCTGGTTGGAACAGAAAATGCTAAGTGTGTGGTAGTTGTATAACGGAAAAATTTGCATAGTCTTGTAGATCATTGAACTTTGATAACTTGATTTCTTGCAAATGTTTTGAGATATTAAGAAATTAGATGTTAATGCTTGCTGGTTACTTAAGTTAAAATTTATTAGTGGTTGTGTTATTAAAGCTTGTACCGTACTACAAACTCTACTAAAATTGTTGAAGGTGTAGTTGGTCTTGATAGCTGTTCATGTCTGAAAAGTAATTCGTAATAACATAGTTGCGTGCTAAGGTCGAGGGATCTAACGGGGTACTTGTGCCGCCGTGAACGGCCCTCCTTGGAGTAAATTTAATCATACTCTTAGTGTTGAACCTGCTAGTTGTTTGCAATAAGCTTGTGAGTTCTTTTTGACTAATGTTGAGCTACGGTTTTTGGCACTTCCACCATCCAAATTTTGCTAGCCTCTTCGGTGTTGTGCATTGCCTTCTGCTCACATTGAGAGTGTGCATACTTCACCAGTACATCCAAACTCCGTGGGAGAACTTCATCTTGTTCTCCTACACATAAGCCAAACATCTTCCTCAAAATAGCCACCATAACTACCTATCACAGCATTTCCATAGCTGTTCCGAGATATATTGACATGCAACTTCCATCTTACATTACATGACTTGTTGTCATTCATCATTGTTATATATTGCTTTGCATGATTCTATACAGCTGATGTGTGGTTTTACCCATGTTACGACTAGATCATTGCACATCCTGCTACACTGGCAGAGGCACTCAGTTCCATACATCATGTTTATTCATTATGAGTTATTTGTTACCGTATTAGGATGTTGCCCCTACAGTGAGGGAGAGAAAAGTGAAAAGAGCCATGGAGGCCATCGAAAAGAGAAATAGAAAAAAAAAAAGAGGGGGCAACATTACTATCCTTTATCCACACTTGTGCTCATGTTTAGCACCTGCAGTTTCATAGTCATCATTTGTGCTCATGTTTAGCACCTATACTCCATGAGAGAGTTTTCATGTTTTACTAGTATAACTATGTAGGGAATTTTCATTATAGAACTTGGGTTGTATATTCCAATGATGAGCCTCCTCAAAAGTGCTCTAGATCTTCGTGAGCAACCGAGTTGGATGCACTCCCACTAGTTCCATTGGAGAGCTTTCATACACAGCTCTATGTGCATCCGTTGCATGGCAATCACTACTCCTTGCATAGCTTCGATTATAAGACTTCCTCTTGTTTAATGATCACTTACAGCTTTGTGAGACTTTCTTCCATTGTCCCTCTAAACCCCCATTATTATTCTCTTTGCCATAACATCCTGGTGCCAAAACCAAATGCTTACAGTCACCGGTTCAGTAAAACTTCGAAACAGTTGATTCATGACGTTCATGTTTGCTTTTACTTGACTGGATCCTTTCTGTGTTGTGAAAAATTGCTTGATGCTTGAGTAGAAGGATAGAACTTCTACACTGAATACTTAAATCATCTATAATGAACTTTGTATGGTTTCATGTCTTTAGAGCATCATCCATGAAAGATTTTGACTTGTTTAACTGTCTTGCTTTATCATCAGTTTGTTTAATATCAATATAGACATTTACTTTGAATGATTTGATCTCAGTTCACATGCTTTACATTACTATTTGATCAAGATTATGTTGGTAGCATGTCACTGATACGTCTCAAACGTATCTATAATTTTTGATGTTCCATGCTTGTTTTATACCAATTGCTACATGTTTTGCATCTACTTTATATCACTTTTATACATTTTTTGGGACTAACCTATTAACAAGATGCCGAAGTGCCAGTTCCTGTTTTCTGCTGTTTTTGTATTCCAGAAAAGCTAGTCTGGAAATATTCTCGGAATTGGACGAAACTACACGGGGGTGCCTATTTTTCCAGAACACGCCTGACGGAGCGAAGGAGCAGCAGAGGAGGGCCACCAGGGCCCCACACGCCAGGGCGCGGGCCCCCCTCTGCCGCGCCCTGGGTGGTGTGGGCCCCTCGGGGGTCCGCAGCCGCCGCCCTTTCGCCTACTTATTCCCCCCGACGCGAAAACCCTAAGTACCTGAGCAAATATCCACGAAAAGTTCCAGAGACGCCGCCGTCGTCAACCCTAGCTCGGGAGGGTTCAGAACCTCTTCCCGGCACCCTGCCGGAGAGGGGAATCGTCACCGGAGGCTTCTACATCGCCATGCCTGCCTCCGGAGTGATGCGTGAGTAGTTCATCCTTGGACTACGGGTCCATAGCAGTAGCTAGATGGTTGTCTCTCCACTTTGTGCCATCATGTTTAGATCTTGTGAGCTGCCCTACATGATCAAGATCATATTATTGTAATGCTACATGTTGTGTTTGCTGGGATCCGATGAATATTGAATATTATGTCAAGTTGATTATCAATCTATCTTATATGTTATTTAAGATCTTGCATGCTTTCCGTTACTCGTAGATGCTTTGGCCAAGTAGATGCTTGTAACTCCAAGAGAGAGTATTTATGCTAGATAGTGGGTTCATGTCTCCGTTTAACCTGGGACAGTGACAGAAAGTTCTAAGGTTGTGGATGTGCTGTTGCCACTAGGGATAACCTAACGATGCTATGTCCACGGGCATATGTGTTTGTTTACATTACGCACTTTACTTAATGCAATTATCCGTTGCTTGCAACTTAATACCAACGGGGGACTCGGATGACAACCCGGCGGTGGATTATTAGTCATAGATGCTGTTGGATAACGATCTATGTATTATGTCGTAATGCCCAATTAAATATCATAGTAGTCAACATGTCATGTATATGCATTGTCATGCGCTCACTATTCGTCAATTGCCCAGCTGTAATTTGTTCACCCAACATGTTAGTTATCTTTTATGGAGAGACACCACTAGTGAACTGTGGACCCCGGTCCATTCTTTTACACTGATTAAACAACCACAAACTGCAAACTGTTCCTTTTTCATTCTCTGCAATTTAATACTCATTTTCCACACCATACGTTTAATCCTTTGTTTTCAGCAAGCCAGTGAGATTGACAACCTCACTGTTTCGTTGGGGCAAAGTAGTTTGATTGTGTTGTGTGCAGATTCCACGTCAACAGTCCAGACTCCCTGCGACAGCTATTTTTCTGGCGCCGTTGACAACCTTCTGAAGAGTTGCTGCTCCTACTGGTTCGATAACCTTGGTTTCTTTCTGAGGGAAAACTTGCTGCTGACTACATCATACCTTCCTCTTGGGGTCTCCCAACGAACGTGTGTTTCACGTCATCAAGCTATTTTTCTGGCGCCGTTGCCGGGGAGTAGAAGTTCTTCAGGAAGCTCTCTGTCTCCCGTCAACAGCACTATTTTTCTGGCGCCGTTGCCGGGGAGACAGCAGTCTTCTGCAAGGGGAGTTTCACGCTTCCAATCTCTTTACTTTGTTTTTGTCTTGCTTAGTTTATTTTATTTTATCTTGTTTGCTTTCAATTATCAAAAACACAAAAAAATTAGTTACTTGCATCTAGTTTACTTTCAAGTTATTTTCTGTACTGTTTTTATTTCTGCTAAAATGAGTACTCCTGAGAACACTAAGTTGTGTGATTTCACTAGCACGAACAACAATGATTTCATATGCACACCTATTGCTCCACCTGCTGCTTCAGCAGAATTTTATGAAATTAAACCTGCACTTTTAAATCTTGTTATGAAAGAGCAATTTTCTGGTGTTAGTACTGATGATGCTGCTGTTCACCTTAATAACTTTGTTGAACTTTGTGAAATGCAAAAGCTCAAGGAAGTAGATGGTGATATTATTAAACTGAAACTTTTTCCTTTCTCCTTGAGAGGACGTGCTAAAGAATGGTTGCTATCTTTGCCTAGAAATAGTATTGATTCATGGACTAAATGCAAAGATGCTTTTATTGGAAAATATTATCCTCCTGCTAAGATTATTTCTTTGAGAAGTAGCATAATGAATTTTAAGCAATTTGATAATGAACATGTTGCTCAAGCATGGGAGAGAATGAAATCATTGGTTAAAAATTGTCCCACTCATGGACTGACTACTTGGATGATCATCCAAACCTTCTATGCAGGATTAAATTTTTCTTCGAGGAATTTATTGGATTCGGCCGCTGGAGGTACCTTTATGTCCATCACTTTGGGTGCTGCAACAAAGCTTCTTGATGATATGATGATTAATTATTCTGAGTGGCACACCGAGAGAGCTCCAACAGGTAAGAAGGTAAATTCTGTTGAGGAAACCTCCTCCTTGAGTGCCAAAATTGATACTATTATGTCTATGCTTGCAAATGGTCAAACACATGTTGATCCAAATAATGTTCCTTTAGCTTCTTTGGTTGCTCAAGAAGAGCATGTTGATGTGAACTTCATTAAAAATAATAATTTCAACAACAATGCTTATAGGAATAATTTTGGTAATAGCAATTATAGGCCCTATCCTTCTAATAGTGGCAATGGTTATGGAAATTCCTATAGTAACTCCTACAATAATAATAAGAGTGTACCCTCTGATCTTGAAGTTATGCTTAAGGATTTTATTAGTACACAAACTGCTTTCAATAAAACTGTTGAGGAGAAATTTGGGAAAATTGATGTGCTTTCCTCTAAAGTTGATAGTCTTGCTCTTGATGTTGACTTATTGAAACTAAAGAACATGCCTCATGATGTTAAAGAGAGCAAAACTCTCAATGCTATACAAGTTAAAATTGATAACAATGTGAGGATGTTAGCTGAATTGCATGCTAGATGGGAAAGAGAGGATGAAATTGCTAGAAAGAACAATATTGCTAGAGTTTATACTATTACTACTTCTGAAAATGCTTCAAACTCAAGTGTTAACAAACCTCCTACCATTAATGGCAAGATAGTTGGTGTTGGTAATGTTTCCACTTCTATTGCAAAATGTCCTAAATTGCCTGATAACTCTGAAACTGTCCTTGATAAAGATGCTGAAATTTCTAGCAATAAGGAAGAGAATAATTCCATTACTTTTGATGATAATGACTTTGATTTTGATGGTTGCAATATTTCTGAAGTAATTAAGTTCTTGCAAAAGCTAGCTAGAAGTCCTAATGCTAGTGCTATAAACATGGCTTTTACTAAACATATTACTAATGCTCTACAAGTTAGGGAAGAGAAATTAAAACATGAAGCTTCTATCCCTAGGAAGTTAGAAGATGGTTGGGAGCCCATCATTAAATTGAAATTGAATGACTTTGATTGCAATGCTTTGTGTGACCTTGGTGCTAGTATTTCTGTTATGCCTAAAAGATTATATGATATGCTTGATTTAGCACCTTTGGAAAATTGTTACTTGGATGTTCACCTTGTTGATTCTACTATTAAAAAACCTTTGGGAAGAATTGATGATGTTCTTATCATGGTTAACAACAATTATGTCCCCGTTGATTTTATTGTCTTGGATATTGAGTGCAATCCATCATGCCCTATTGTGTGGGAAGACCTTTTCTTAGGACTGTAGGTGCTATTATTGATATGAAAGAAGGGAATATAAAATATCAATTTCCTCTCAAGAAAGGTATGGAACACTTTCCTAGGAAGAAGATTAAGCCACCTTATGATTCTATTGTTCGAACAAATACAATGTTGATGCTTCTTCACTTGGTAATACTTGATGCATGCTTTGTGCCTAGCTAAAAGGCGTTAAAGAAAAGCGCTTATGGGAGGCAACCCATTTTATTTTTCTGCAATTTTTCTTTTATTGAGTCAAGGAGTTTGTTTACTTCTGTAGCAACTCCTTTGTATCTTTATTTTCTCGCATTGTTGTGCCAAGAGTAGCCTCTAATGATAAGATGATGCTTAATTTTGATTGCTGCGCAGAAACAGATTTTTGCTGTTCACTGTACGAAATTCCTAAAATCACCAGATTGTTAAAAATCTGAAATTTTTGTGCGTAATCTTTATGAATGTCTGAAACTTTCATTAGTTCAGAGTTTCTCGATCTGAGCGTCGTAAGTGCCTCGAAAAAATTCGTCTTTGCGGACTGTTCTGTTTTAGACAGATTATGCCTTTTTATTTTTGCATTCTCTCTTTTACTAGTGTTGAGTGAAATTCTTTTTTGGGTGGAAGAGCTTCACATAACATCAGTGGCTGTAGCTAATGTTTAAAGTAACAAATCATATTGCGTCTTTACAGAACATGTGAATTTTTGATTATGCACTAACCCTCTAATGAGATCTACTTTGAGTTTGGTGTGACGGAAGTTTTCAAGGGTCAAGAGAGAAGGATGATATAATAGGATCAAGAAGAGTGAAGAGCTTAAGCTTGGGGAGGCTCCCATGGATCTCCCCAGCATATTTCAAGAAGACTCAAGCGTCTAAGCTTGGGGATGCCCATCCCCTTCTTCATCGTCAAAATTATCAGGTCATCTCTAGTGAAACTATATTTTAATTCTTTCACATCATATGTGCTTTTCTTGGAGCGTCTGTGTGCTTTTATTTTCAGTATTGCACTTTTATTTTCAATAAAGCTTGACTGGACCCTAGCATTCTTGATTGGGAGAGAGACACGCTCCGCTTTTTCATGAGAATACTCCTATTCTTCACTTATATTTGTTGAGTATTCATATCTAGCGCTGTTCAGCTTTTAGCTCTTGTTTTCATGTATCTCTTGTCAGAGCTATTAGCTTTCTTTTGTAGAAAGTACTCTCTTGCTTCACTTATATTTGTTTGGAGAGTTGATGAAATAAATTGATTGGTGTTTGGTTGGTTCAGAAAATGTTGCATGTGGTAATTGGTATAAGGAAAAACTTGCTTAATCTTGTAGATCACTAAAATGGATAACTTGATGCTTGTCAATTGTTTTGAGTTAACAAGTAGATCATGATTAAATTGTGCATCACATGAGTTAAGCCTATTAGTGAAGAACTACCGTAAAGCTTGTTGAAAATTTGGTTTGCATCGGTGGTACTCTAAGGTCTAGATATTTTCTAATAACAGGGTTTGGTTAACAAGGAAGACGGTATGAAGTCTTATAACGTTTGCAATATGTTTGTCATATAAAACTTGGTGTACGGGTTGATATTCTTGTTTGCTTACATAACCTTGCTAGCCTAAACTCTGTACTGAGAGGGAATGCTTCTCGTGCATCCAAATCCTTGAGCCAAAATCCATGCCATTTGTGTCCACCATAACTACCTATATGTGGTATTTCCTTGCCACTCCAAGTAAATTTTTCATGTGCTACCTTTAAATTATTCAAAATGTTATTATTCCCTTTTTGTGTCAATGTTTACTAGCTCATGAGGAATTAGTGTGGTTATTCTTTATTCTATTTGTCGAGTGGACTTTTACACCTGGACTAGTGGCATATACATCCGCTTATCCAATAACTTGCAAAAAGAGCTGGCAACGGGGTGCCCAGTCCCAATTAATTACAACTTTAACCAATTAATTCTCTTCACACTTTTGCCCTGATTCATCAGTAAGCAATGACAAACAGTGAAATACCTGAATGTGTGTAAACCAAAGAGAAAGAGGGATGATCTGCCTTGCTGGTAGAAATAACGTCCTTCATGGGAGCCGCTCTTAAAAGTCCGTTCGACAGGTAGAATACTGTTCTCACCCGCTACCATTCGTTGACAATTAACAAACACCTCTCAAAAATAGATACTCCTCCATGGTATGTGATTGATGGAAGGCACCCGAGGATTCGGTTAGCCATGGCTTGTGTTAGCAAGGTTGGGAGGAGTATCAAATATTTTATGCAATCTCTATATGCTTTCAAAAACCTAAAAGCTCTAGCACATGATTTAATCCCTGCTTCCCTCTGCGAAGGGCCTTTCTTTTACTTTTATGTTGAGTCAGTTTTCCTATTCTTTCTGTCTTCCACAAGCAAACACTAGTGTCAACTTTGTTACAACATGCGTTATATGCAATGTATTGGACTTGTTATACTACTTTGTGTTGACAATATCCATGAGATAAATATGTTGAAAGTTGAAGCAAATGCTGAAACTAAATTCTTCCTTTGTGTTGATTAAATACCTTTTGTTAGAAACTATTGCTTTATGAGTTAACACTTATGCAAAACTGTTTGATGCTTGTCTCGAAAGTACTATTCATGAAAACGTTTAGCTTGTGTGATTCATTGTTTACTCATTATCTATTTGTAGCAAATTATAGACCATTGACTTGGATCACTTCATTCATTTACATGTGCCTTGCAATATTATATGATCAAGATTATGATAGTAGCATGTCACCTCAAAAATTATTTGTTTTTATCGTTTACCTACTCGAGGACGAGTAGGAACTAAGCTTGGGGATGCTGATACGTCTCAAACGTATCTATAATTTTTGATGTTCCATGCTTGTTTTATACCAATTGCTACATGTTTTGCATCTACTTTATATCACTTTTATACATTTTTTGGGACTAACCTATTAACAAGATGCCGAAGTGCCAGTTCCTGTTTTCTGCTGTTTTTGTATTCCAGAAAAGCTAGTCTGGAAATATTCTCGGAATTGGACGAAACTACACGGGGGTCCTATTTTTCCAGAACACGCCTGACGGAGCGAAGGAGCAGCAGAGGAGGGCCACCAGGGCCACACGCCAGGGCGCGGCCCCCCTCTGCCGCGCCCTGGGTGGTGTGGGCCCCTCGGGGGTCCGCAGCCGCCGCCCTTTCGCCTACTTATTCCCCCGACGCGAAAACCCTAAGTACCTGAGCAAATATCCACGAAAAGTTCCAGAGACGCCGCCGTCGTCAACCCTAGCTCGGGAGGGTTCAGAACCTCTTCCCGGCACCCTGCCGGAGAGGGGAATCGTCACCGGAGGCTTCTACATCGCCATGCCTGCCTCCGGAGTGATGCGTGAGTAGTTCATCCTTGGACTACGGGTCCATAGCAGTAGCTAGATGGTTGTCTCTCCACTTTGTGCCATCATGTTTAGATCTTGTGAGCTGCCCTACATGATCAAGATCATATTATTGTAATGCTACATGTTGTGTTTGCTGGGATCCGATGAATATTGAATATTATGTCAAGTTGATTATCAATCTATCTTATATGTTATTTAAGATCTTGCATGCTTTCCGTTACTCGTAGATGCTTTGGCCAAGTAGATGCTTGTAACTCCAAGAGAGAGTATTTATGCTAGATAGTGGGTTCATGTCTCCGTTTAACCTGGGACAGTGACAGAAAGTTCTAAGGTTGTGGATGTGCTGTTGCCACTAGGGATAACCTAACGATGCTATGTCCACGGCATATGTGTTTGTTTACATTACGCACTTTACTTAATGCAATTATCCGTTGCTTGCAACTTAATACCAACGGGGGACTCGGATGACAACCCGGCGGTGGATTATTAGTCATAGATGCTGTTGGATAACGATCTATGTATTATGTCGTAATGCCCAATTAAATATCATAGTAGTCAACATGTCATGTATATGCATTGTCATGCGCTCACTATTCGTCAATTGCCCAGCTGTAATTTGTTCACCCAACATGTTAGTTATCTTTTATGGAGAGACACCACTAGTGAACTGTGGACCCCGGTCCATTCTTTTACACTGATTAAACAACCACAAACTGCAAACTGTTCCTTTTTCATTCTCTGCAATTTAATACTCATTTTCCACACCATACGTTTAATCCTTTGTTTTCAGCAAGCCAGTGAGATTGACAACCTCACTGTTTCGTTGGGGCAAAGTAGTTTGATTGTGTTGTGTGCAGATTCCACGTCAACAGTCCAGACTCCCTGCGACAGCTATTTTTCTGGCGCCGTTGACAACCTTCTGAAGAGTTGCTGCTCCTACTGGTTCGATAACCTTGGTTTCTTTCTGAGGGAAAACTTGCTGCTGACTACATCATACCTTCCTCTTGGGGTCTCCCAACGAACGTGTGTTTCACGTCATCAGTCACTTTAAAATTTATCTTTTTGTTATCGTTTACCTACTCGAGGACGAGCAGGAACTACGCTTGGAGATGCTTGATACGTCCAAAACGTATCTATAATTTTTGATGTTCCATGCCTGTTATATATTAAATACCACAAGTTTTATTTACACTTTATATCATTTTTATGCATTTTCTGGGACTAACCTATTAACAAGATGCCATAGTGCCAATTCCTGTTTTCTGCTTTTTGTTTCAGAAATTCTCTTCTGGAAATATTCTCCAAAAGGCACGCCAATTTACCTGATTTATTTCTGCACAGGAACGAAGCACCAGTCCGAAGGAGAAGCCCAGGAGGCAGCCCAGGAGAGGAGGCAGGCCCACGGCGCGGCCAGGGGTGGCCCCGCCGCCACCCCGCCTGGCCCACCTGGTGCCCCCTGGCGCCCCTCTTTCACCTATAAATTACATCTATTCGAAAAACCCTAAACACCCGATCAGAAAGTCCACGAAAAGTTCCGTCGTCGCCATCGTCGTTAACCCTAGTTCGGGAGGGTTCTGGAGTTCTTCCCGGCACCCCGCCGGAGGAGAAATCATCACCGGAGGGCTCTTCATCACCATGCCTGCTCCGGAGTGATGCGTGAGTAGTTTCTTCACGGGACTACGTGTCCATAGCAGTAGCTAGTTGGTAGTCTCTCCACCTTGTGCTATCATGTTTAGATCTTGTGAGCTGCCTAACATGATCAAGATCATCTTTATGTAATGCTATATGTTGTGTTTGCTGGGATCCGATGAATTGTGAAGTTATGATCAAGTTTGTTCATCTATTTATATCCATGTTTTATCTATGTTCCTACATGCTCTCCGTTGTTAGTAGATGCTTCGGCCAAGTAGATGCTAATGACTGCAAGAGGGAGTATTTATGCTAGATAGTGGGTTCATGCCTCTAGAAGCCTGGGCTCGAGATGACAGAAACGACTAAGACAGTAGATGTGTTGTTGCCACTAGGGAGAAAACAATTTTGCTGTGTCTATATGTCATATGCATTGTTTACATTACACACTTTGTTTAATTCTTTTATCTGTTGCTTGCAACTTAATACTCACGGAGACACGGAAGTTATCCTGGGGGTGGATTATTAGTTATAGATGCAACTAGTGTGCGGTCTATGTATATTGATGTAATGCCCAATAGATCTAACAATGAACATGTTCTTATCATATCTTGCATTATCATGCATTTGCACCTTGTCAATTGCCAAACTGTAATTTGTTTACCCAACATATTTATCTGTTTTATGAAGAGACACCACTAGTGAACTGTGGACCCGGTCCTTTATTCCACACTGATAAAAACACTGTTTCCACCATGCTCTGCATTTATTTCCTCGCTGTTCCTTTTTGCACTCACCAATACTTTCCTCACCATACGTTTAATCCTTTGTATTCAGCAAGCCGGGGAGATTGACAACCTTCCTGTTTCGTTGGGGCAAAGTACTTTGATTGTATTGTGTGCAGGTCCACGTCAGTGATCGTAATGACGCCGCTGACACCGTGTTGAAGCTCTTCCAATCCTACTGGTTCGATAACCTTGGTAGATTTCATGGGAAAATTGCTGTTGCACTACTTCATACCTTCCTCTTAGGGTCTCCCAACAAACGTGTGTTTCCACGTCACCACACTTCAAAGATAAATCAGTCGCCAATAGCAAACTATTAACCATTAATTATTGGAATAACTATATGAGAGTTAACTACATATTTTGACGGAGCTCCGTGCTCTCTCAAACTTTATTTTCTAATATGTAGTCATCTTGCAGATAAGGCATTAAGATCAAATACCAACTTTTAAGTGAATTGCATAAGTCTTTCATTCAGGAATCTCTCAAGGTAGTTTGATAAATATTGTCTTTGAAGTTGCATCATCTTGCCGAAATGAGATAATTTCTGCAGAAATTTGATAATGCATTATTCCCAACTAGTTATGCACGGTGATGAAGTATATTGAAACATTCTCTCCCTTTATCTATCAAAGAACACCTAAACAATTTTAATAAGACAAACTTTCATGACAAATCTTTCTTCCCGAAAGTACCACAAATTACATAAAATCCAGAAGATGCACGTAAGGGTCTTCATTGACGTGTCCTAAAAAAGCTTTATCCTGCACTTCACGAATAAGATCACCTTCAATAGAAAATTCTCCAGTTGTTATTGTAGAGATAAATATAGGAGATTGAATGATATATTTTGAAGGAGCTCCATGCTCTCTAACAAAATTACCATTTATAATTTATAGTCATCCTTTACAAATAAGGTGTTAAGATCAACAATAATTAACTTATCAAGTCTCGTAATGAATTATGGAAGTCTTTCCTCCGATATAGGACCTCTTTGCAGCCACTTGGACCCCGCCAAGGCGATAACCATGGTGGCCAAGCATATGACTTCAATGGACTTGCGAACACTACAGACGTCGACCCCTCCTTCTGAAACTGTCGGATCACCCAGTGGCACGAGTCGAGGAATGATGGCATGCCTAATCACTTACGACGTGTGGTTCTTCACTTGTGCTTAAGGCGTAACGAGGCTTATCCTAGTGGTGAAGCTTCATTGGGGCTAAAGGTGGGGGAGGGGGGCCTTGGCCCCCTTATACTTTTGAAAATCATAAGATTAGTTATGTTGATTATATATTTAGTGAATAAATTTAAAATGACATTCAGAACTTGCTACATGTGTTGGCACCACCATATTGTGTATTTCATAACAATGCTATGGCCTAGTAGATATTAAATATTATTGTATATAAGGATTTTGTGCATATTCAATCGCAACATTTAAAACATAACACAATAATATAATTTTTTAAACTTAAAAAAACATAATTAATTCATGTTGTTTAACTATACATATGTATGCACCTTTGTTCAAAATAGTCCCACTTTCTTACAAGTCGTGACATGCCTTTATCCTTGATCATTAATTAATAAAACAACATGTAGATTAGTCAAGAAGAAACTTTACCCTAGCACGACTTAATATTAAGAGGCAATTGTATTGAAAATCCCGCATCAGATTTGCTTAAATTGGCACCATATAAGCAATATGTTCTCTAGTTTATTTATACTTGAGTAAATTAGGCCCCCATCATTTTATTTTTGCCAAGCCTACCTATTTGCTCTTAATTAATACTTCCTCGAATCCAGAAAAACCATCTAAAGGTATACATAATAGTTGTACTGGCTGTGCAATTTTCCTACGATACTTTTAATGGATCGGAGGGAGTAAGAAACTTATCAACATTTATTCAACTAAAGCATATAATATAAAATAATTTTATGATCATTCTAATAATATTGATTTTATATTAAAGATGAAGATATCTTTCCTATGCATATGTCAATTTTTACAAAAAAAAAAAACAGATTTTGCGTCAATTTAGAATGCAAATAATTGTGAACAGAGGGACTATTTGTCATTTCTCAAACATTCTTAATTAATAACAGTGTAACCCTCATGCAAATCCATTAGATGGTTTTAATGAGATGTGTGGATGAAAAATGTTTCAGTATGGATGTTTAGTGCTTATTTGCTTCTTTTCCCTAATAGGTAACATTTCAGACAAATTATGTTGCTCCAATTATTATTGATAAAAATCCATAGTAATATTAATAATCATAATAATAAAATAATTTAAATTTTCTCTTTGAGGTAAATCCTTATATCTGATTCTTCAGATATTTTATCCAAGTAATTAAAATCATTTATCAACGTTGCAAGTCAAAGCTTGACTAATAGTATGTCAAAAAATTGGTCCAAAACCTATATGTGAATGGGATGGAGGAGTTGAAATCATATAAATTTAACCTTTGATACTAGTCATGTACGTAGAAGACAATGAAATCATTTATTATGAAATTAGATCCGAAAAGCTATTGTGTATTATCGAAAAAAAAAAGGTAGTGTGTTCATGATATGGCCAACATACATGATTACGAGAACCATCATCTTAATGGGACCACAACGAAATCTGAATTGTTCTCTCTCCTCCGAAAATCATATTTCTACGCTTCCAAAAATTTGTGAACTGAGCAGAAGCCACGGAGTCAAACTTTGTAGTGTTATTAAGTAACAAATTTGGAACTCGCTACACAACACAAATATTTTGTGATATTTGTATAGACCAGAAATTGTCATATTTATACCTTTATCCATTTTCTACATAAGTATATTTTTAAATTTTCTGGAACTTGAAATACGCATTTTCACCTTTATAGGTATGTATTTCTGGTTTAGTAGTGCTCCCATTCGAATACCTTCCATATGGATTCTCGTATGTGCCAGAGTTTCCCGCATCATAGTAGAATTTTATACAAAAATATATGATCTCATTCGTTAACCAAAAATGTAAATCAAATAAACTGAAACAAATACAATTGATAAAAAGATCATGATAAATTGATTGTTGCATTAATAAGGATCCTTAAAGTAGCCCCATACATATCCATATTTGGCAATCTTGATGTTCCACCATGATTTCCTAAAACACAATTAACAATAAAATAAATAACATCACCAAAACATTATCAGAGAGCTAGCTTAAGATTGTTCAACATATTATTAATGTGGACAGAGACCCCTTACCCCTTGTAAGACAGGATGTCGAACCTCAGGTATTATTAGAAAAATAGATTGGAATATTAACAAAAGAATGACATGAACCTTGACCGAAACATACTTGTCACAATCATCACCGTTGCCATCATAGAGTGATCATGTCGAAGCACATGGTGATAGTCTATTGGATCCAGACCTATCAATGGTGAGACTATCATACGCTACGTCGTGTCAGTCGGGTTGGTCACAATGGGCGCACCATGAGATTAACATTACCATAATGTCGAATTCAGTGCGTCGACACCTTCACCTTCAAGGTATCGTCGTCAAGGACATACAAATATAACATATGTAGAATCAAGTTAGACCGAAATCAAACATTGGTCTATGGTTTCTTCCATCTCTTCTCGAAATAGGCTTTTGCCCCGCTTTATAAATAAATACACAAGGCCGAACCGATACAAAGTGATGAGGAAAACCTCTTAAAAAGCAGATCAAAGATAACAAAACAATATAAGAGTAGCCACACCCCACGAGGAACCCACGACTACCAACAAGAGGAGACATGGCGCCTCCTTGTGAAACCACCAGACGTCGTCGCGTCACATGTACACACCAAGTTGTCCCTGGAGAGGGCCGTATGCCCTCTCTCTCCAGGCCATGGAGCACCGATCCTGCCAGCTAACAACGAGTCACATATATATGATAGGAGGCCCCCAAGACCACCCCACGCGAGAGCTGAAGAAGCCTTGAGACAGAATCCGAACTTGCCCGTCGATGACTAGAGGCGTGACCAAAAGATACCGGGAGCTCCACGACGACACCCCCAAAAAGGTGACGACGCAGAGCGCCTCAGTTGCCCAGACCAAAGTCGGGGGGCTTCACCCGAAGCTCTATCGTGGGGGTGACCACAATGATGCTCCCAATAGGGTAACGACACCCACTAGTATTGCCGCCGCTGGCGTCGGAGCGCTGGGCTTTCGCCCAAAATCATCCCCACGCCACTCAAGGTACATTCGGCCTGGTGCCATCAAATAAGTCCTCCATGGCACGATCTGGGAGCCGCCATTGCCGAGACATTGCCAACCTCAGGATTCCCCGCCACCCGCTCCACGCCGTCCACGCATTTCTTCCATCTCTGGGCCCAAAAATTAAGGGGACGGACACCGGCGAACGGATTGGAGCTGCTCTCCGGCAGTTAGGATTTCTGTAACTGTGTGTGAGTCGTGCGACGGTGTGTAATCGTACGTATAGGGGAATAATCACGAAAGACTTTGTGAGGCCTACGTGCATGTGAAATGCAAGGAGGAGACGAAGACAGAATATATGCAGGTTAGGAGAGTAGCACACATCAATATAGACAGGCGAATCCATTCCGCTCGTGGTGCTAATCCGATGTTGTTCTGTTCGTCGTCTACAAGCTGGATCAACGCACATGCTTTGTTTCTCGTGATATATACGCTCAGTAGACAGAAACACTCAGGTACGTTGTGGGCTCGGTTGGGACCGCTGAAAGGTTCTCAGGGCCTAGCCCTAGCCTGCCCACAGCCCGGCCCCGTTCTGGAGTCCCACATTTATAGCAAGACGTACCGCTGCTAAAAAGCCGGCCATGTCTGCATTATGAACTGGCCCTACATACTTGAACCCAAGCCCGGCCCGGCCTGATCTTGTTTGTCTCCTTCGACAGCCCTATAAAAGGGCACCCCCTTCTCCCTGGCGTAGCATCGTGCAATAATAGCTGCACTATCACTTCACTTGGGTCAACACATAAATCACGTAGCTACTTAAGCTAGGGGAAGAAGCTAGCTATCTAGCTCGATCCCGGTGGCCGGTGAACTGAAAATGGCGGCGTCGACCGGAGCTGCTGCCGGTGGCAGGCGTCCCAAGAGCAAGATAGGAGGGGAGAAGCTGATCATCCGGTCGGAGAAGGTGCGGCTCGTCGACATCCTGTCCATGCTGCTCCTGCGGCGGCCCATCACCAGCTACGCCTTCGTCGACGCCAGCGACCAAACCGTGCTCGACGTCGGCGACGCGCCGCCAAGCCCCCTCGTCGCCCTTGTCCAGGCCATTCTCAAGCTCTTCGCCGCCGCATACTGGCCGATGAAGGTGCTCGGCATCGCCCTCGAGTTCCTCCTCAACTTTGTCGCCCTCAACGGCGGACTCCTCGGCGTCGTGTGGAACATCGTCAGATGTACGTTCGAACACACGAATACATGCATGCACATACATATAATTAAGAATCTTTATCTTAATTGGTTTAACTCATGATCAAAATTTGAAATTAGGGCCTATATAACACAAACTGAAAAAAGTACGTACATACATGGACGAGCTAGCCAAAGCACTGCTCAAAACAAAACAAAAAGGCTAGCCAAAGCTGATGAAACAATATTTGATTGAACTTAACTTCTCAAACTGAGCTACAAAAAGTACTACGTACGTACACACATGTGTAATGACCGAATACATGGAAATAATTATATGTACATGCATGCATGACTGTACTGAACGGAATGACGACGACGCGGACACATGCACGTACATGCAGTTAAGCTGGTGATCCCGCTGGACCGGGAGGCGCCCGACTTCGTGACGGTGATCGGGATGATCGACGGGAGGACGGAGCTGAAGCCGGCGCCGCCGTCCACCTCCAGCGGCGACATGCGACATCTGCAGGTGCTCGACGTCGTCGTCTCTGGCGAAACCTCAGACCTGGAGAGCGGCGGGTGCGCCGCGACGCCCCTCGTCGTGCAGGAGTACCTCGTCTCCGAGGTCACCGTCATGGCGTCCAAGATCGCCTACGAGAACAGGGGCTACATCAAGAACGTGGTCAACAACGTCTGGAAGGTAATTATCCTAGTACACTCGTAAAACGTTCAATACTAATCGTGTAAACACGTAAATATCCAGCTGATAACGAGCGCGTTGCAACCAGTAAGTATCGCGAGAAAAGGTGATAGAATATATGCTGATTTCGTGTGGACGAAGTAAAATTTTGCCTAAAGTAGTACATGCGAGTGTCTACCACATGGTATTCAATCTAAAAGAGAACCCACACCTGTACGAACTGCTTGGAAACAATTGACGAACATGGAACTAAAGGAAGCCATCTTTTTTAGTTAGGTATCTCTAGATCTTACAACCGTTTCTCATAAACTTAACCTTTTCGATTTTGCTATTTTTTGGCTAGCTGAGAATTAAGTTAGTGGTCAGTCACAAGTCTTATACCATCGAATATGTATCGTGATTCGTACACTTACGAGTTGCAAGTTGGGTTACAGCTGAGTTTTTCAGTTGTAGTTGGGCTTGTAACTGAGAAAAACTGTTGGATTTGCTTCGTGATTCATGTTGAGTATTAGTCACAACATGCGTTGCAAACTTGCAATTGAAATTTGATTATGTCACGCCCTAACTTATTTATCTTAACTAATGTATATCTATTTGTGTGTACCATGATTTGCAGTTTAATTTCGTGGGGTTCTACAACGGCTGGAACAGTAAGTAGCAAACTCGAGACACACAAATAGTAAGGTACGGTGTATCTATGTTGTACTTGGTGTTTAAAAAACATCTACCGATACTTGCAGAGTTCCTAAATGATGACACCACGCAATCGTTCGTGATGACGGACGTGGCCAAGGACGCGAGCTTCGTGATGGTAGCGTTCCGCGGCACGGAGCCTCTCAACATGAGGGACTGGTCGACGGACGTGGAGCTGTCGTGGCTGGGCATGGGCGCCATGGGCAAGGTCCACGTCGGCTTCCTCAAGGCGCTGGGGCTCCAGGAAGAGGACGAGAAGAACCCCGCGCGCGCCTTCCCCCGGGAGGCCGCCGCCGCCCCCAAGGGCAAGTCCTTCGCCTACTACCAGCTCCGCCGTGTGGTCCGGGAGCAGCTCAAGAAGCACCCCAACGCGCGCCTCTACGTCACCGGGCACAGCCTCGGCGGCGCGCTCGCCGCCCTCTTCCCGGCGCTCCTGGCGTTGCACGGCGAGAAGGACATCCTGGGCAAGCTCAGCTCCGTGCAGACCTACGGCCAGCCGCGCGTCGGCGACATCACGTTCGTGGAGTTCTTCCGCGCCGCGACCAAGGCGACGACCTGCTACGACCGCGTGGTGTACCGGTACGACATCGTGCCCCGGGTGCCGTTCACGGCGCCGGTGGCCAAGTTCTGCCACGGCGGGACCTGCGTATACTACGACGGGTGGTACCACGGCAAGGAGCTCGCCGGCGACGAGCCCGACCCCAACTACTTCGACCCACGGTACGTGCTGTCCAAGTATGGCAACGCCGTGGGCGACCTGGTGAAGGGGGCGTTCCTGTGGACCAGGGCCGGCCGCGACTACCGCGAGGGCGTCGTCTCCCTGGTCTACCGCTGCTTCGGCCTCGCCATCCCCGGCTTGGCGTCGCATAGCTTACGCGACTACGTCGACGCCGTCCGCCTCGGCCGCATCGCGCCCAAGCAAGTCTAGATCCAGCAGCAACCGGCCGGATGGCAGACGCGAGGGAGATGATTGACCAATCGATGAATAAGTTGCGTATGTTGTGTCTTGTGTGTGTGTGTGTAAGTGTGTTCAACTTATGTAATACTACTACTGCCTACAAAACTCAAAATACAAGGCATATTGTTATATCGGTACTATTTTATAACTTGGACTAATACGTGTGATAAAACATATATGGTCATTAATATGTTTTTACAAAAGTAAAGTAATGATAAGACATCCCAAATTAAAGACGATTAAAACAATAAATATTTGTGCTGGAAATAGAACCATATCATTCTAATGGCCATATATTAATATATATGACACCCATAGTTTATCTCTTACACATTTTTACACTAAAAAAGATACCTTCTCATTTGCGAGGGCAACCGTGATAGTTTATGAGAAAGAGAGAAGAGCGAGTTCACCGAAAATGCATTTCTTATGGCGCCATGGCCTACCGCTACCGGTCAGTCATGCGCCGACAATCCCTCGTAGATTCCTGCTAGGCCCCTCGTCATATATTATTTGTTTCATATTGATATGGCATGTATTTGACATATATACGAAACCGTAATAAATCTGGCAATTTTTTTTGAATCGAGATGTACCGTAATTTGATTGAAAAATGGTTGACATGGTCCAAATATGTGTTGGATCTATAAAGAACGTTTCTGAATTAAAAAATTCAGTACTGTTTCATTTAAATTTGATATATTTGAAACGAATGCCATATCAATACAAAACAAGAAAAAATATGACGAGAGAGCGAAGCACGAATCAGGAGGGTCCTTAAGGACCGTGAACGGCAGATGAATGACAGGTGGGACTATCATTGCTCTTTAGCTTGAGACAACCATTTGCCAAATTAGAGTAGTACTTTATTCTTCACTTTTCGCATCCGTTCGCGTACGGGACAACTGAATTAAGCTAGCAAAAAACAACCACGACGAGGAACCATCTCGGGCGCGATGGCTGGCCTTCCTTGTCGATCGACCGTCGTACGTACAGCACTCACTACCCCTCCCTCTCGAAGAGTCGTTGACGAAGCGGGTCTGCGGCTGCACCGCCGGCGGATCAGGCGTCTGGGCACCGCACGCCTCCCCGGCCGGCGGGGCCTTCTCCTTCTCAGCGGGCCTCTCCTCCTTCGCCGGCGCGTACTTCTTCTCCGTCGCCGCCGCGGGCTTCTTCTCCGGCTTGGGCGCCATGGATGTTTGGAAGAGCAGCTGGTGAGACTTGTGAGTTGCAGATGCTGTTTGGGTTCTGAAGAGGCAGCGAATTTATAGAGCGGAAGGAAGAGGGGTGTGCTCATCGGTTGAGTGAGTGACGGTGCTTGTTTCGGAGACACGTGAACTCCATGCAAGTTGCATCCATCCACGCGATCGAACATGGCCAGCGACGACGATTAATTCTTTATTATCAAGTTGAACGCGCCCCATTCTGATGATTATTCTAGGACTACATGCAACAATAATTTCTTATCTCCGCGTGAATGTATCCACACATCATGTATGCATGGTCGCATCTCGAGCAAGAAATAAATTCGTAGATTGTCTTCATTTGAGCCTGAACATTCGCTCTCACGTAGATTGTCTTCATTTGAGCAATTTTTTTATGGGCTAGTTCAGCAACTCTTCATCCTTGGGGTGGACCTAATATTGACAAGCCAAATTGTTAGATTGTACATACTAGTTCAAGTTGGCAATGAACAAGGAAGAGCAAAATACGATTCCATGTGAGGGTACACGGAAACTAACCGTGAGGTGTGCAAGCAACTTCACTGCAACCATCATGAGAGTCGTCATGTGTTCATACCAAACTACCCCTTGCATCTGCTTCAGTTGGTTAATCCTAACCCACTTGGCTCTCCACTTTCTTATATGGTTGTAAATTTGAGTGTTGGTGATAGTAAGTCCAGTGAAGTCAAGAACATCATCGCTGACCCCTTCCTCACATACTGATCTTTGAAGCCTTTGTCAAAGTGGATCCCCTTCTGCACTAGCTCAACAACCCTGTTCAGAACAAAGAGTGACACAGTGCATTACCAGCCTATGAGGCGCTTCATCAGTTTCAGAATGCACTCTCTTTGTAGGCCCCTTGGCAAGCATCTCAGATTGCACAGGTGAGTCAGTGACTGGATCCAAGGGATTGCATTCACAGGCACTATATCCAGAGGTTTGGAGGGCGGTGCAATGTCGTTCAGGTCAGGCAGTGCATTCTCACATAGCATTTGCAGAGGTACTCTGTTCTTACGACGGACCTGATCCTACAACCATTTTTATGTTGTCATAGTCAGGTAATCTATGAAGATGAATACATCTGGAGATCCACGCACTACACAATCAATCTACGAAGCCTACGATAAGCAGCAGAGCTCCCGCCTTCTCCCATGGCTGCAGCTGCTCTGCGCCGTGTTCGTCTAGGTCGCACGCCCGCAGCCTGGCTCCACGGAAACGGCCTATTCGGCCGTTCCCAGCGGGCCTGGCCCGAGGCTGATTTAAGCAGCGTGCTAGCCTGGCCCAACACCCTTCGCACGCATCCAATCACCCGAGCCTTGCACCTGGCGGGGCTGGTTGGAACATATGCAGCCTATCAAACGCGCCCAAAGTTGCTCAAGTTGAGCCATCAAACTACCATAACCTTGAAATACAAAATTTCCATGCATGCTTTCAGGCAATAATACATTTGACCAGATACCAAAACAGTTTCTAGGTAAATTAGAACTCACTGACCAAGAGAAACGACAGCAACAGAAGCCAAAGATTGGGTGGTTCAGAGAAAGGTGATCTCTCGATAGTCGATCCGCACTTCGACGCTGTAGCCAGACTGCACAACACAAGATCATGTCATCATGAAAATTTGCTTAAAAGATTGACTACACATAGGTTACTGTTTATTTTGTATCCTGAACTTTTTTTTGCGGGGAAAAGAGGTGATATATTAAAACAAAGTTCTTACAGAAAACCCCAGAACGCACACAGATATTACAAAGAAGTCCTTCTGGAGCTCGACACCGCCGGCAACCGCAGAACGTGCCACTGGCGCGCCGCCGCCACTGCATCACAGACGCCTTGGATTCGATGCAGCCCCTCCGCGGACGGGAAGTCAACGGACCTCAGCTCCGGGGAGCCTCCATCCTGTGCCACCGTCGTCGTCGCCTTGCTCATCACCTTCATCTTCCGCTTATTCAACCGCCGGATCCGCCATCCCTCTGACTCCGGTGAGGGGAAGTCACCCCCAGCAGCTCCGCAGAGCTCCGAGCGCGACGGAGGAAGAAGATCCACAGCAGAGCTCCTTGGAACACCGCCATGAAAGGGGAAGATCTTCTCCTGCAAAAACCACTCCGGCCTCGCCTCCACCTTCCCGACGCCGCCGGCTGGAACCCTAAGCAAACCTACGCTATATACACATCGTGAATCGGGGTTTCCCCGTCCTCCCGCCGCCGGAGCGGCCGACGGAGGGCGAAGAAACCCCTGATTCGATGACGGCGAGGTGGATCGCTCGGGGTCGCTCACAAATCTCCTTTCGCTACTGTAGATGGGGAAAGGGAACGGTCCAAGGTCCGTATGTGGCTAATTGTATCCTGAACTTGGGAAAACATCATCAGTACTTCATCAGCCTATGTACAGACACATCATAGTTTACATACATGTTTATAGTAAAACCAAGCATAAATCATTTCAACATGGTAATCTCGCTGCAGGAAGCAAATACATCAGAGATAGCCCGCAGAAGTAGCAGCTGACGATCAGTTTGGTGTGTTACTCCAATCATTAACATAGTCGCAGATCACACACTGCTGGGAGTGTGCACAGTTATGAACCATCAAGAAAGCAGTAGTTTTTTTACAACATATTAACGGAGAAGTTGTCTGCTTCCCAAACAAGAAAAGAAAATGATTGCTTGATCCTGTTGGTAGCCTGACACTGAGAAAAACAAATGGAACCATCCATGCTCGTCAGGGTTAAACTGTTGAAGCCTATGAATTAATGATCATTTCTTGTTTTGCTTCTGTACACGGAGGTACAACCACGTATGTGCATGTAATGGATTTACAATGTACATCAAACAAACCGTGCAATCTGAGCAAACGAGGGAAATTTCACGTGATTGGCGCTAGATATTTGCTGGAACCTTTTCCCTTTTGGATGTAAGAGTGCAAAAATATCACAATAACAGGATATCATTATCCAGGCTTCCATCAGAGTTCCTGGTAACAATACAACAAACAGAAACTGTCAGACTGCACTACATATTTGAAGTGGCTGCAATTCCGCAAGTCCAGAACTGTAAAACAAACTCCCCGCAGAAAAAAAAAACTGTAGTAAACACAAACCAAAAAGGGCACTGCAAGTATCACCTGTGTAATTTGCAAGAAACAAGAGATTTTGCCCAGTTGCTCCAACAAAACAATACAGTGGAAACCAGGCAACTACAGATGACCACACCATCTGGTGGTCGTGCCGTACAGACCACGACTCACGGACGCCACGTTCCTGTTTACAGTGCATGTTCAGTTTTCTCACCATAGCAGTTAACATACTAGCTTCATGCAGATGTAAAAGTCAAACTATAGCATAAAAAATAGTGGATAAGGTGTACCATGCAGATGACTGCGAGACCCTATAATGGTCGCCGAGCTTAGATTTTGAGGAGCTACATAGGACGTGCCATGTCCAGACTCATCAACTGCACATGGATAATGTGCTGAAGCATGAAAATGTGGAACAAGGCATGCGTCCTGCCTGATTCAGATTCATCAACCACTCCAACCATCAAGATTTTGTCCATTTCACGGATATGCTCAAAACCTCAGGCATCGCCCTATCACTGTAAAAAATGCACAAGTTACTCAACAAAAATAACACTGTCCAAAATTTTATTTAATCTTCTTCTTCCCAAATTTGACTACGCAAAATTGTAGATAGTTTTTTGTTTACAAATTTAGAACTGAAACTGCAAACAGTTAATGTTAAGCTTTTATAGAGTGTAAGCGTCAGTCTTCCTTTAATTCATTCCTTGCGGTTACAATTAAAGGCA
The DNA here is from genome assembly GCA_947311845.1 of Poa pratensis. Classification (NCBI taxonomy): domain Eukaryota; kingdom Viridiplantae; phylum Streptophyta; class Magnoliopsida; order Poales; family Poaceae; genus Poa; species Poa pratensis. The sequence goes on from CAMZMU010000088.1 coordinate 30,715,145, forward strand.
GCAAAAATAATCATTGAGATGAAGCATGCAATCAGACTATTTTGGAGTAACCAGAAAAATCTTTACTATGCAAAAGGGAAACTGTCATGGAAGAAACAACACCAAGAGCCGACAGATATGTTTTTTGCCACAGCAGTATTAACCACTGAGAGTTGAAACAATTGACACAGTATTGTCAAATTAAACTATAATTACTAAAACATGACATCAAGTACAAGACCAAGAGTTAGATAGTGCACCTGAAAGAAGCAGTTGTACATTCTGGCAGTCCCAGATTGCTAATGCAGCATCTGCTCAGTGAACTCCTTGGTGCGATGCGAGTCAGACTACTCGAGTAAAGGATAACATTCAACGGGTGACCCTAAACATCAGGTGGTCAGCAGTATAGTATCTTCCTTGCTGGTCATCACAGAAGTTCCTAAGAGAAGAGCTTTATGTGTGTGCCAGTTCGGTTGCACCCCTTTCTTAATCATATCATTGTATATTCCTAAACCCTTCTCAATTTCACCATGGATATTGCACCACCGTATCAAAATATTGTATGCTACAATATCAGGCTTCAATCCCTTGGATAGCATTTCATTCCAAAGCTCAAATGCTTTATTTGTATCACCCTTCTTGCAGAGCTCATGTATTACTGTAGAATAGCTGATGCAATCAGGAAAAAAACCATTTTCAGTACTCTTAGTAATAAGGTCAATTGCTTCTTGAATCTGCCCAACCTTACAGAACCCCTTGATCATTGTGTTAACTGTCACTATGTTAGCGAGAGAGCCTTGAAGCATGGCAAAATAGAGATCTTTAGCTTTCTCCAGGTTCCCTTCAGTTGTAAAATAATCGAGAAAGCAATTATAAGTGTAATTGTTAGGAAGGAAGGGACTGGCTAGCATTTCTTTACAAAGGAGCTCTGCGCTGCTCAAATGCCCTGACTTGCACAGATTGTTTACTAATACCGTATATGTGACGGTATTCGGATGGCAGCCATCAGCAATCATCTTATCCCAACAGTTCAATGCTTCAACCATATTTCCATCTTTTGAGTGCATGTTAATCATGGATGTATGGAACACATTGTCTGGCTTGACAGATTTTTCTTTCATCTCCCTCAGTAACACGCAGGATTTTTCTGTATCATGCTGTTTCAAAGCTGCATACATTATAATGGTAAAGCTGACAAGATCAAGTTCGACTCCCCTCATTGCCATTTCATTCCAAACATGGTATACTTCGGTCCATCTTCCTTCTCTACAGAATCCGTGCATAAGTGTGGTTAGGCTAAATTTGTTTAGCATAGAACAGTTCTTTTCAAGATCAGCAACGAACTCGTTTGCTTTCGACGCTCCACTGGTCAAGCATAATCCACTTATCAATGACCTATAGGTGTAATTGTCAGGTGTCAGGCCGCTATCCACCATTTGATCATATAACTGGAATGCCTTTCTTATATTACCTACCAGGCAATACCCTTCTATCATGACATTAAAAGTTGCTTCGTTTGGTACTAGGTTGCTGTCAATCATCTTATTAAACAACCGAGAAGCTTCATCCATCTTTTTATCCTTGCAGAAGCCATTGATAAGTGCTGTGAACGTATAAGTATTCCATGCAACACCCTTCTCAGCCATCTCCCTGTGGAGTTCCACCGCACTGGACAGATCCCCTTTTCTACAGAAACCAGCTATGAGTGGAGAATACGAAGCTGCGTTTGGTGTCACTCCCATATCAGCCATCTCGCTCAGAAAGCCCATTGCCATGTCTAAATCATCCTGTTTGCAGCAAATGTTAATTAAGGAATTGTATGGATAAACTGTCACTCTGATACCCTTCTCCCTCATCCTATCGAACATATCAAGTGCATCCTTCATCATCCCCCTTTTGCAAAGTGAATGTATCAGTATAGGATAAGTCACCTCATTTGGCTTCAAACCTGTCTACCATCTCGTTGAAAAGCCTATCTGCCTCGCGAAACATACCATTCTTGCACAAATTATCAAGCAATGCATTATACGCAAATATGTTCGGCACCATGCCCAACTCGCCCAGCTGACAAGCTAACCTGAAAGCCTCCTCAACTTTCCCACTCTTCCGTAGCCCATCAAGCATAAAAGAGCAGTTGGCCTCTGATGGCACAAAGCCCAGCCTGGCCATGTCATATGTCATTCTCAATGCCATGTCCAGCTCATCCGTCCGGCAAAACCCATACACCAGAGTCCGGTAAGTCACTTCATCAGCTGCAACTCCTCTCGCCGCCATGTTATTCTTTACCTCCACTGCCTCCTGAACACGCTGATTCTTGCACAAACCATATATTAACACATTGTACGGCACGACGCTGACCTGGACCCCCTCATCCTGCATCCTCGCCACAAGCCCCTTCGCACCGTCGAGATTCCTGGCCTCGCAGTAAGCCCGAATCCCAGCAGTGTAAACATACTCGTCCAGGCGAACATCAGAATGAAGCATTTCATCGAACAGGACACGGGCAAGGGTGAACTGCCGAATCTTGACAAGAGAGAACAATATCTGGGAAACCGTGTATTGGTTCGGGGTGATTCCGGCGGATAGGGACAGCTGAAGGACGGCGGCTGCGTCGCGGGCGCGGCGGAGGCGGAGGTAAGAGGAGGCGAGCAGCGTGGCCGCGGCGGCGGTTGCGGCAGGTGGGAAGGGGGAGAGGGAGGAGGCGTGGGAGAGGGACGAGAACGAGGAGGACGCGGACGGGGCGGAGGACGCGAGGGATAGCAGGAGGGAGGCGGCGTGCGGGGAGGGTGGCGGCGAGGCGGAGACGAATGTGAGCGCGAGGAGGGAGAGGCAGAGCGGGGAGACGAGGTGGGGAGGCAGGAGGAGGAGGAAGCGGCGGGAGAGGTCCGGGCGCGAGAGCGAGGCCGGGAGGAGGAGGAGCGAGGAGACGTGGGCGGGGGCGAGGCGGCTGCGGAGCGCCGGCGCCGCGAGGGCCGGCGGCCAGGTGGTGGGCGGGGTGTGGTGGAGGAGGTCGGCGAGGAGCTTGACCATGCCGGAATGGGAGGCGGTGGGCGTGGGGTTGGGATCGCCGGCGAGGTGCCGGCGTGGTGGAGGGGGCATCGGGACGGCGGTGAGGGTCGCCGGAGTCCGTGACGGTCGGCTGGTGGCGACCTATCAGCTGGACGAATGACGACGAGGCGGGGCTGTAGAGTGTTGACGAGAAGTCAGAAGTATGACTATGTGAGTCTGTGACTCCCGGCTTGCCGTTAGATCGCGAATCACCGTACAGCGAGCAAATCGCACTTAACACACGTGTTTCGTAACGATGTTGCTCAATACACGTACAGTAATCAAGAGAATTTACAGCTGAGTTAACTAGAACGGTACGACGTATAAAATCTAAATTATACTCCCTCAGTTCCAGAATATAAGATGTTTTGGTTGTTACACATATTGTTTAGATTTAGACTAAAATGAGTGGACATGCATGTTAGAACGTGTCTAGATACGGTACATGTGTGAATGTGTAAAAGCCTAAAACATCTTATATTATGAAATGGAGGGAGTACATAGAAATAGCAATTAAAAAAGTTGACAATTGACACATGATTTCATTTTGTAATTACATAGTTGGGTGGTATGATCTTATCACTCAAACGGCGAAAAAAGATTTCGTGTGCAACTTAATGGCTAAAGAAAAATTGATGTAGATACTTGCATGTAGAGATAAATAATAAGTAATGAATTAGTGGGATGACGTGGATAATTGGTTAGCTAAAAGAGTAAATAATGTGGACAGTTATGTTGAGACATAAATCTAAATACAGTTACTGAGGTTTTACTTATAATAAGTATAGATTTGCTGCAGTGGCACAAATGAGCCAATTAGAGGAGTTAGTTATCAAAAGAAAAAAGAGGAGTTGGCACCATGGTGCTGACATGTGGGACCTGCTTTTTATGCGGGATATTTGGGACACATAGGTTTAACATCACTTAAATTATACCACAATTATATGACAATATTTTCAAACAAAGCGGACAACTGAAAGATAGAGACCATGGAGATGGGCGCGTGAATTTATAAGCTACACATTAAGTCTCGGAATTTTTCCATGTCATCACCAACGCGTCGCCCTTTGTAACCTACATCGCTTGGCCGCATCGTCCTCCCTCCGAGTTGGAGTGGTGAAAGACTCTTGGTTATTAGGTTGAAATAGGTCTAACCACATGAGGCCAAGTACATATACCTCTACGTTGGCACGAGCCCCGCTCATATATGTTATTAACGCTCATAATTAGTTCAGTTGTGTTGGTTGCAAGAGATTAACTCAAAGAGTGAGGTCACAACTCACATGTAATAGAAAATTGATTTTGTTTTGTTCAATATTGTTACCAACCCTATAATTTGCTCGTGTACACCATAACAATCAAATGGTTGGATTTGATCTGCCTGATCATAAAATCCTGTCAGGGAGAAAATATACGGAGGAAGTATGTGTTTTGTTGGTTCTCCTTGATATCTCTATTGCTGCGTTCAGATGTTCATATTCGAGCTCGATATTGGATATTCGGACCCCTTCTAACCCGAATATCTAGTTTTAACCTGTTCGGATGTTTTGGATATTGGACCGAGACATTTGCGTGCAATATTGAGGGAGAGGTCCGTAGTAGAAAAAATAGCTCGGCGAATGTCGAGCCCAACAGCTCGACATTGGGTCGATATTCGCATCGCTCCTCACGGGATCGCTCGCTCCTCACGTCTCTCTGTCCCGACCCCTCGCGAACCTCGTCTCCTACCTCGCTCCTCCTTCCCGTGCTCGACCAGCACCGGCGGCGGCGCACCCAGGTAGGCCGCTCCTGCCCCGCCTCCTCCTTCCCGGCACCGATCCGGCCGCCCCCTCGCCTCCTCCTCCCCGGCGCCGCCCTCTTCTCCCATCCTTCCTCGTTCCCCTCTCATCCTCTCTCGTCGATTGCAGGGACAGATTGGGGAGCTCCGGCGGCCGGCGCACCTGATTTCGGCGTTGCTCGCGCGGCCGAGGACGGCCTCCCCGCCGCCTCCTTGCCCTGGTCCCTCTCCTCCCGTCGTCTCTGCCTCCTATCTCAAGTCTCATCTCCCTCTCTCTTTCCTCTGAAGGTGGGAGACGGGATTCAATCTCAATATCAAGTTTTACCATCCAAACAACTTTTGGCATTCAATCTCAATATTAAGTTTAGGTTCTAAATATCTAAACATCCGAACAAAAATATTGACATTCATACTCAATATCAATATCCCATGATATTGATATCCAACCCAATATAATGTCGAGGCTCCCAATGCGAACATCCGAACGGAGCATATATATCAAACCGCGCGACTTAACGGGATTTCTTATTTCAGAACATGTTGTATATGGCTTATCCAGAGAATGTATCTTGCAACCCCAGTTAGAGAGTACATTCGCTGCACCCACTACTTGGTGGCCATCCAGTGTGTTGACGAGGATCATGATTGAATCTTGTGTAATAGTATCTCCACCGGGGTTTCTTTATTTTTAGTCAATAAAAAAGTTTAGGAACTAGATATAAGGATTAAGTATTTTGAAATTGCTCGTCTCTAGCAATGTCCATAAAACAACATCCCTATACTGATTGTTATACATATACCTATCTATTTACTTATCTGTATAATTTACAATCAAAACATATAAGATAATTCAAACTTTTTAAAACACGTAAACATAAAATCTCTGAAACGCTATCGGTCAAAAAATAATATAAGTAAGGGTTATTCTGGAATGTTTATGAACTATCAGCAGTTCTTCTATATAATGACTACTTATGTAGATAAAAAAGATTTTTTTCCTGGATTTAGGAGCAAACTACAAGACACTCTTAGTTCAAATTTGAACCACTTTTGAGAAACCACATAAATTCATTTCAAATGTGCGAAAGTAGCTAGGAATCTTGAAAATTATTTTAACTTGGGAATGTCCATAAAATGTAGTCTATTTTATGTGAAAAATTGAGTGGTGCCATTTTGTACCAATTGTTTTTTAATTTGCTCATACAACAAACTTGTTTTGGCATTTAGAAATTTTAACATGGTTTCTAATACAATTGAAAAATCTAGTTGGAAACATTGATTGTCATGACAAGATGCATTTACATACATAATTTGGGCACATGATAATAAATCATGCCATAAATATGTTCCTGACTTGGTCATTTGGCTTGAAAGTTGAATGCTTCTACATGATACCCAATTTTGCTAATATATTTTAAGAAATCAAATTGCAAATTTTCTATTCTCTTACAACTAGTACACAGAAAATGACTCCATACGAAAGGATTACAGTTTTGGTTCTTCATTTCTTTTTTTAAACAAGGTTAAAATGGCCGACATGGCTATTCATAGAAAGGGGTTGAATCTTTTAAAACTACTAGTGTTTATTATAATAATGACCATTGTGTACCTAAAATGAGTTGTATATTTTTAGGATTAAATTTTAACAAACTTGCAGTTCAAATTTGAATTAATTTCAGAAAATATGCATGTAATCATTCATATGTGAGAATGTAGATATAAAGTTTGAAAATGAAAAAGGTCGATGAAATATGGTATAATTGTATGAAACTTGAGTGGTGCCATTTTGCTCCATATTTTGTGTATTCGGTTCAGAAAAAACCCGTTTTGGCACTTAGAAAAGAAAAATGTTTTTTTGTACAAAATTGGAAATTTATTTGGCAACATTGTTGCTCCTCACATGATGTGCCTCCTTGCAGAATTTGGGCACGTTGTAATAAAATATGTCACAAATATGCCAATGACATAATCATTGGTTTAAAACTTAGGAATGATCATAAATGATAGCCCGTATTGTAAACGATTTTTAAAAACGTATATTAAATTTGTTATTTTTTCTGACAACTAGTACACATGAAATGACTCAAAGCGGAGAGACTGTATTTTTTTTGTTATTTTCTTCATAATTTTTCAAAATGGTGTTGAAATGGGACACCTGGCTAATCATAGCAAGGGATTATATCTTTCAGAACTATCAAGGGGTGTAACAGCCCGAAGTTTGAGAACCTAAAAACCGGTGTAAATTTTCCACTTTTGTGTTCCTTGCATCGTGGCATCCTTGCATCAAAGTGTAACAATTGGAACCTTTAACTTGTCACTAGGGAATTGTGGTTGTTGCTAGCGAATTGTGGAGGTTTGGCACCACTTCAAACAAAAGTTCAATTTTTGCTTCAACAAATTTCAAAACCGTGGAAGCACTCAAACTTGCAAAACTCAAATACTTGACATCTCCTATTTGTCAAGGAAGTTCCAAGAACTCCAAAACAATATTTTGCACTTGCTCCAAATTGTTAAAGGAGCAACACTTTTGAATTTAGCAAAATGCCTTCTCCACCCTCACTAAACAAAAGTGGTTCAAAATATTTTATTTGGAGCCGCCAATTTTTGTGGAGCTCCCACATGAGATGAAAAGGCCACACAAATTATTTTATAATTTTTGGAAGTGTTCAAGTGCTCCAATTAAATCAAATACAGTGCTGGTTTTAAAAGGTTTTATAATTTAAAAGAGAAAAGGGCCTCTTTGTAATTAAGAAGGACTAGTCCGTGATGGAAGAAATTCTGCCAGGGGGCTTTTTGTAAAACTCGCGTCTTCTTCCCTGTAGCGACCGGGGAACTCCTGCGCGCGTCGCACCCGCACCAGCTCGCCGTCCCGCTCCTCTCCATGCCGCGCCCGGGCCCTCCGCCCTCTCCCCTGCAGAAGCAGAGCAAGCACGCGCTGCCCCTGCCCTATCCACTCACCCTCGACTTGCTTCCCTCGTTCCCCATTTCTCTCCCCACCATGGCCGCATGGAGCTCGAGCTCCGCCGCCTGCCGCCGCTGATTGAGGCCATCCCGGGTAAATCGAGGACCGTAGGGAGGTCCGCCGGGTCGTCCTCCCCCACCTGGCCGAAGGAATTGAGCCGGGGCTCCGCAAATCAACCGCGCCACCGCGTTCTTCGCCGACCACCGCCGCCGCCTCGCACGGGCGATTCCCGCCGTTCCCTCCGTCTCCAACCCCGCCGTCGCTACCCACGAGCTCCTGGTGAGCTGCTGCTCCTCCCCATGTCCTCCTCCTCGTCTCTCGCGAGCTGTGGCTCGAGTTCGTTGCGCTCGCCGTCGCGACGGATATTCCGACCAGTGTCGAGCCGGATAGTCCGGCTGAGGCCAGTACGTCGAACCAATCTTTGGTTCATCTCCTGCGGATAATCCGAATCCATGTAAAACCGGAAAATCCGAATAATTCCAGTACGTTCACTCGCTCCGCTCTCCCAGTACATCGGATAATCCGAGTGCTTCGACATCGGACAATCCGACAGAATCCAGAGCGATTTCTGTTCAGTCCTTAGCCATTTCCTGAAGAACTTTGTGTCCAATCGGATTTTCCGATTTCCTAAATTTCGGATGTTCCGAAAATGCCCAGTACAAAAATGTTACTGTTTCTTTTTATTTTCTTTCTATTTCTGGTTAAGTACTGGTACTGTGTGGGATTTAAATACTAACCAGGCATGAGTTAAGGGAGGAATTTAAAAACGTAACAACTTCTATCGGGACATCATAAAATGCGTGTAATATCCCCGAATGTCCGGAAATTCGTGTCAAACCTGTTAAATAGTTATCAGGTATATTAAATCTCCAAAACCCTGCATCTCCCGCATGATCATGTCATAGAATCTACAAGTTATATCCTAGGGTTTCGACCACCGTAATCAACAAGTAAGATGATCCATGACCAAAATTCACGGATATCCGGGATGCGCCCCTCTAAGCACCCGAACTCCGTTTAATCTGAATAGTCGAATCATCCCCCTCCCGGGGATTTAAAATGTCATATCATCATTTTCGTATGCATTGCACCATTGCCATGTGTTGATTGTTGTTTCTGCTTTCCGGTGTTGTTTGCTCTCCGGTAGATCACGAGTCCGGAGTTGAGCATCATTACTTCGACGAGCAGTTTGACTACTCCGCTCAACAAGGCAAGCGTAATCCCCCCTCTGAGCATGTCTTATCCTATTTTCCGCAAATATTTTCTCCACTTTAATATCGCATGCGGTTCCAAATGTCAATTTGCTTAGATTAGAGTATCCTATAGTTGCATTAAGATTCCGATGCCAATTACCTGTTTCCCCTCCTATTATCCATAGGATTGTACTGTTGGCCTGAAATAATTAACTATGCAGTGTTGATGCTTAGCCATGCTTAGTTAAAATGCTTAGCAGTCCGGTGGATGTCTCATGGTTGGAAACAGGTGATGAGATGTACAGATGATGGTGGAGAATTTGTGGTGACAGGTAATAAGATGCTTAAAGGTGGGGATGATAGGCCACTTCGGTATGGTGGTGTTTTGTCTCACTCTCGCCGCCTAGGTGCGAGTTCTTTACCTCTTGAACCAAGAATGAGCGCGCTTCCTTTCGGTGGGGTATATGGAGCCCTCGTCGACCGACTAACTTGAGCGGGACTAGCCAGGGTCCTCTAGTTTGAGCTTCCATTTGCGCGTGCGTGATGATGGTGGTACGAACTGGGATGAGGATGTGGTATCTAGGAAAATGAGTGGCCACGGGGCAGGGTGTCGATGATCTGCTGCTCCGTCCTCACTGATGATCCTGGGTTAGTCTTTAACAAGGTAAAGGCTGTAACCGTTCCCACTCAGTCGGCTTTACCCGGAAGAGAGCTACGTGTAGGCAATGAGCCGGGCGGTACCGAAGGTAAACACAGTGCACCCCTGCAGGGTTAAATCTTTTCGAAAAGCCGTGTCCACGGTTACGGACAACTTGGGAAAGGACGATAAGATCATAGAATAACTTTAACGGAATGATTAAAAACTGGGTACTAGAGGTACCATTTCAAGATTGCAAGGTGAGCTTCCCCGAGGTGATTCGGGGAGGTGCCTTTGATGAACAGGTACAGTGATGATGGTTGTTGATGAGTAAGGTGATGAAAGAAAGAGTTACTCCTTACCTCTTTTGAAAATATTCTGATTAGTCGATGCCATTGAGTTATGTTTTCTTAAATAAAATCAGCTTTATGCAAAACAGCCATATAACTTTGAAAGCCTCATCGAGCTAAAGCTCTATATATAATCTTGCGAGTTCGTCGAACTCAACGTCGTTTGTTTTGTTTCAGAGGAGGACTTCACCGACCTCGAAGGTGGGTTCTTTGTGGACGTCGACGAGTAGTCTGGGGTTCCCAGGTGGGAGCTTGGGACATCCCGGAACAGCTGGCGCTGGATGTTTATTCGTAGGCCTCTTAGGCCATAATCTGGATCTTGTTGTTTAGAACAACTTAATTTGCTTCCGCTTGTTGTAATGTTGGGTCTATGACCTCTGGTTGTCATTTGCTATCTTTCTCTATTATAAGAGTTGAACTATATGATTTGTGTCGTAGAGTCTGTGATGTGCCAGTTGTTCCACAAATCTTGATCTCTCTATTATGCTTTGATAGTGTGTCTGGTGGGTTCGGATAACCGGAGACACACCCTTCTACTGGTCGATGTTGAGTCTAGTGTTTGTGAAAATATTTTTAACCTAAAAATGAGTTGTGAAAACCATCTTAGGATTCTTTTTACTCCTTATCTGGTTACCCTCTAATCTCGGAGCAATCTTACCTCGATTTGACTTAAAGGTTTTACTCCTCGTCTGTTACTTCAAAATGATTAGAAACGGGGTTGGGTTCGACCTTTAGTGTTATGTGTCACGTTGCTCCCGCTGCGTTGCCATCCCAAATCAACTCAGATGTTTCTACCAAATCTAATAATTTGATCCTTGATACGTCTCCAACGTATCCATAATTTCTGTTGTTCCATGCTTATATTATACCATTTGCTACATGTTTTATATACACTTCATATCACTTTTATGCATTTTCTGGGACTAACCTATTAACAAGATGCCACAGTGCCAGTTCCCTGTTTTCTGCTGTTTTTGGTTTCAAAAAGTTACTTCTGGAAATATTCTCGGAATTGCACGAAACAAAAGGCTAAGTCCCTATTTTTCCAACACGTACACGGAGTCCGAAGAAGACACGAAGGGGAGCCACGAGGTGGCCAAACCACCTGGCGGCGCGGCAGTGGGCCCAGCCGCGCCAGCCTGTGGTTTGGGCCCCTCGGGGGTCCGCCGACATCGCCCCTTCGCCTATTTATTCCCCGAGGCGTGAAAACCCTAAAGCACCGAGCCTTTCATCCAGAACATATTCGCTGCCGCCGCCGTCGTCAACCCTAACTCGGGGGGTTCTGAAGCTCTTCCCGGCACCCTGCCGGAGAGGGGAATCATCACCGGAGGGCTCTACATCGCCATGCCGCCTCCGGAGTGATGCGTGAGTAGTTCATCCTTGGACTATGGGTCCATAGCAGTAGCTAGATGGTTGTCTTCTCCACTTGTGCCATCATGTTTAGATCTTGTGAGCTGCCTATCATGATCAGGATCATCTTATTGTAATGCTACATGTTGTGTTTGCTGGGATCTGACTTATATTGATACCTATGTGGAGCTGAATATTATATTATCATGTCTATGTCATTTGTGATCTTGCATGCTCTCCGTTACTTGTTGAAGCCTTGGCCAAGTGAATACTTGTAACTCCAAGAGGGGGTATTTATGCATGATAGTTGGGTTCAACCTCTATTTAACCTGGGATAGTGACAGCAAGTTCTAAGGTTGTAGATGTGTTGTTGCCACTAGGGGTAAAACAGCAATGCTTTATTCAAGGATGAATGTATTGTTTACATTACGCACATTACTTAATGCAATTGTCTGTTGCTTGCAACTTAATACTGGAAGGGGTACGGATGTTAACCGGAAAGTGGACTATTTAGGCATAGATGCATGCTGGATAGCGGTCTATGTACTTTGTCGTAATGCCCAAATGAATCTCATAGTAGACACCACAACTCACACATGCATGTTATATGCACTTATCAATTGTCAATTGCCCAGCTGTAATTTGTTTACCCAGCATGTTAGTTATCTTATTGGAGAGACACCACTAGTGAACTGTGGACCCCGGTCCATTCTTTTACATCTGAAATACAATCTACTGCAATCATTGTTCTCTACTGTTTTATGCAAACAAACATCATTTTCCATTCGATACGTTTAACCCTTTGTTTTCAGCAAGCCGGTGAGATTGACAACCTCACTGTTAAGTTGGGGCAAAGTAATTTGGTTGTGTTGTGCAGGTTCCACGTTGGCACCGGAATCCTGGTGTTGCGCCGCACTACACTACTTCACCAACACCTTCGAAGCAAACCTCGTTTTCCTACTGGTTCGATTAAACCTTGGTTTCATACTGAGGGAAAACTTGCCGCTGCACTCATCATACCTTCCTCTTGGGGTTCCCAACTGACGTGTGACGTACAAGCAGAGTTTCTGGCACTGTTGCCGGGGAGATATTCGCTCGTCAACTTAGAGCTAGCAATCCTTTCTTTGTGTGTTAACCCACGGACTTGAACATAAGGTCCCGGATTGTGTCAACTAGAGTGTGTTAAGTTGTGATTTCTTAACTCTCACTAGTAGCACATGATGCTGATCTTTGACCCAAGTTCTATCTTGTTGTTTTCCTTCTCGCAAAGTATTATCGTCCCTAGTCTGTGTACTTGTGTAGACGCTAATGCTATTGTTCGACCATTCGGAGAAAGATACTAACTGTGTCATTGTCAAATCTCCAGAATGGCTCGAGTAGGCCGTGGAGGCCGTGGTGGTCGCGGTAACCACAATGATGATGAGGATGATCTGCCGCCACCACCCTCGATGGCTGAGGTCTTGATGGCCATTGAGGAGAACCGTGGGCGCAATGAGCGCTTGCTTGAGCAGTTGGTGCAGCAGAATGCACGGAGGAACGAGTGCAACACTCTCACGAGTTCCTGCGCTCGCAGCCACCCACTTTGCTGATGCTAAGGAGCCACTGGAAGCTGATGATTGGCTTCGTGCTTTGGAGCGCAAGTTCTCCGCGCTCATGTCCCAGTGGCTGAGCAAGTCAACTTTGCCACCTATCTCTTGGTTGGTGCTGCTGGCTGTTGGTGGGAAAGCCATGTGGCTTGTTTCCAGCCAACCATGTCTTCACCTGGGCTGATTTTCGCACTGCCTTCCGTGCGGAGTACATTCCCCAGCCGATCATGGACTTGAAGAGGAGGGAGTTCCTGGATTTGCAACAGGGACGGATGGACCTCCGCACTTATGGTCGTGAGTTCAACCATCTCTCTCGTTACGCCCCAAGGGACGTGACCAATGATGCTGACAAGCAAGAGCTGTTCCGCAAGGGTCTGACTCCGCAGCTCGCTATGAGCTATTGCCCTTCAGGTTCCAGACCTATCAGGAGCTGTTCAACCAGGCTTTCACTCTCGAGCAAGGAAGAAAGGAACTGGAAGCTTCCAAGAGGCCCGCACACGGGGACCACCAGAGTTCCTCGGGTTCTGAAGCAAGAAGCGCAGGGTGTTTGTCCCTACAGCGTTGTGCCACGTGCTCCATTCATGCCAAGAGCCGCGGGATACAGGCCACCTCCTCCGCGCCCCACTACTTCGACACTTGGGGTAGGCGGAAGTGGGTACCGTCCTATGCTACCTGCTCCACCTGGAGTCACTTGCTACACCTGTGGCCAGGCTGGCCACTACTCCAGGGAGTGCCCCCAGAAGGCACCTCTCGCGATAACTCCTGCACGAGCCCCTGCCACTCCAGCTGGCAAGGCTGGACCTATTGTGCGTGGTCGCCTGAACCACGTCTCTGTTGAAGAAGCTGAAGAGGACCCCGGCGTTCTCATGGGTGAGTTACGAATCAACAACAATCGTGCTACAGTTTTGTTTGATTCTGGAGCATCGCATTCATTCATATCCATAGCTTTTGCAAAAGACCACAAAATACCGTTCGAGAAAATGAGCGACCTTGGAGATCTCCACTCCTGGCTCCAAATGGCAAACCGATGGGTTACTCCTGAGGTCCAGATTACTATCGGTTACTACTCTTTTCCTTTGCTTTGGTAGCTCTGAGGTCAAATGGCATTGATGTCATACTGGGCATGAACTGGCTAGCCAAATACCAGGCTAATCTCGACTGTGCTGCCAAGACCGTCACCGTGACCAATTCTTCCGGTGACAGTGTGAAGTATTGGTCTGCACTATCAAGCCTCCATCTCAGTCATACCCAACTCACCTGAGATTCTCCTTTGCTTTATGGAAGGCGAAACCCCTCCTGAAATCCAGGACATACACGTGGTGTGTGACTTCCCGGATGTGTTCCCGGAAGAATTGCCTGGCATGCCTCCTGACCGAAGTGTGGAGTTTGTCATAGATCTACTTCCCGGTACGCTCCAATTTCCAAGAAGCCCTACCGTATGCCGGTGGAAGAGTTGGCTCTGTTGAAAGAGCAAATTGATCAGCTGTTAGCAAAGGAGTTCATCCAGCCTAGCAGTTCACCTTGGGGTTGTCCGGTACTCTTTGTCAAGAAGAGGATTCTACCGTGCCTCGTCTAGTCTCTGACTATCGACCGTTGAATGCGGTGACAATCAAGAACAAGTATCCTATTCCTCGCATCAATGATCTGTTGGATCAGTTAGCTGGTGCAACGGTATTCTCCAAGATGGATCTGAGGTCAGGCTACCATCAGATAAAAATCAGAAAGGAGGATATTCCAAAGACGGCATTTGTTACTCGCTATGGCTCATATGAGTATACCGTCATGTCCTTTGGTCTCACAAATGCTCCAGCTACTTTCATGAGGCTCATGAACTCCATCTTCATGGATTATCTTGACAAGTTTGTCGTCATTTACATGATGACATCCTTATCTATTCTAAAACCGATGAAGAGCATGATGAACATCTTCGGTTGGTTCTGACACGGCTTCGTGAACACCGTCTTATGCCAAGTTCTCCAAGTGTGAGTTTTGGTTGGATAAACTTGTCTTCCTTGGTCATGTAATATCCGCAAATGGTGTGGAAGTCATTCCTGACAAGATTCAGTCCATTCTGGATTGGAAAACTCCAATGTCAGTCAAGGACATTCGAAGCTTTCTCGGATTGGCGGGTTATACCGCCGATTCATCGAAGGTTTCTCCAAGATAGCCAAGGCCCTGACTGACCTTCTCAAGAAGGATAAAAAGTTCATTGGACGGCCGAAGCTGAAGAGAGCTTCAAAACACTGAAAGCCAAACTCACTCCGCTCCTGTGCTTGTCCTGCCGGACACAGCAAGGATTTCGTCGTCTTCTGTGACGCCTCTCTACAAGGCTTGGGTTGTGTATTGATGCAAGATGGCCATGTGGTGGCGTATGCTTCTCGCCAATTAAGCCGCATGAGCACAACTACCCAACTCATGATCTAGAACTTGCCGCTGTGGTCTATGCTTTGAAGCAATGGAGACCATACCTGTTTGGTAACCGTTGCGAGATTTCTCGGATCACAAGAGTCTGAAGTACCTCTTCACCCAGCCGGATTTAAATCTCAGGCAAAGGCGTTGGTTGGAGTTAATCACGGACTACAATGTGAGTCTGAACTATCAACCCGGCAAAGCAAACGTCGTGGCTGACGCGCTAAGTCGGAAGTCCTATTGCAACAATCTGATGATTGAAAGGCCCAACCTGCTCATGAAGAGTTTGCCCGTTTGAACCTGGAAATTGTTCCCTCCGGCTACCTTGCAAATCTGGAGATCAAAGCTACTCTTGTAGACCAGATTAAGGATGCTCAGAAGCTGGATGAGGGTATTCTGAACATCAAGAAGAACATTGCTAGTGGCAAGGCCAAATGTTTCTCGGAAGATGAATCCGGGTTGTTTATTTTGGTGACCGCTTGGTAGTGCCAAAGAACGAATTTGAGGGAGCTCATTCTCCAAGAAGCTCATGAATCACCTCTCTCTATTCATCCCGGTAGTACCAAAATGTACCAAGACCTTCGCCACAATTCTGGTGGACTCGTATGAAACGAGAAATCGCCAAGTATGTTGCTGAATGTGACACATGTCGACGGGTAAAGGCTGAACATCAAAGACCTGCCGGCACTCTCCGCCCTATTGCAGTTCCCGAGTGGAAATGGGATGAAATTGGTATGGACTTCATCACCGGGTTTCCCGATCTCAAAAGGGCAACAATGCAATTGGGTAATCATTGATCGTCTTTCCAAGGTTGCTCACTTCCTACCAGTCCGTGATGATATACGGGCAAGTCAACTTGCTGACTTATATTTGGCTCGTATTGTTCCATTGCATGGGGTCCCTCTGAGGATCATATCGGACCGTGGAAGTATCTTTGTCTCCAAATTCTGGCAGAGTTTCCAAACTGCTATGGGTCCCGTCTCAACTTCAGTACCGCCTACCATCCTCAAACTGATGGTCAGACCGAAAGAGTGAACCAAGTGTTGGAAGACATGCTTAGGGCATGTGTGATCTCTTTTGGCAAGGGTTGGGAAAAGTACCTTCCTTTCGCGGAATTCTCCTACAACAATAGCTATCAAGCTAGTCTGGGCATGGCTCCATTTGAGGTTCTATATGGAAGAAAATGCCGCACTCCTCTAAATTGGTCGAGACCGGAGAGAGGGCACTCTTTGGTCCGGATGTGATCAATGAAGCTGAGGAGAAGGTTCGAATCATAAGAGAGAATCTGAAGATTGCTCAGTCTAGGCAGAAGAGCTACTATGATAAGCACCATCAGGATTCACTATGAAATTGGTGATAAAGCTTACCTCCGTGTCTCTCCCCTTCGTGGCGTTCGACGCTTCGGAATCAAAGGGAAATTGGCCCTCGCTATGTTGGCCCTTTCACCGTTCTGGCCAAGCGGGAGATCTTTCTTATCAACTGGAGTTACCGGTCATCTTTCCAAATGTACATGATGTGTTTCATGTCTCCCAACTTCGCCGGTGTTTCAAGGATCCTATCCATGGGGTCAATCATGAGGAGTTGGATCTCCAGGAAGACCTTACTTATCGCGAGCATCCTATCCATGTCCTGGATGAAGCCGAGAGGAAGACCCGTAACAAGACTACCAAGTTCCTCAAAGTTCAGTGATCTCACCATTCCGAGGAAGAAGCAACTTGGGAAAGAGAGTCTAGTCTTCATGAGGAGTATCCCGACTTCTTTCCGCAACCGTAGAATCTCGGGGCGAGATTCCTGTAAGGGGGTAGATTTGTAACAGCCCGAAGTTTGAGAACCTAAAAACCGGTGTAAATTTTCCACTTTTGTGTTCCTTGCATCGTGGCATCCTTGCATCAAAGTGTAACAATTGGAACCTTTAACTTGTCACTAGGGAATTGTGCTAGGGAATTGTGGTTGTTGCTAGGGAATTGTGGAGGTTTGGCACCACTTCAAACAAAAGTCCAATTTTTGCTTCAACAAATTTCAAAACCGTGGAAGCACTCAAACTTGCAAAACTCAAATACTTGACATCTCCTATTTGTCAAGGAAGTTCCAAGAGCTCCAAAACAATATTTTGCACTTGCTCCAAATTGTTAAAGGAGCAACACTTTTGAATTTAGCAAAATGCCTTCTCCACCCTCTCTAAACAAAAGTGGTTCAAAATGTTTTATTTGGAGGCGCCAATTTTTGTGGAGCTCCCACATGAGATGAAAAGGCCACACAAATTATTTTATAATTTTTGGAAGTGTTCAAGTGCTCCAATTAAATCAAATACAGTGCTGGATTTAAAAGGTTTTATAATTTAAAAGAGAAAAGGGCCTCTTTGTAATTAAGAAGGACTATTCCGTGATGGAAGAAATTCTGCCAGGGGGCTTTTTGTAAAACTCGCGTCTTCTTCCCTGTAGCGACCGGGGAACTCCTGCGCGCGTCGCACCCGCACCAGCTCGCCGTCCCGCTCCTCTCCCATGCCGCGCCCGGGCCCTCTGCCCTCTCCCCTGCAGAAGCAGAGCAAGCACGCGCTGCCCCTGCCCTATCCACTCACCCTCGACTTGCTTCCCTCGTTCCCCATTTCTCTCCCCACCATGGCCGCATGGAGCTCGAGCTCCGCCGCCTGCCGCCGCTGATTGAGGCCATCTCGGGTAAATCGAGGACCGTAGGGAGGTCCGCCGCGTCGTCCTCCCCCACCTGGCCGAAGGAATTGAGTCGGGGCTCCGCAAATCAACCGCGCCACCGCGTTCTTCGCCGACCACCGCCGCCGCCTCGCACGGGCGATTCCCGCCGTTCCCTCCGTCTCCAACCCCGCCGTCGCTACCCACGAGCTCCTGGTGAGCTGCTGCTCCTCCCCATGTCCTCCTCCTCGTCTCTCGCGAGCTGTGGCTCGAGTTCGTTGCGCTCGCCATCGCGTCGGATATTCCGACCAGCGTCGAGCCGGATAGTTCGACTGAGGCCAGTACGTCGAACCAATCTTTGGTTCATCTCCCGCGGATAATCCGAATCCATGTAAAACCGGAAAATCCGAATAATTCCAGTACGTTCACTCGCTCCGCTCTCCCAGTACATCGGATAATCCGAGTGCTTCGACATCGGACAATCCGACAGAATCCAGAGCAATTTCTGTTCAGTCCTTAGCCATTTCCTGAAGAACTTTGTGTCCAATCGGATTTTCCGATTTCCTAAATTTCGGATGTTCCGAAAATGCCCAGTACAAAAATGTTACTGTTTCTTTTTATTTTCTTTCTATTTCTGGTTAAGTACTGGTACTGTGTGGGATTTAAATACTAACCAGGCATGAGTTAAGGGAGGAATTTAAAAACGTAACAACTTCTATCGGGACATCATAAAATGCGTGTAATATCCCCGAATGTCCGGAAATTTGTGACAAACCTGTTAAATAGTTATCAGGTATATTAAATCGCCAAAACCCTGCATCTCCCGCATGATCATGTCATAGCATCTACAAGTTATATCCTAGGGTTTCGACCACCGTAATCAACAAGTAAGATGATCCATGACCAAAATTCACGGATATCCGGGATGCGCCCCTCTAAGCACCCGAACTCCGTTTAATCTGAATAGTCGAATCATCCCCCTCCCGGGGATTTAAAATGTCATATCATCATTTTCGTATGCATTGCACCATTGCCATGTGTTGATTGTTGTTTCTGCTTTCCGGTGTTGTTTGCTCTCCGATAGATCACGAGTCCGGAGTTGAGCATCATTACTCCGACGAGCAGTTTGACTACTCCGCTCAACAAGGCAAGCGTAATCCCCCCTCTGAGCATGTCTTATCCTATTTTCCGCAAATATTTTCTCCACTATAATATCGCATGCGGTTCCAAATGTCAATTTGCTTGGATTAGAGTATCCTATAGTTGCATTAAGATTCCGATGCCAATTACCTGTTTCCCCTCCTATTATCCATAGGATTGTACTGTTGGCCTGAAATAATTAACTATGCAGTGTTGATGCTTAGCCATGCTTAGTTAAAATGCTTAGCAGTCCGGTGGATGTCTCATGGTTGGAAACAGGTGATGAGATGTACAGATGATGGTGGAGAATTTGTGGTGACAGGTAATAAGATGCTTAAAGGTGGGGATGAGAGGCCACTTCGGTATGGTGGTGTTTTGTCTCACTCTCGCCGCCTAGGTGCGAGTTCTTTACCTCTTGAACCAAGAATGAGCGTGCTTCCTTTCGGTGGGGTATATGGAGCCCTCGTCGACCGACTAACTTGAGCGGGACTAGCCAGGGTCCTCTAGTTTGAGCTTCCATTTGCGCGTGCGTGATGATGGTGGTACGAACTGGGATGAGGATGTGGTATCTAGGAAAATGAGTGGCCACGGGGCAGGGTGTCGATGATCTGCTGCTCCGTCCTCACTGATGATTCTGGGTTAGTCTTTAACAAGGTAAAGGCTGTAACCGTTCCCACTCAGCCGGCTTTCCCCGGAAGAGAGCTACGTGTAGGCAATGAGCCGGGCGGTACCGAAGGTAAACACAGTGCACCCCTGCAGGGTTAAATCTTTTCGAAAAGCCGTGTCCACGGTTACGGACAACTTGGGAAAGGACGATAAGATCATAGAATAACTTTAACGGAATGATTAAAAACTGGGTACTAGAGGTACCATTTCAAGATTGCAAGGTGAGCTTCCTCGAGGGTGATTCGGGGAGGTGCCTTTGATGAACAGGTACAGTGATGATGGTTGTTGATGAGTAAGGTGATGAAAGAAAGAGTTACTCCTTACCTCTTTTGAAAATATTCTGATTAGTCGATGCCATTGAGTTATGTTTTCATAAATAAAATCAGCTTTATGCAAAACAGCCATATAACTTTGAAAGCCTCATCGAGCTAAAGCTCTATATATAATCTTGCGAGTTCGTCGAACTCAACGTCGTTTGTTTTGTTTCAGAGGAGGACTTCACCGATCTCGAAGGTGGGTTCTTTGTGGACGTCGACGAGTAGTCTGGGGTTCCCAGGTGGCAGCTTGGGACATCCCGGAACAGCTGGCGCTGGATGTTTATTCGTAGGCCTCTTAGGCCATAATCTGGATCTTGTTGTTCAGAACAACTTAATTTGCTTCCGCTTGTTGTAATGTTGGGTCTGTGACCTCTGGTTGTCATTTGCTATCTTTCTCTATTATAAGAGTTGAACTATATGATTTGTGTCGTAGAGTCTGTGATGTGCCAGTTGTTCCACAAGTCTTGATCTCTCTATTATGCTTTGATAGTGTGTCTGGTGGGTTCGGATAACCGGAGACACAATATCACTGTATAGCAGTCGGGTCGGGGCGCCACAAGGAGTCTTATGTATGATGACTACACGTGTACCTAGAATTATTGGATATTTAGGAGTAAAATATAACACACTTGTAGCTAAATATGAATTACTTCCGACAATTTGACATAAATACATGTAGATGTGAAAAAGTATCTAGAAAGATTGAAAAATCTTAGAAGGGAGATATCCTTTAAATAGGGTTTACTGTGTGTGAACATTGGAGTGGTGCCATTTTGTAGCATATTTTGTTGTAGTTCCTTCACACAAACACACAAAAACGTTTTGACACTTAAAAAATAGAAAATGTTTTTTCTAACCAAAAAGTTGGAAACCCTATTTGGCAACATTGACAAGATGTACCTTTCTGAACAGGTCGGGAATATTATAACAAACTATGCAACATATATGTCGTTTGTTTGGCTTGAAAGTCATGAATGTTCGTACATGATAGCCCATATTGTGAATGATTTAGTTAAATTATCATATTGCTAATTTATTATTATTCCTCGCAACGTGTACTCATAAAATGACTCCATATGCCTAAGGATTGCAGTGTTTGGAACTTTGTTCATTTTTTTCCATTTTAAACATGGTTGAAATGGTCGGCTTTGCTATTTATAGCAAGGGATTGAATCTTTCAAAATTATTAGTGGTTTTTTTATATAATGACTACTATAGCAAAGTTGTTGTTCAAATTTGAATTACTTTTGACAAATCGGTACGAAGTCAATTAAATGTGCGAAAGTAGCTAGAAAGCTTGAAATTCTTAAAGATATGAAATGACCGTCAAATATGGTCTACTTGGTGTGAAATTTGGATTGGTATCATTTTGCACCATATTGTTTGTAGTTGTCTCACAAAGAAATCCTATATTGGCACTTGGATTATGTAATGTGTTTTTGTTTACACAAAAGTTCATTTTGAGGCTACCTCTCCAACACTCCCAAGTTGGAATTCTCCACCATACGTCAGAGGGCTAATGTAGTCCAGCTTCTCTCATGTCTTGGATGGCGTTATTTTACAAGCAAATCCCATATTAGCACTAAGATAATGTAAAATGTTTTTGTTTACACAAAAGTTCGTTTTGAGGCTACCTCTCCAACACTCCAACGTTTGCACTAACATACTCCAACTTCTCTCGCGCTCTGGATGGTGTTGTTCCCATATTGGAGAAAATGTAAAACATTTTGTGTTACAAAAGGTTGGTTTTGAGGCTACCCCTCCAACACTCCCAAGTTGGAATTCTCCACCATAGGCACGAGGGCTAACACATTCTAGCTTCTATCGTGCTCTGGATGTCGGAGCGCTGTCGAAGTGGAGAGGATGGATGCGTGTATACTGACTGCGGCATCGTACTCTCGATCCAATAAAGGAGGAAACTATTCTCGCGGCTTGAAGAGATGCGTCTAGCTTCGGGAATCTACACCGAGTCGCTACCCCAACATCTATTTTTCGCTTCAAATGTTGGTAACGATCTAGATCTAACCTTCGCTTGCATCTTCATAGATAGATTTGATCGTGTAGGAGGAAATTTTAAATTTTTATACACGAATCCCAACTGTAAGAGTACACAAATTGTTTGTTTGTGGAAGTACACTCAAATCACTAGTCGATACATGGCATTATACATTAACACAATCCTAAAAATCGCTGAAAAATAAAACTAAGCTGGTTATTATTGGACAAAAGCTGGGAGAGAGAAAACATAAAAGGCCTCCCCCTCAATTCAAAAATAGTGCCTATTGTTGGTTTTTATCATTAGGTTAGCTATTTGAGGATAAAGAACTAGTAAGTAGCTCATAGACTTCTTGAAAACTAGGACATGCCATCTTATTTGTTGTGGCTCTTTTAAGATATTTGTAAGACTCGTGCATTATATAGATCATAAGTAAGATATTTTCATACACTAAATTGACATGGACTCATAAAAACGATATATAATACATACAAGTCGAACAAGTTATTTTGTAATTACTTCATTGATGTATGTGATTTTGTCACATTTTTTATGTTTGTTTGGATTTAGACATAACTGATCTCACTATACTATCCCAAACTAAAGATTAGTTAGTTTCCACAACAAAATAGAGTCATAGTGTAAGCATTCCAATGATGAAAATTTTAGCGTACCGTGAAAACTCTGAGTTTTAATATTATCTGTACAACTATGTGTATAATTATGTATGATATAACCTAAAAAAGACTTAAGGTTGTACAATAAAGGTCTAATGGTGAAAGTATTTAAATATGTGTAAATGAGTTATAAAAAGAAAAAAAGTGGCGAAATAAGTGACACTCTTTCACTTGGCGTGTGTTTGGTTACAATAATCGATAGGAATTGGCTATGATGGTTCCAATTTTATGTATGAAACTCACGTGGATGGTTTAGCCTACCTGAGCGAATATTCCCCTAAGATGTTTATTAAGCGATTCCCCCAAACCGGTCGGACCAAATGGTTCTCGTTTCCTAATCTCTCTTTCGTGCAATTTTTTTCGCACCGAGTTCATCCGTGGCACTAGCAACGGTGGGGTGAGCGGACGTCGGGAAGGTAGATGTGAACCAGGCGACGACACAGTGACTGAACACCGGCGAGGTCGGAAGCGGATATCGACGGGGTCATGGGAACCAGGCAGCGACACGGTGAGCGGATGCCGGCGGGGTCGCAGAGATGCCGATGCCACGAGGTTGCTGGGAACCAGACATCATCGTGGAGAGCGGACGCCGACGAGGACGCAAGAACCAGGCGGCGACGCGGTGAGCAGACCATTTCGTAAGGATGGAATGCGACAATGGCTAGATAATCTCTAGGTGTTTATCTTGTATGTTTATGTAACTATCCATTTGTACATTTTCCACCCTTATAAATGATTCCTATTTTTTTTCCTCAAAAAGTAAACTAGTCCAAACGCTATTTTGACCTATTACAATCTCCAAACACAATTTTGAGTAAATTTCGATTACAATTGTCACCCAAAAGTTCTATCACCCAAATCGTACTTATGGTCGCATTTTTCTGAATTAAATTACTCCCTCCGTTCCTAAATGTAAGATGTTATAGGTGTTAAACATGTTATCTACACGCATACTAAAATGAGTGAATCTACATGAAATATGTCTAGATACATTTGTGTGCATTTGAATGTGTAGAAAAGATAAAACATCTTATATTTGGAACGGAGAGAGTACTAAATTACCATCTCATTGGAAGGATCTACAAATACAATTTGTCACTCGACTGGCCTACGGTTTGGCATCATGGAGTTTCTATAACTGGCAGCTGGGGCCTGGGTGCAGTACCCCGAATTACGATTCCCGCCGGAGAGAAGTCTTCCAACTGCGGCACACGCGCGCGACGAAAAATCCGTCTACTACCGCATTCTGCTTTCTCCCACCACTTCTCCACCACGTCAGCGATCCGACGCAAAATGCATCCAGCCCGTCCATCCCGACCAGCAGCGAACGGCTGGATGACTTCACTCCAGCGATCCGCGGCACCGACCCCTCCACCAATCAGCGCCCACCTCCTCCATCTATATATTGATTCCGCACCCCTCCTCGCTTCCTCACATCTCATCTGCACTGCAACCAATTCCCCACCTTTCGAGCGAAATCAAATCCACGAGCACCACACCTCCTCCCCGAGAATCATCCATGGCACCCAAGGCGGAGAAGAAGCCGGCGGCGAAGAAGCCCGTGGAGGAGGAGCCCGCGACGGAGAAGGCCGAGAAGACCACCGCCGGCAAGAAGCCCAAGGCGGGGAAGAGCCTCCCCGCCGGGAAGACCGCTGCCAAGGAGGGCGGCGAGAAGAAGGGCAAGAAGAAGGCCAAGAAGAGCGTCGAGACCTACAAGATCTACATCTTCAAGGTGCTGAAGCAGGTCCACCCCGACATCGGCATCTCCTCCAAGGCCATGTCCATCATGAACTCCTTCATCAACGACATCTTCGAGAAGCTTGCCGGCGAGTCGGCGAAGCTGGCGCGGTACAATAAGAAGCCCACCATCACCTCCCGGGAGATCCAGACCTCGGTGCGTCTCGTCCTCCCCGGCGAGCTCGCCAAGCACGCTGTCTCCGAGGGCACCAAGGCCGTCACCAAGTTCACCTCATCCTAGAGACTGAGTCTGTTGTGTTCTTAGTTTGTGATGTTGCTTGAAGAAATTTTATGGATGTGTTCCAAGAAATACTGTTTCTGAATCTTGAGAAATAGTAACCGTGCTTCAGTTCCAGTTCATGCTTCCTTGTCATGTCAACTATGTCTACAAATCTGTGTATGTTGTTGTCAGTCGATCTGTAAATCTCTGCAGGTTCAGCCTCTGGAGTTGCAGCGATGTCCCCTTGCTTTGCCATTTCCGATTTAGCTTTTTAATTTACAAGTTAAGCTGTCCATGTATGTTCAATGCGAAACGTCCAATGCTCTCCGCGCCCTGGAATTTTCTGACACATTTCGAATTTTCAGTTTGGAGCCACAATTCGATTTGTTCCAGCTCCCAAGTCCCAAGATGCACCAAATAAATGACTCGAAACTTTCGGATCTGAGTACTAGATGAAAGTTTCGCTCCCAGAAACCAGCGTTTTGCAGTTGCAATTTGGCAATTTTCGAATCTGAGCACTAGACGAGATTTCTGGGCAGATCCAAGACGCTCTTGTTTGTTAGATTTCGGTTTAGAATACGCTCATACGCGCCAAATCCGTCAAGTCGTTGGCAAGGCGTATTTTTTGCACAGGTAAACTGACTAGCAAGGCGTATTCTGTCTACTGGAGGCTCGAGGACGTAATCGGAAACGCATCCCATCTCTTCCCCAGGCTTTTCACCGGCGGCGGCGAAGGCGATGCCCACCTCGCCGCGCCTTGCTCCGGCCGGCCCCGTCCGGGCGGCCGTTGGTGCCAGGTCCTCGTGCGGGCGCCCAGGCAGGGCCCGGCAGGGTTCCTCGGAGTCGGCGCGACTGCTGCGTTGCGTTGCTAGTGAGCGCGACGTGTTTGTTGTATTGCCTGAGCGGGTCTGTAGCCGTCGGTTGAGGACGAGGTATAGCACGCGCTGGAATGTACTTACTGTCTATCCTGCGTACGGACGCTTCGTCTGTGTTCTTCTTTTTCGATTTATTATCTTAAACATTGTTCCATTTTACGGTTCTTACATGCTTCTGCATTGCTTGTTGTTATTGAGACCTGAGAACGAGTTACGTAGGTGAAGCCGAGACTATCTTGACCAGTTAGTTGGTTTGCATAAACATGGCGCTTTAGAAGAGGTTATAAATTTTACTGCAAAAACGAAGAGTAGTTCGTGATTGAATGGTTATAGTGCCTTCTCTGATCCTATCGTCCTGTATTAGATACCAAAAATGAACTTATACAACAGAGACTTTTGGTGTGAATGTATCATAAGCGCACCACTAATGATGCGTACATCCTGGATGTGCTGTTTCCCGATACTGAGAGCACCGAGTGTCGTTTTTCGGAAAGTGTATATGTAGAAGCTTCTTTATGTGTTTCTTGACTATTTAGTTGATTTTGACAGACATGATGGCTTTGAAGATTATTGACTGTTATAAGTCCATTTCTGATCTTATTCCATTGCAATAGTTGCATAATGGACACATGAGAATGCGTTGTTGTTCTTACATGCACACTACTACTACCAAAGGACTGTCAAACCACTTTCTGTAGTGTCAATGTAATGTTTCTATCTGAAAATTTCCTTATTTTCAGGTCTGACATGGACTGCAGTTCCAGTGACGATGAGTCATCAGAGCTAAGAGATACATATATTGATTACTATGCTGAAAAGGCATACATGTACCTGGGCTGGCAAGCTTGTGGCTAGTCTACACATTCACAGGTTTAGATGTTCTGACCCGGGAAGAAGAAGCTGAGCTGTAATTTTTTCCTTGCTTCTGTAAGCTGTTCTCAGCACCCTTGTCCTTCGCCGTCTCGATGCTTTATAAAAGCAGGGCCCTTTGGGCCTCTTCTCTCAAGAAGAAGCTGAGCTACTGTTACTGTGAGCTACTTCAGCACACCATTGGGGTGGGTGCATCCAATCGCCCTGCGAAGGCAAACCACCAGGCCCTGGCCAATATTCTCAAGACTGATCATGCTGATGTAGCGAGCTCATTGCCGGCGCGACAAGCCGATGCACTGATTGAACCTCCCAAGCCTATGCAAGATCAGGAGCTCTTTGTTAGGCTCTAGATGGGCATCCTTGCCACTGTTCCAGCATAACAAACAGAGGTGGAGCCACTCTGATGCAGCAGTTAGCTGATTTCAGACCCTCGTGTTTTAATGCGGTGCATTGTTCCAACAGGTACACTGGCTTTGTGGATGTGAGGATGTCCATTTCGAGAAGGATTGGATTGGGTTTAAGAATGCGTTGGAATTTCATAACTACTACAAATCACGTAATTTGAGTGCAATATATTGGAATGAGGTAAACACCCCACTTCTGCCTGAAAACACCCTAGACCTCCTGCCTCGTCCTGCTCTCTGGCTCCACCAAGGTTGCCACCAAGTTCACACCCTCTTAGGATGTATCTAGTACTCTGCTGTTGGTAACTGCTGCTTCGACTCTGTTTCTGCCTTAGCAGTAACAGTGAATCTTTATTTATTATGTAGCTAATATGTAGTTATGGATGTAAGAACTATGCCTACCAAAATTTCCTGGATAGTTCCCGTGTTCATCTATGGTGCTCTGCTTTCCAGTTGCTGCCCAGCATATTCATTTATTGTTGCTGGAAATGGACATTATTGTGTTATTATTTCGTTCCATCTGTGTTGTCTTTTTTTTGTACTGTCTCAATGCATTTTACACATTCACAGTCTGTTGTGTGTATTCTGAATTTTTGCCTACTGATTTGCTTGGAGGTACAAATTCATGATGCCAGCTTACATCCTTGTTTGAGAACGAGAAACCTGCATATTTTGATGTCTGAAATCTGTAGAATGTGTAAGAATCTATTTACTACTACTATAGTGCAGTCGAAGAGCACGGATGTTTTATATTTAGCCGATGCTGTTGTTAATAAGCACAGCGCTGAGTACAAATGCTAACTAAAACAAAAAATAAACCATCTATTATTTCAGGATCATGTCTTGTGCCAGCTCCTTCGTTTTTTGCTGCTCTGGATGTCTTGAGTTAAGGCTTCTCTTTCGCTCCATGTTTCACTATAACCTAACCAACCAGTACGAGGTACGCATCTCTAATTGCAAGCATCTCTATCGCTGCATCTCTTATCAACCATCGTTCTTGAGGCTGCTGCTTTGAGCAGGATATGCCAAGCTTGAAGACTGAAACCAAACACTCTTGGATCCTACTGGTTGCACCATTATCCTGTGTTTCTCCGTGCAGCCAGACTGTTGGGTCAGCTATCTCCAAGGTTCTATCAGGAAGAGCATCTTTCGAAAACTTATGCAGATCCAATGCATCTCTGAACCGGTGAAGGTGTTGTTCATCAGCGAGAGTCTCTGTAGGTGTGTCAGAGTATTGCCAATATCGACTGGGATTTGGCCATTGAGCTGATTGTAGTGGAGAATGAGGGTTGTCAAGCTGGTGCAAAAGCTAAGGTTGGCAGGAAACATACCCGAGAGCATTTTGCTCCCGATGTCGAGGGTCTGCAGTCGTCGGAGGTGACCAATGCTTGGTGGTATCTCACCATAAAGGTTGTTGGAGCTCATGTTGAGCATCTGCAAGAAGGTGAGGTTTCCTATGGCCGGAGAGATGGTACCAGAGAGCCCAAGGAAGGGCAGGCTCAGCCCAACCACCCGTGTCGGCCTCCTGAGGCTGCATGTCACACCCTCCCAGCTGCAGAAGCCGGTGCTGCCGTTCCAAGAGGCAAGCTCGCCGGAGTTGCTGAGCCCTGCCTTGAAAGCAAGAAGGGCGGCCTCATCGCTTGCAGCGGCGATCATCAGTATGGACAGCAGGGAAGGTACCAGCAAGCTCATACCACACACTGCCATGTCTTTCCTTGAATTAATTGGTCTGTGAATGGAAACAATGTCTAGCATCTGCAGAGTACCATGCTTCATGCATGTGTTGTGTGTATGCAGTCTGTGGCCGTGTTTTCATTTGGTCTGTAATCTAAGCCAGTGTGATGTTACAGGTTCCTGGACTTCATTGGCCTGAACACGATGAAATTAATATATTTTGACATTTTGTGCATCCGTGTAAGGGACCGTCCCATGGCAGTATTGACACGGCAAAGAGTTGCTGCAGATCTTCGATTGTTCCCACAACCAGTCTTTGTCATTGTACTTTTTCTTCAACAACTTATCTGCAGGCTTCGTTGTCAAAAATAAACTTACTTGCATGCTTACTTGGTACCTACTCCCTCCGTTCCAAAATATAAGATGTTTTAGACTTTTGTCACATTCATATGCACGTATATGTATCTAAACACGGTTTAGTGTACATGTCCACTCTTTTTGGTACGAATCTAGACAAAGTACTTAAAACATCTTATATTATGAAACGGAGGGAATACTACGTATCATCATACATACTACAAACACTGTTTCCGAAAACAAGTGTATATTTGTAGTCAAAAGTTAAACATAGTGCAACTGTGACCAATCTTACAGACAAAAATGTGAACAACTACAAAATTTAATAAACATACTATGAAATTATATTCTATGGTGGGTCTAATGATATTGATTTGGTATTATAAATGTTCATATATTTGTCTATATGATTAGTCAAACTTACTAAATTTATATGATTACTCACTGTTTATGTTGCAACCCTTTCATGACCCTTATGATCCAAGAGAGCGATTCTGGAACATTAAGGATTCAACATTAAAGTTTGGTGATGCCGAGCTTGTGGTCTTGTAATCCAGGGTACGGTTCGTCCCATCCTTGGTACCGTGGCGCTTGTCAGGGTGGCGCTGTGTCGCGTTGTCATCCCCCGGATTTGGGCGGGATAAGGCTTGGCCTGCTTCGCCTTGAGGTCCAAGAGTTGCAACTTGAGATGAGGCCATGCTGGGTCTTGTCGTTGACCCTCGCGGCTACCTGTCGGCGTATGGAACTACGAACGAAGCACCGACGACGTTGAATTCGAGGACCACCGCTGAAGCTTTATCGTGGACATGCGACCTGATACGGCCTTGTTTCGGGTAGCACTGTGTATTTCATAATCCCGACAAATCTGACAGACTGCGAGCGGCGGCGCCACCCACCCCGGTCGGGACCGTTCAACTAGTATTTTGGATATTTCATAATCCTGTCAAATACCTCTTAGCTATAAGCGATACAAAAAAGGATCCGATTTTAAAGACACGGAACAAATAAGAATACAAAATCATCTGGTTTACAAAAGAACAGCCAGAAATAATTAAAAAAGACAAAGTGGGAAAAGAAACACAAAAAAAGACGATAGGACAATAAATCAAGAAAGAAGAAAAAACAGAACGAACTCACTAATCTTTCTGGTCCTTGTGTATGAATCGCCCCATCACTACGGAGTATTTGCCGAGACAATTGCATATCCGCGCCAAATTTCCAAGGGGAGCCACCGCCGATTCGCCGAAGCAGCGGCCCGCCTCCAAACCCTAGAAACGCGCCGCCGCGCGATTCACCAGAGATATGCCACCACGGGGCTCTACCAAGAGGCGTCAGGGCCGGGCGACTGAGGCCGCTGCGGCGGAGCCGGACGCCCTGATCTCCCTGCCCCCGGCCATCCTCGATGACATCCTCACCCGCCTCACCATCCGCGACGCCGTCCGCACGTCGGCGCTCTCCGCCGCCTGGCGACGCCGGTGGGAGGCCCTCCCGTCCCTCGACCTCTGCTTTCCCCGCCTCGGTGACGGCGAGGGCGCGCCGGAGGGGCTGGGAGCCGTCGACGCCATCCTCCTCCGCTTCCCCGGCCGCGTCCGGCTTTTCTACGCGGACCTCGACGATACCTACGCGGGCCGCATCCACGACTGGCTTTGCGTCCTCTCCCGACGGGGCGTTGAGATCCTCGACCTCGGCTTCAGCGACGTCTACGGCTTCCCCACCCTCCCCTCCTCCTTCTTCTCCTGCGGCCGGCTCACCTCCCTCACTCTCTGCGCCTGCGCCATCCCGCTCCTACCGGCAGGCTTCGTGGCCTTCCCGGAGCTAAGACGACTATCTCTCATAGACGTGGGGTTACAAGAATATGGGGAGGACCAACTTGAGGAGATCATTGATACATCCCCGTTGCTCGAGTACCTAAATCTTACTGATGTTTTCTTTGGTGGCGCCAGTGTCAGAAAATGGGCGATTCGGGCGCCCAATCTCAGGGACTTGATCATCCGTTCGGAAAACAATGATGGCTGGATCTTGACGGAGTTGACATCTCTGCGTTCTGCCGAAATCTGTTTCTCGGGCTCTCATGTTCACGGCTTTCTTGTTCACCACAATTTCGCCGAGTTTCTTTCAGGGCTTGTTCAAGTTACGGAGCTTCTGGTTGCCATGTGCAATGTACCGGTAAGTTTTATTTTATATTTCTCTAGTTTGGCTGAATCAATTAAAAGATAGCCTTGCATCAGAATTGAGGAATTTTTTCCCCTACCGAATAGCAAGACTGCCGCAGCTCTGCTGATTCTATTAGGCAAAAATCTCATAAATTGCTCTAATTTTGGAAAAAAAGTTGATTACTTACAGAACATAATGCAACGAAGTGTCGAAATAGCCTAAGCATGATCTGTAGGCTATACGTTCCTGGATGCTGTAAAAAATCTGCACACATCGAGGTACTCCATTTTGAAAAGCATACTGTAGTTTTTTCCTCAACCAATGAACCAACATATCTAGGCCTCTATGTGCACCAGTTGACTAACTAATTTGTTTTGTGTTATATCATGTTTTTCTAAACGCATTGTCCCGCGGAAATGGCTAATATTCATTTGCGCATACTACATATTCACCGTGTTTTAAGGTGTATCCTGACTTCGTAAAATAAGGTAGGGTGTTCGTTTCTCCTTCCTGGTTGCTGCATATATCGAGTTTGTGTAGTTTGATGGTGTGCTGACCTTTGAAGATCTATGATCTTGTATTTATATGGAAACAGGCCTGTCCTTTCGTTTGCATTGCTCCTTGATTCTAGAGATGAATCCAGTTAAGTCCTGATATTACCCACTTTCCTTCCTAATTTTCAGTCTAGTGCTGGGATGCCGGAGAGACTTCTGTGCATCTTTCACAACTTGAAGAGCTTGACGTTATATGTGCATTTATGCAAACAATCTCCGATTATGTTAACCTTATGCTTGCTAAAGAGTGCCCCAAACCTGGAAATACTCAAAATAGAGGTAACTATAAATGTTCCATTACAGATTTCGTATTTGCATCAACTGAAGGTCATTTTGCTGCTTCCAATTAATTGTTTTTTTACTTGTATGCTTGAAGATCTTTGATGAGGAGGAGCAGGAGTTTGAGGCAAATGCAGGGTTTCTGAATGCATTATGGACTGATGGCATGTGTGCCAACCTTCAGACTGTGCAGATGATCGGTATTAGTTGGCATCCAAATGAAATGTCTTTTATAAAACTCATTCTCTCTAAAGCAAGGCTTCTTCATACACTATTGATTAGTCATAGTGAGAAAATTGTGATGTCTACTGAGGATGCTCTATATGAATTACTAACATACAAGAGAACTTCAGCTGAAGCTCAGGTCCTTTTTAAAGGTATAGAAACTTAATT
Organism: Poa pratensis; assembly: GCA_947311845.1. Taxonomy (NCBI): domain Eukaryota; kingdom Viridiplantae; phylum Streptophyta; class Magnoliopsida; order Poales; family Poaceae; genus Poa; species Poa pratensis. The sequence goes on from CAMZMU010000088.1 coordinate 30,747,394, forward strand.
TCACACAGTAAATTCTATCTTATGTATTGTCTTTATTTATTTGAAACGATGGATAAAATGCATGGAATTATTCATTTTTTAAATTATCCCTTTGTTGGTGCATTTCACATTAAATTTCTATATAGTTTGTGTTAGAATTTGAGTTATGAAGTCATATACCTTGCTGAAGTTCTTTGTAGCCTTTGTTAAGTTCCGGACCTGGTGTATAGTCTCTAGTCAGACATCCATGGTGTTGAGTGATAATATCACCACTTCCTATCAGTTCGGACTTTTGGGATAGTTGGTTGATAGAACTGTTCTAACATGGTATCAGAGCACGAGGTCTCGGGTTCGAGTCTCAACCCCTGCACCATTTAATCCCCAATTTCTATGAGCGCCCGGGTCGGGTTCAAGTCTCAAGGGGAGGTGTTACCCTCGTCGGATGTGAAGGGGGGGTGTTAAGGTGTTAAGTATATAATATCACCACTTCCTAACAGATCGGTCTTTTGGAATAGTTGGTTAGTGCATGAAGCTTGACATGGTATCAGAGCCCAGGGTCTCGAGTTCGAGTCCTGGTTTTCGCAATTTATCCTAAAATTGCTATTGCCCCCTCGATGTCCACGTATAGGCACGTACAGGCCACGTACAGGCACGTCATGCCTCTTGAGCCTGCCTCTGACTCTACACGTGTTGACTTGTCTTCCCGTCACACGTGAGGGGTGGTGTTGATGTGTATAAGTGGATTGCATAGCCCTTTCCATCAGATCGGTCTGGTGGGACAGTTGGTTGGTAGAGGTGTTCTAACACCTGTGAGCGCCTGAGGTCTCAGGTTCAAGTCTCAATCCCCGCACCATTATTCCCCAATTTATCTGAGCGCCCGGATCGGGTTCAAGTCTCAAGGGGAGGTGTTATCCACGTCGGATGTGAAAGGGGGGGGGGGGGGGGGGGGGGGGTGTTAAGTATATCATATCACCTCTTCCAATCAGATCGGTCTTTTGGAATAGTTGGTTAGTGCATGAAGCTTGATACATGGCATGCGCCCAGATATCATCTATTATCCAACACAATCAAATTTGAATTTTGAACATTCCATTCCCATTCCACTTTTATTCCACCTCTTTACCATTAGGTATGATATTGTGTTTATGTAATAATAGATGGGATTGGATTACCCAGGGTTAAAGTATCATGACATGATCAGGGAGAAAAATATGCGGAAGATTTTGGTTCAGTTCTACATATGTTCCCATCATCTGTTGGTATTTAGTTATATAAAAGTTGGCGTTGGTGCTAGTTCCCTCTTTTGGATAGCTTGGTCAGTGCCTCAGCGGGGATACAAGTGGATGCAATGCTACCATTTCATGCATGCTTGGACAGCGCAATGTATTTTTGGCTACATCTTGTTTGTATTGTGTTGAACTACATAAAGATCGTTTTTGTTGTCACACAGGTAAAGGTGAAGGCTGTTAGGTCAGAGACGTACTTCTGGGCATGGCTCTCGACTCTCGAGTGAGTTCGCTTTTACGAGGCAGGTTCTATCGTCTGATGTATCATTTTGGCTTAGAAGTGCAGCATGCACAGGATGGCTTATCAAAAAACTCACTTTTGAGATCAAAAGGCTCGTTTTAGTTCGATGACTGTTGCGAGACATGTGTAGTGTGGCCTTCTATACCTCTCGGTGGTTCATGACACTGATCTGCCAACTTTGTTGTTTTTATTGGTATGGTAATCATGTGAAACTGCCACTAACAACACCTCTGTTTGAGGTTAAAGTGTTGTTAATGAGACCTAAGAATAGTATGCAAAATATCGCCTTTGAGATATGTTCCCAGGCATGTACTGTCCAATGTAACAACACGGCTGCGGTAGACCGAAACGTAAAGGTAACTTGGTTGCATCCATTACATGATGATTGCATCAGTTGCAAGGGCCCAATGCAATATGCTGTACAAAGATCTTTCTACTTCACAAAAATGACTTGCTGGACCCCGCTACCACGTGATATACTCCAATTACATCAGGTAAGAACATAATTACATCAGGTAAGAACATAACGAAGCCTTGCTGTAGTCACGAAAGATTCACCACACCCACACTCTCCTTTGGAATTCGGGTTTATGAGCACAAACTGGGAAATGCGATAGAAGCCACCTACCAAATTCGGGTTTGATTCAAACAATATTGTTATTCTACAACATCTTGTATTGAATTATTGTTTAATTCGTGTGATTCAAACTTTTATTGTAATAAACTATTTATGAGGATTCATAATATCCTACTATTGTAATATGAATCTTTATAATTTAGGTCTAATTTATTTATCATTCCATTTTTATGACATTCATGTGTACTTCATGTTTTGCATATGCAGTTTCGAAACGCGGCGCGGCGGAGCAGAAACCGCAAAGCAGTATTCTGTTTTGCGGTTCTGCTTTGCGGTTTCTGCTCTGCCGCGCCGCGTTTGGAGCAAAAAAACGCGAGTTGCGCGACCTGCAAAACTGTTTTGCGGGTTCGCGTTTTGCGGGTTCTGCTAGAGATGCTCTAAGAACATCACGAAGTGGATCCCTTGCTGCAGTCATGAAAAATTCACCACACCCACACTCTCCTTTGGAATTCGGGTTTATGATCACAAACTCGGACCTGCGACAGAAGCCACCACACCCACACTCTCCTTTTTGGAATTTGTGTTTATGAACACAAACTCGAACCCGCTACAGAAGCCACCGACCGAACAAAAAGTTCTAAATCGGCGGTGGAAAATTAAAAGTGTGGAGCTTATTGCCCGCATTAGTTTATGGCCACCTTGGCACTCATGCTGGAGTTGGTTCGGCCTAATTAAGGCCCGATTCGGTGCAACTAGTGGTTTCTTAAGTAAAAAGGGGATGGCACATTTTGTTCATACATGAACTTTGCTAAAAAGAATTGCACTAAAAACCGTGACAAGCCATAAATAACGTGGTAAATTTTTTGGGTTAAAAAAAAAAGCATGTCTCATATGTATCTATAGGAGCAACGTGGACAGTAGAAACGACATCTACGCATTTAGTTTATGCTGATTACTGGATACAACATCATCAGTCTCCCGTCGTTCATCTTCGACGACAATGCCGAGGATGCGCGATGTAGCTTTGGTCGATACGAAGCTGCTCAATTTTGTGCTGTACTCAAGCTGAGGCTAATTGTTGCGATACTGGTCCCGATGCCTCATATTCCCTCGTGCACATAGTAGTTCTCTAAACATGTTGAACTGAAAACTGGATGGACAACGAAGCTTGCTAAATAGTTGGATGAATGTGTGAGTGGTATATATAAGGAGGAAAACCATTATTTCCACGACGAGAGTGGATGACATTATGAAATAAATGTCCATACATAGGTGTGTTGGATACTTATTTTTTGGTAAATCTTGTTTTATCTTCTTTAAATGTTACATCGACATTATTACTCAAACTTATTGTGTGTTGGGTCTACTGATATTGTTTTGGTACTCTATATGTTCATATATTTGTTTATATGATTAGTGAAACTTAGTATATGTTGATGTTTGGCTAAATTTCTATAAATTATTTTAAGAAACAGAGAAAGTAATAAGCTCAATAGTCTACATTTTATGTTCCAACCCTTATGGTCCAAGAGGGCAGTTCTAGAATATTAAGGATTGAACACTAAAGTTTGGTGACGCCGAGCTTATGGTCTTATACCCCGAGATATGGTATTGGGTATTTCATAATCCCGTCAAATACCTCCTAGTATATAACAAAAAAAAAACGGATATGATTTGAAAGACATGGAACGAATCATAAAATGAAAAACATAAATCTGGTTTACAACTGAACCTTTAGAAACTAAATTAAAAAAAGGATAAAATGAAACAAAAAAGACAAAAGGAAAAAAATAAGAAAGAAGAAAAAAACAGAACGAACCCAGTAATATCAGTTAAACGAGAAGGGAGAACAAAGGTGACGAGATACGCAAGGTAAGAAATCACAAGATCAGCTCTTTCTGGAGACGATGCAGCCTTCGAACCGACCGATGCAATCACTCCATGTTTGACTAGCTCTCGCGATTTTTCGCCGCCCCTTCGCCGGCGCCGCCGCCACCAAATCCACCGCACCCACAGCCTCCGGCCGCTCCCATTCCGGTGGGCGGGCGCCTCACTACATGCCCCAGCCCCTCTAAGCCTGAGGAAGGTCTCTCTTTTCCCCGTTGCCGCTAGCCTGTGCCGGTGACAGTGTCTGGTTCCCGCTTTTTTTTTTTTTTTGAAACTTTTCTACTGCAGGGGAGCCCCCCACAGCCTCACTCTTCCACCTTTATTAATAAAAAGCAGTAAACACTGTACAAGGGAACTTACGGCTAATTACAAGCTATTTACAAGAAAAACTTAGTGTAAATTGTCAAGCCATGAAGACAAAGAGGGAACAACCGAGCTCTTTACCCTGAAAATTGACAGTGTCTGGTTCCCGCTTTGCCTCGCCGCCTCGGTGAGTTGCAACATTTTACCTCGCCGGTCTCGACCAGCGGTGGATTTGTACTACCTGCTCCATTTATCTGCCGCAGTGGTTGGGGTCGTGGTTCTTTCCCTCACCAAGTCTGTTTGTGTGTTAGGAAGAAGGACGATGGCAGAGAGGAAAGCCACGAAGAACCTGTCGGGGGAAGACAACGAGGAGAGTGAGGAGGGGGTGGACTCCTTGATGGGGCGCCTCAACTTGCTTGTAGATGTGACTGAGGTCGTCGAGATGAGCGACGACGAGGATGAGGAGGAGTTTGTGCCGGTGAAGTGGTCTCTGGTGGGGAAAGTGCTATCCCCAACAGTGAGCCACATCCAGACCATCCGGGCGGCGATGAGGCCAGCGTGGGGAAATCCGAGAGGGCTCCGCATCAGGCCGGCAGGAGACAATGCGTTCGTGGCGGACTTTGCGAACAGAGCTGACCGTGACAGAGTGCTTGAGGGAACGCCATGGATGGTTGGGCGACATGCTGTTGTTCTTCGGGACTTCGACCCTAGGCTACGACCATCGGATATCAGGTTTGACTCCATGTCCATCTGGGTCCGAATTCTAAATCTGCCCTTTGTATGGATGAATGAAAAAAAGGGTCTGAAGATTGCAAAGCTGATCGACAAGCAGTGTGTGGTCGATGTTGATGAGTTTGGGGATGCTTCTGGCACTTTCCTGAGGGCGAAGGTCTCCATCCCGATTGATCAGCCTCTACGGCGATGGGTTACCATAAGGAAAGAGGGACGTGATGAAAGTTTCAACCTGCAGTACGAGAAACTCCCTTTCTACTGCTTTAGCTGTGGTTTGATCGGACACGGTGAACTGGAGTGCAAAACTCCTGATGATAGAGATGCTGCTGGTAGGCTCCCTTTTGACAGAGGGTTGAGGGCGCCGGAGGAGCACAGAAGAAGGGTTCAATCCTTTGGCCAGGCTGCTGCTTCGGTATCTTGGCACAGCGGCTCGAAGGAGCGGGCGGACAACAGTAAGGAGTCAGCCCCCAGCACGGCCACGAGCAGAACTTCTGATGCTGGGGAGAAGCTAAAACCAGGGGAGCAGGGGGTTTCCCGCCAGCAAAAACCCCGGGGCCTCTGGCACTAACAAGGTGGCTGACATTGCTCGAAAGCTGTTCCCGAGCAGTGCCAGTCCGCAAGTTCAGATTCCTAAGAAACGAAAGCCGGGTGAGGAGGGGTTTGTGGCCGGTAGTCTGCTCACGGAGGGGGAGCGGATTGATATGATCGACAATGACCTGTCCCTTGCGCTGGTCCCTATGGGGGTGCGTCCTGCGAATGAAGGCGAGCCAAGCAGCGCTGGTTATGACTCAGGACAAGGTAAAGAGAAGAAACACAGGAGTGAAAGGTCCCTGAGCAAGCATAAGGGGGTGACGGAGCACAGCATGATCACGGATGGGGAAACTTTAGACGCGGGGCTGCCTATTCAGCCCTGCAACGATCAATGAAAGCTATATCTTGGAACTGCCGGGGGCTTGGGAACCAGCCAGCTGTCATGGGCCTTCTAGAACTCTGGAAGGCAGAAGAGCCTGATATTCTCTTCTTGTCTGAAACTAAGCTAGACAAGGAAGAGATGAAGCGAATAAAAGTGATGTTGAACATGCCAAACATGGAGGTGAAAGATTGTGAGGGGAGGAGCGGGGGTTTGGCCCTGTTCTGGAAGGATGATGTCAAGTTGACTGTAAACCCTGGGATGTCGCGGTACCACATTGACGCGGTCATCAGTGGGGAGGATGGCTTCACCTGGCGGCTCACGGGGATTTATGGGGAGTGATGCATGTAAAATGCATACATGAACTTTGCATTATTTTACTTATATTCCAATCATATTTGCATCATATAAGGGTTATATCAATGTTTTATAATGATTTTGGGAATACTTCATAGTTTTCCCATTTATTTGGAATTAACCCTGTTTTCCAGAAAACGTTTTTTTTAGTGTTTCAGACTTTCCGGGAGCTTCGGGACTCCAAAAAGGGCAAGGTCAAAGAGCGCGGTTCAGAATTTTCGAGACGAACGCAATGGGCTTAAAGTGAAGACCAGAAGCCCAACCAGCTGGAAATGAGAGGGCCCCACGCGGCCTAAAATCCTGGCCGCGTGGGACTACCCGTTTTCCCCTCGGAGCTCCGTGGCCGTCGATCTTTGCTCCACCGACTTCGTCTTGACCTAAAAACGCCTATAAAAAAAGTACCATGACGTTTCGCGAAGCGGGCGGAGGAGAAACACAGAACACCGAAACAGAGAGTCAGAAGGCTGCCGCCGGAGAAGATCGGAGGGGGGAAACGCCGCCGGAATCGCCTCCGGAGGGCTCCACCCCCTCCGGCGTGTTCATCATCAACATCTTCATCGCCGTTGCTGCCTCCCATGATGAGGAGGGAGTAGTTCTTCATCGGGGCTGAGGGCTCTACCGGTAGCTATGTGGTTCATCTCCCTCTCCCATGATGTGATCTTTATGTGATCATGAGCTTTGTAATCTAATTGAATTCATGGATGTTTCTCCTTCATTGTTTGTGCTACTCAAGTGGTTTTATTAATGTAATTTCCGGAGTCACCTTTGTCCCATGGTGTGAAGTTGACAGTGTGCGCACCGTGTGTGACTCTTAGGCTAAAGGTTACAGAAATACTTACCATGAGTTATTCTTTGTGTTGGATGTCACTATAAAATTGTGGTGTTTGTTTAGTACTATTTTGGGGCACTCATAGTGACCTTGGGGTTCCCTAGATGTGGAAGACAGACTTTAAGGTGTGCTTTTGTAGCCCTACACGATGGTCTTGGTGTTCTATGATATTGTGGTGTTTGTTCACTCAGACTTTAAGGTGTGCTCTTGTAGCCCTACGCAGTAGATTGGTATTTCTATCCAACGGGAGAATAGTTCAGAGTAGCAAAGTGAAGAGGAAATATCTATGTATTCAATTGTTGGGAGTGTCCACTAGTGAAAGTATGATCGCTAGGCCTTATTTCCAAGCATCCTAGAAAACCTTTGTCTTGTCCTCTTGCATTGAAGAGGATTGGGACACTTCCACATTCTTGCCTTGTTACATCAAACTTCCATCCATTAAATCAACCACCTTGTTCCTTAAACTTGTTTAGTGCATAATCAACTAAAACTTGTGACACTTTAGTTGTAGGGAATAGATAACTTTTCCTTCTTGCTCCTGCGGATCGATACCTTACTTCCACATTGAGAGGTGCTACAGTGATCCCTTGCTCTTGGGGGTTATCAAGTACTTTTCTGGCGCCGTTGCCGGGGAGCGTAGCGCTTAAGTTTCTATTCTTGTGTGCACTAGACTAAGCTTGGGGAGGTCTCTTTAACTTATTTTATATCTTGCAATCATCTAACTTGGGAGGTTCTTTAACTTGCTTAATGATACTATGTCTCCCATTTATGATGATGAATATGATATTTTCAGTCCACCCACTATTGAGTATAAAGTTTATTGTGATTATGATATGCCTCCTATATATGATGATTACAATGATTATGAATGTTTTACTCCCACTATTCCTAATGAAACTGTTTATGCTTATGTGGAAAGTAATGATACTTTTATGCATATGGATCATGATAAGAATGTTTCTTGTGATAGATATATTGTTGGGTTTATCAATGATGCTACTGAAAGTTTTTATGAGAGAGGGAGACATGATTTCATATATCTCAAAAATATTAAGTCTTCTCTCTTTTTGTTGAAAATTTTGAAGTTGCACTTGCTTTGCCTTCCTATGCTAGTCACTTTGTGCTTTATTGATTTATTTTCTTACAAGATCCCAATGCATAGGAAGTGGGTTAGACTTAAATGTGTTTGATATTTGCTTCTTGATGCTCTTTTATATTCAACTCTTATTTCTATGGGAGCATCATTAAAACTATCAAGACTAGCTATATGGCTATAAAGAAAGCGCTTTGCGGGAGGCAACCCGGTTATTTTTTTGTGTGATTTTCTTTTTGTCCTCTTGCTGTACCAAGAGACTTTGTTTAAAGTTTAGGTTCTGGAATTTTCAATAAAGTGCCAAGTTTTACCCGTTTTGGTTTGAAAAAGTTGCTTATAGCGTTCGGAGATTTTATTCCTGCACGAATCAGTGCACGGTATGATTTTTAATTCTTATTCTGCAACTCCGAATGAGCTCATATTTGAACTGTAGTTGCAAATTTTCATCCTATATATGCATGAATTTGTTCGGAATTTTTCGAGAAAGTTTAGTAGGGTAGAAAAATACGTTTTGCTGCTGCTGTTTTTCCGGACAGATTCTGTCCCATTTTGTTTGATGCATGCTTTGAGCTTTTAAGTTGAATCTTTTTGATCCAATTGAGTTTATGAGTAGGCATACAACATTATACACTTTCTGGACATCTCATATGAATTTTTGTTCAAGGATTATATGCAGCAAGAAACATATTTGTTTATCACTATTAATGCACCCCACAGAAGAAATGGGAGAAACGGTGTTTTGAAGTTTTTTCACAGGGATTGGAGGAGATGCACCAAGAGCTATCCAAGGATGGTGAAGACCATAAGCTTGGGGATGTGAATACAACCCCGCTAGACCTACACACTCTCGGTTTGCACACGACCAACTTCTGTTTTTGATCGAAACACTTTATCGCATAAACTTGGAGCGTCGTTTTTGTTTTTGTTTGAGTCTTGAGAGACCACCACACTATCAATTATATATGAGAGAGCTACTGGAAATATGGGTTGAAATATGTTGGATGCTTTTATAAGATTGGAAAAAGGGATGTTTGAGTTGATTTATAATGATACATATAGTTGCATGATTCATGAGCTTGTTTATGAGTAATAGTTTGCAAATTCTTTTTGAAGAGCTATCACTTATTCATGTTTTGGTGCTGATTGTTATTTTACTTGGTTTAACATGGATTAGTTAGTTCTATGGACACTCATGCATGCATCTAGATGGTCAACTTTCTCCCTTTTGCTAGCCCAAAAACTCCAACAAGCAAAAACTTGTTTCCAACACCTTCAACCAAAGTTATTCCAGTGAGTCCACCATATCTACCTACTAGCTATATGCTATTCCGAGTATGTTCATCATGATATTTGTGTTATCTATACCTCTGAATGAAAATGATTATGTTATTGATTGTTATGGGAAAAGTTGGTTATATAGCTCTCATGAACTTGATGCACATTTTTACTATCATTGCAATAAATAAAACATGACCCATTGTGATTAAGATTATGATGCTAGTGGCTTGATAAATGTTCGAGGTTGGGAGTTAGCCCATATGTGCTGTCACATGCAAAGCTTTCAACATGCTCCTTCATCTCATTTAGTTGATATCATGTACTTTTGTTTATGGATGCCTATTGATGACGTGAAACACACGTTCGTTGGGAGACCCAAGAGTAAGGTATGATGTAGTCAGCAGCAAGTTTTCTCTCAGAAAGAAACCAAGGTTATCGAACCAGTAGGAGCAGCAACTCTTCAGAAGGTTGTCAACGGCGCTAGAAAAATAGCTGTTGCAGGGAGTCTGGACTGTTGACGTGGAATCTGCACACAACACAATCAAACTACTTTGCCCCAACGAAACAGTGAGGTTGTCAATCTCACTGGCTTGCTGAAAACAAAGGATTAAACGTATGGTGTGGAAAATGAGTATTAAATTGCAGAGAATGAAAAAGGAACAGTTTACAGTTTGTGGTTTGTTTAATCAGTGTAAAAGAATGGACCGGGGTCCACAGTTCACTAGTGGTGTCTCTCCATAAAAGATAACTAACATGTTGGGTGAACAAATTACAGCTGGGCAATTGACGAATAGTGAGCGCATGACAATGCATATACATGACATGTTGACTACTATGATATTTAATTGGGCATTACGACATAATACATAGACCGTTATCCAACAGCATCTATGACTAATAATCCACCGCCGGGTTGTCATCCGAGTCCCCGTTGGTATTAAGTTGCAAGCAACGGATAATTGCATTAAGTAAAGTGCGTAATGTAAACAAACACATATGCCCGTGGACATAGTATCATTAGGTTATCCCTAGTGGCAACAACACATCCACAACCTTAGAACTTTCTGTCACTGTTCCAGGTTAAACGGAGACATGAACCCACTATCTAGCATAAATACTCTCTCTTGGAGTTACAAGCATCTACTTGGCCAAAGCATCTACGAGTAACGGAAAGCATGCAAGATCTTAAATAACATATAAGATAGATTGATAATCAACTTGACATAATATTCAATATTCATCGGATCCCAGCAAACACAACATGTAGCATTACAATAATATGATCTTGATCATGTAGGGCAGCTCACAAGATCCAAACATGATGGCACAAAGTGGAGAGACAACCATCTAGCTACTGCTATGGACCCGTAGTCCAAGGATGAACTACTCACGCATCACTCCGGGGGCAGGCATGGCGATGTAGAAGCCTTCGGTGACGATTCCCCTCTCCGGCAGGGTGCCGGGAAGAGGTTCTGAACCCTCCCGAGCTAGGGTTGACGACGGCGGCGTCTCTGGATCTTTTCGTGGATATTTGCTCGGGTACTTAGGGATTTCGCGTCGGGGGGAATAAGTAGGCGAAAGGACGGCGGCTGCGGACCCCGAGGGGCCCACACTACCCCAGGGCGCGGCAGAAGGGGGGCCCGCGCCCTGGGTGCGTGTGGCCTCCTGGTGGCCCTCCTCTGCTGCTCCTTCGCTCCGTCAGGCGTGTTCTGGAAAAATAGGCACCCCCGTGTAGTTTCGTCCAATTCCGAGAATATTTCCAGACTAGCTTTTCTGGAGTACAAAAACAGCAGAAAACAGGAACTGACACTTCGGCATCTTGTTAATAGGTTAGTCCCAAAAAATGCATAAACGTGATATAAATAGATGCAAAACATGTAGCAATTGGTATAAAACAAGCATGGAACATCAAAAATTATAGATACGTTTGAGACGTATCAGCATCCCCAAGCTTAGTTCCTACTCGTCCTCGAGTAGGTAAATGATAAAAACAAAATAATTTTTGAGGTGACATGCTACTATCATAATCTTGATCATATAATATTGCAAGGCACATGTAAATGAATGAAGTGATCCAAGTCAATGGTCTATAATTTGCTACCAAATAGATAAGGAGTAAACAATGAATCACACAAGCTAAACGTTTTCATGAATAGTACTTTCGAGACAAGCATCAAACAGTTTTGCATAAGTGTTAACTCATAAAGCAATAGTTTCTAACAAAAGGTATTTAATCAACACAAAGGAAGAATTTAGTTTCAGCATTTGCTTCAACTTTCAACATATTTATCTCATGGATATTGTCAACACAAAGTAGTATAACAAGTCCAATACATTGCATATAACGCATGTTGTAACAAAGTTGACACTAGTGTTTGCTTGTGGAAGACAGAAAGAATAGGAAAACTTACTCAACATAAAAGTAAAAGAAAAGCCCTTCGCAGAGGGAAGCAGGGATTAAATCATGTGCTAGAGCTTTTAGGTTTTTGAAAGCATATAGAGATTGCATAAAATATTTGATACTCCCCCAACCTTGCTAACACAAGCCATGGCTAACCGAATCCTCGGGTGCCTTCCATCAATCACATACCATGGAGGAGTATCTATTTTTGAGAGGTGTTTGTTAATTGTCAACGAATGGTAGGGGTGAGAACAGTATTCTACCTGTCGAACGGACTTTTAAGAGCGGCTCCCATGAAGGACGTTATTTCTACCAGCAAGGCAGATCATCCCTCTTTCTCTTTGGTTTACACATATTCAGGTATTTCACTGTTTGTCATTGCTTACTGATGAATCAGGGCAAAAGTGTGAAGAGAATTAATTGGTTAAGACGAAGGCGGTGGAGCGAAGATCGACGGCAACGAAGCCACGAGGCCCAAACGGGTGGGTCCCACGCGGCCACAGTACCTGGCCGCGTGGGCCAGGCCCGTTTGGCCCTCGGGTCTCCGTTTGCTTGCTTCCTTTTTCCGTAGTCCTTCTTCCTTCCAAATATTGACGCCCGTAAATTTCCAGGTGATTTCGTTGACGTTTGGGTCCCTGAAACATTAAAATACAAAACTAGGGTTTTCTGCCTGTGCAGGGTTAATTCCAAATAAATGGGAAAACTATGAAGTATTCCCAAAATCATGATAAAACATTGATATAACCCTTATATGATGCAAATATGATTGGAATATAAGCAATTAAAGTGCAAAGTTCATGTATGCATTTTACATGCATCAACATCCCCAAGCTTAATCCATGCTCGTCCTCGAGTATGAAGATGATAAACTAACATGGACTTTGCAATTTAATACTTTACAATGGATATCAAAGATGATTACTATTGCTACATATAGTCAAATGATTCATTCTTCAAAGGAGTAGCAATATGCAAATAGTTTATGAAGTGATATCAAGTATTCAAGACTAGGATGTTCATTGATAGTTCACAAAGTGTAACATAGTAGCAAGTAATATGGAACACATGTATGCATAATGATAAGTAGAACATCCTATAATGGTCATAGAGTGTAGATGAAAATCTGAATATGATAGGTGTACACTTTGGAAAGATGTATATGTGAGTAGAGGTAAAGCATGCATAAGTTTCATCTAACTTCCAAACTCTTCTACTTAAGTTAATGATTGCAATAAGGTATTCATTGGTGTCAAGCTCTCATTGCCCCTATCATAGCATCTTGAATGATTAAGGTTAAAGTGAAAGCAAATATGAGTAGTGTGCTTGACAAAGTAAAGGTTGGATGTCTCATGCCCCTTGAATACAAGTACCTACACCATGATTACTCAACTTAGGAAACAAAGCAAGTTCACGTTATCTATCATTGTAAGTAATAATAGTATCATCAAGAGCGTCAACTGGGGTACCTCTTGTCCCATGATATGGAACAAGCCCATATCAAAATGACAAGACAAACAAACAAGATGAAAAACCTCAACACCCTTTTTATTTACCATTGGAAAAGTTTTTTATTGTAAGGTGCATCATAGATAATTCACCATAGTATGTAAGTAAATTTCCACCATGAATGATGCATGGCTTAGATTAGCGGCCCAGGCGTCTTTCTAACCATTTATACAAACTCATTTGAACTAGTTCATTTCCACCTCATTTCACCATGATAGGCATCCATAGACAAAAGCACATGATATCAACTAAATGAGATGAAGGAGCATGTTGAAAGCTTTGCATGTGACAGCACATATGGGCTAACTCCCAACCTCGAACATTTATCAAGGCACTAGCATCATAATCTTAATCACAATGGGTCATGTTTTATTTATTACCATGATAGTAAAATGTGCATCAAGTTCGTGAGAGCTATATAACCAATTTTTCCCATGGCAATCAATAACATAATCATTTTCATTCAGAGGTATAGATAACACAAATATCATGATGAACATACTCGGAATAGCATAAAGCCAATAGGTAGATATGGTGGACTCACTGGAATAACTTTGGTTGAAGGTGTTGGAAACAAGTTTTTGCTTGTTGGGGTGTTTGGGCTAGCAAAAGGGAGAAAGTTGACCATCTAGATGCATGCATGAGTGTCCATAGAACTAACTAATCCATGTTAAACCAAGTAAAATAACAATCAGCACCAAAACATGAATAAGTGATAGCTCTACAAAAAGAATTTGCAAACTATTACTCATAAACAAGCTCATGAATCATGCAACTATAGGTATCATTAAAAATCAAATCAAACATCCCTTTTCCCAATCTTATAAAAGCATCCAACATATTTCAACCCATATTTCCAGTAGCTCTCTCATATATAATTGATAGTGTGGTGGTCTCTCAAGACTCAAACAAAAACAAAAAACGACGCTCCAAGTTTATGCGATAAAGTGTTTCGATCGAAAAACAGAAGTTGGACGTGTGCAAACCGAGAGTGTGTAGGTCCAGTGGGATTGTCTTCACATCCCCAAGCTTATGGTCTTCACCATCATTGGATAGCTCTTGGTGCATCTCCTCCAATCCCTGTGAAAAAACTTCAAAACACCGTTTCTCCCATCTCTTTTCTGTGGGGTGCATTAATAGTGATAAACAAATATGTTTCTTGCTGCATATAATCCTTGAACAAAAATTCATATGAAATGTCCAGAAAGTATATAATGTTGTATGCCTACTCATAAAATCAAAAGGACAGACCCAGTGCATAGAGGCTCCCACACAAGGTGGGGTCTGGGGAGGGATTATAGGAACCTAGTCTTTCCCCTGCAAAGTGCAATGCAGAGAGGCTGGTTCGAACCCAGAACCTCTTGGCACAAGTGGAGAGGACCTCACCACTGCACCAAACCTACTCATAAACTCAATTGGATAAAAAGATTCAAATTAAAAGCTCAAAGCATGCATCAAACAAAATGGGACAGAATCTGTCCAGAAAAACAGCAGCAGAAAAACGTAATTTTCTACCCTACCAAACTTTCTCTAAAAATTCCGAAAAAATTCATGCATACAGAGGATGAAAAGTTGCAACTACAGTTCAAATATGAGCTCATTCGGAGTTACATAATAAGAATTAAAAATCATACCGTGCACTGATTCGTGCAGAAATAAAATCTCCGAACGCTATAAGCAACTTTTTCAAACCAAAAAGGGTAAAACTTGGCACTTTATTAGAAACTCCAGAACCTAACTAGACACAAAATCTCTTGTTACAGCAAGAGGACACAAAGAAAAATCACACATAAAAATAACCGGGTTGCCTCCCGCAAAGCGCTTTCTTTATAGCCATATAGCTAGGCTTCTTACTTGTTGTTTTATTGTGGACGAAGCTCATGAGGGAGCTTGAACTTTGATGGTTCCGTCTTCCTTGGAAAGTGTTCCATACACTTCTTGTGTGGAAACTGAAACTTTACATTCCCTTCTTTTGAATCAATGATAGCACCTGTGGTACGAAGAAAAGGTCTTCCAAGAATAATAGGACTAGAGGTTTTATTCCCCATATCCATGATTAGAAAATCCACAGGCACAAAAGTCATATGTAACTCTACCATAACATCACTTACTTTTCCCAAAGCATGTTTAATAGAGTCATCAGCAAGTGCTAGTTCAATAGAGCATTTTTCAAGATTTTTCAATTCAAGCACTTCATATAGTTCTTTAGATAAGACAGAGACACTAGATCCTAGATCAAGTATGGCATGGTGTGTCTCTTTTCCAATAGTTACTAGTACCTTAGGTATCCACATATCCCCAAGCTTAGGTGGTATCATAGCCTCTTGGTTGTACCTAGCAATCTTTTCTTTCAAGACATGATTAGCAATATAAGAACCAAAACCTGCTTGGTTAGTGTTGATGGAAGGATCACTTGCAAATTTTTGTAAGATAGATATTAATTCATGCAAGCTACAATTTTCTAAGTCAAGCAAAGGATCCTTGACTTCATTAAGCATTTTAACTTCCTCAACTTTCTTTTCCTTTTTAACCCATACTTGTTGCCTACTAGGAACCTCTTTCACATGTTTAAGAGATGAATCTTTTCTCAATGAATCACTAACCCGAACCAATTTTTCCTCAATATTGTTCAGGTAAACATCTTTTTCCAGAAATTCTTTCTCGCAATTCTCAACTTATGCATGACATTAACCAATTCATTGTTTATCTTTGGAATAATGTTTTCAGAATAAGAAACTAGTTGTTCAAAATCTTCCTTACTAGGTAGCTTTTCTAACTTAGTTTCAAATTTATCCTTTGATGAAGCAAGTGCTATTGTGGTGTCTTCCAACTTTTTCTTGCTACCCACAAAGCTACCAAAAATCCTTCTAAGTGTCATGGCTGCACAAGGTGGTGTTGACAAGACAAAACTTCCACCTGTAGCCCATCTAAAGCATTTTGATACCAAGGATCTATTCCATAATAGAAATAAAGATTTAGCTTTTCATCTTCACAAGGTGTAGGATCTTCATAATGCATCCTATTAATTCTTACCCAAGCATCTTTTAATGTTTCTCCATGATATTGTTTAAAACTAGAAACAGAATTCCCTAGAGAACTCCCTCCTTGTTTGTTTCCAAGCACCATGATAGCAAGTTTTTTGGTATTTTTGATTTTTTATGCGAAACTGAAATAAATATGAGATGATATGCAATGACACTAACAAAACAAATAAATTGCTTTGTAAGTAAAGATGGATAAGATGGTGCTCACGTAGGTGCAACCTCCCCAAGCTTAGGTGTTAGCACAAGTTGGTGATGTTGACTTTGTTGTGAGATGAATGCGATGATGCACACCCTTGGATAAATCTCTCAGATGAATCCCGTTTAATCAGTCTAGATGCATGCATGAGTGTCCATAGAAAACGTCTTGATGATCCCGAAGAGCAAGTCTTAATGCCTGCACAAATAACGGGATTTAGGTTGAGACTCCAAGTGCAGAGTGTATAGTATAGTGGAAGACAGTTTTCCCCACGAGGGGTGACTCGAGGGTTTAATATCGAACTCTCGGGGAATCTGAAGTGGTAGATTTATCTTCTTATCCTTCTTTTGGTTACCTACAAAACAAGGTTAGATGTTTTGGTCCTCAACCTCACCTGTGGTTATCAAGCACAAGGTGTAAGAATGATATCAGAATAGTTATGCAATGCAAACAGGAAATAAATATGCAATGGTGGTGGATGCAATGGTAAATGACAGTTTGAGACGTATCACCTATCATGGTGAAATGAGATGGAAATGAAGTAGTTCAAATGAGTTTGTATAAATGGTTAGAGAGACGCCTGGGCCGCTAATCTAAGCCATGCATTATTCATGGTGGAAATTTACTTACATGCTATGGTGAATTATCTATGACACACCTTACAATAAAAAAGCTATTCCAATGGTAAATAAAAAGGGTGTTGAGGTGTTTCATCTTGTTTATTTGTCTTGTCATTTTGATATGGGCTTGTTCCATATCCTGGGACAAGAGGTACCCCAGTTGACGCTCTTGATGATACTATTATTACTTACAATGATATATAACTTGAACTTGCTTTGTTTCCTAAGTTGAGTAATCATGGTGTAGGTACTTGTATTCAAGGGGCATGAGACATCCAACATTTACTTTGTCAAGCACACTACTCATATTTGCTCTCACATTAAACTATAATCATTCAAGATGCTATGATAGGGGCAATGAGAGCTTGACACCAAGTATTACCACATTGCAATCATTAACTTAAGTAGGAGAGTTTGGAGGTTAGATGAAACTTATGCATGCTTTACATCTACTCACATATACATCTTTCCAAAGTGTACACCTTTCATATTCAGATTTTCATCTACACTCTATGACCATTGTAGGATGATCTTGCTTATCATTATGCATACATGTGGTCCATATTACTATCTGATATGTTACACCTTGTGAACTATCATTGAACATCCTTGCATTGAATACTTGATATCACTTCATAAACTGTTTTGCATATTGCTACTCCTTTGAAGAATGAATCATTTGACTCTATGCAGCAGTAGCAATCATCTTTGATATCCATTGTTAGTGCTATATTGCAAAGTCCATGTTAGTTTTATCACCTTCATACTCGAGGACGAGCATGGGTTAAGCTTGGGGATGTTGATGCATGTAAAATGCATACATGAACTTTGCATTATTTTACTTATATTCCAATCATATTTGCATCATATAAGGGTTATATCAATGTTTTATAATGATTTTGGGAATACTTCATAGTTTTCCCATTTATTTGGAATTAACCCTGTTTTCCAGAAAACGTTTTTTTTAGTGTTTCAGACTTTCCGGGAGCTTCGGGACTCCAAAAAGGGCAAGGTCAAAGACCACGGTTCAGAATTTTCGAGACGAACGCAATGGGCTTAAAGTGCAGGCCAGAAGCCCAACCAGCTGGAAATGAGAGGGCCCACGTGGCCTAAAATCCTGGCCGCGTGGGACTACCCCGTTTCCCCCTCGGAGCTCCGTGGCCGTCGATCTTTGCTCCACTGCCTTCGTCTTGACCTAAAAACGCCTTTAAAAAAAAGGTCCCATGACGTTTCGCGAAGCGAGGCGGCGGAGAAACACAGAACACCGAAACAGAGAGTCAGAAGGCTGCCGCCGGAGAAGATCGGAGGGGGGAAACGCCGCCGGAATCGCCTCCGGAGGGCTCCACCCCCCTCCGGCGTGTTCATCATCAACATCTTCATCGCCGTTGCTGCCTCCCATGATGAGGAGGGAGTAGTTCTTCATCGGGGCTGAGGGCTCTACCGGTAGCTATGTGGTTCATCTCTCTCTCCCATGATGTGATCTTTATATGATCATGAGCTTTGTAATCTAATTGAATTCATGGATGTTTCTCCTTCATTGTTTGTGCTACTCAAGTGGTTTTATTAATGTAATTTCCGGAGTCACCTTTGTCCCATGGTGTGAAGTTGACAGTGTGCGCACCGTGTGTGACTCTTAGGCTAAAGGTTACTGAAATACTTACCATGAGTTATTCTTTGTGTTGGATGTCACTATAAAATTGTGGTGTTTGTTTAGTACTATTTTGGGGCACTCATAGTGACCTTGGGGTTCCCTAGATGTGGAAGACAGACTTTAAGGTGTGCTTTTGTAGCCCTACACGATGGTCTTGGTGTTCTATGATATTGTGGTGTTTGTTCACTCAGACTTTAAGGTGTGCTCTTGTAGCCCTACGCAGTAGATTGGTATTTCTATCCAACGGGAGAATAGTTCAGAGTAGCAAAGTGAAGAGGAAATATCTATGTATTCAATTGTTGGGAGTGTCCACTAGTGAAAGTATGATCCCTAGGCCTTATTTCCAAGCATCCTAGAAAACCTTTGTCTTGTCCTCTTGCATTGAAGAGGATTGGGACACTTCCACATTCTTGGCTTGTTACATCAAACTTCCATCCATTAAATCAACCACCTTGTTCCTTAAACTTGTTTAGTACATAATCAACTAAAACTTGTGACACTTTAGTTGTAGGGAATAGATAACTTTTCCTTCTTGCTCCTGCGGATCGATACCTTACTTCCATATTGAGAGGTGCTACAGTGATCCCTTGCTCTTGGGGGTTATCAGGGATCCGCAGGCGGGAGCTAGGGAGAAGACGTGGAAGTTAATGAGAATTCTCCATGGGCAATCAAATCTGCCATGGATGATTTTTGGGGATTTCAATGAGATCCTGTTTGAGAGTGAAAAACAAGGCGGGCAGGCAAAAACACAAGCAAGTATGGATAAGTTCAGAACGGCTTTGGAGTTCTCTGAGCTCGAAGACCTGGGCTTCGTGGGTGACCCCTACACCTGGAGAAATAATAGCCACAAGGCTGAATCTTATATCAAGGAGAGACTTGATAGGGCTGTGGCAAGTCTGGAGTGGAGGATGCACTTTCCTACCTATAAAGTTATTAATGGGGATCCAAGACACTCGGATCACAGGCCGGTTATTCTTTCTCTAGAGCCGGAATTTAAGTGTAAACGGCGTCCGGAGGACACAATGCAACCAAAGTTCGAGGCCAGATGGTTGGAAAAGGAACAGTGTGAGGAGGTGGTGCAAAATGCGTGGGAGCTGGCTGTGGTGGCAAGAAACTCAACTGTTGCTGAAGCAATAAAAAGGGTGGGCTGTGAGTGTAACATCCCAAAAATATTAATCAATATGGTATTCCAAAAATGAGAGCCAACAAAAACTTTTGCTTAATTATATGTGTTGATCTCCTATTGTTGCTTGTGTTGTTTCTTTCTTGCTAAATGTGTGTTGCTTGCTCTAAAGAATGTCATGAAGAAAAGAAAAGAAACAAAATCAACAGGAACCACACATACAATCTTGTGACAAGTGTCACCCTAAATTTCTCGAAGTGAGAAAATTATTTTGTGTTTAAATAAAATTCAGGGGAGTGATATTTAATCACTCTCACTTTTATTCCATAACTTTCCCTCTCAAAATATATTCCAAAAATCTAAATTTGAAATTCTATTTCTTTCTTTATTAATTCAAACTACAAAAAGTGTGGTGCAACACTTGCCAAATAAAATGTACCACTGCACCACAAAACCATATTTGAATATGTGAAGCAATTTATGAAAAGAAATTTCAGAAATTAAATTTAAAAATTGGGTGGGGAATTTGTCGAACACCATGTGGGCACTGCCCGTGTTCTTCCCCGATTCACCAAATCGAAGATCAAATTGATCGATTGGGTGCGTTGTCTGTCAAATTGAGTCAACCAAAACCTCTCCCGTGCATCACCGATCTTGTTGCGCGCCAGAAGTTGGAGAGGGGAGGCAGGTTTCGCAAAGGAGCGTCGCAGGGGACAGCGCTGCCGGCGCGGCCGCGCCATGTCGAGCAAGTGGCCGTGCGTGGCATCGCCGTGCTGGCCCATGCCTGGCCCCCCCTCGCTCTCCCTCACCCTTCTGCTCCCTCCCGCGCCACACCGAAGCCCGCGGCAACCCTGTCCCGCCGTGCGTGCGTCGTGTTGGAGCACGCCGTGCGCCGCCCAAGCTCTCACAGAGCTCGCCCCGGCCGTCCCACTCTCGAGCTCGCTCCACACCTCGCCACGCCATCCCTTCTTCTCCCTGGCCACCCCGCACGTAGCCACAACCCTCCACCGCCCCTACGGCGAGCGCACGTCGCCCCTGGAACCGCCCTGCTCCGAGTCCACCGTGCGCCACCGCGGTGCATAAATACCCCACCCATGCCCGAGCCCTTCCCTACTCCACTCCACTGCCCTTCACCCACTCCCCCACCTCTCGTGCACCGCCAGGAGGGCGGTGACGCTGCCGCGAAGCCCCAGCTGCTCCCGAGCTTCTTCGAGCTCCGCCACTGCCCGAGGTAGGTGATGACGCGGCTACGCCGCGCTGCTGCTCCCCTTCCTCCACTGACCACGCCACCTTGATCCCCGTACTCCCCGCACTCACCCGAGCCCTTTGCCCCTCTGTTTCGTGCACAGAGACGCCGCCAGGACATCGCCGGTGACCGCTGCCGTGGCCGTGGAAGTTCAGCGGCTCGCCGTCGACGATTCACGCCGCCCCAGCAAGCTCCAGTGGCACCCCGAACTTCCCCGAGCCTCCGCCGTCGCCCTGCACCGTCCCCGAGCCTTCCCGAGCCCTGAGGTGAGAGAATCATCCACCACCGTGCCGCCGGCGCGGCGGCACCACCACTGTTTGGTCGCCGCCGTTAGGATAGAACACGGGCCGTTGGATTTCAATCCAACGGCAACGTACCCCTTTGTTAGATATCACGCTGACGGGCTGGCCCCACACGTCAGTGATTTGAACATTATCCGCAGCGCGGGATTTTCCACTGAGTCACTGACCAGTAGGCCCCACATGTCATAAATTTAAACATTATCCAAACTGAACACATTTTCTAATTTAGTTTCTCTGAGAAATCAGTACTGGACCCATTTTGTAAATTCAATATCTCAAGATTTAGAATCCAAATAAATCAAACTCAATTGTTCTGGAAAGCTTATTAAAATGTTTAACCAACCCAATTGGTCTCATGCCATTTAATTAAATAGTTAAAAAGTATTATTAAAAATGCCACAGAAGGTTTAAATTCTAAACTTGTTTGTTTCTGATACTCTGTTAGTCCAATAATTCCAAACCAATTTTTAGCTTAGTACTGCCTTGTATTAGCTCCCCTAATTTTGGTAGAATTAATTAAGCAATATAATTGTTGACTTTAAATAAACCCTTCTGGACTAAAACAAAAATATGTTTAATGGTTGACCCAAATGAGTTAGGACCAATTTTGTTAGCTCACATATAGCCATGTTTAGTTACCCCTAAAAGGTTTAATTTTTGGAACAACAGAAATATTGGTAGCAAAACTTGATTATTAAGCTACTGGATTCAATCCAATGTGTAGGGAGTTTGGTAACTCCAATGATCCAAATCAAATTGGGTTGTCTTCTACACATCAGTAGCTTTCTATAGAATTTTAGTTTGTATTTTTGTGACCAACAGAACTCAAGTTGTGGAATTAAACATGTTAACAAGTTTCTGCCATAATTTGGATAAAAATAATGTTTAATTCAAATATTTGAAACCAAATTGTATGGTTTGATGTGTGCAGTAGCTATGTATGATGTTCATGTTGTTGTGTTGAGATGATTGCTTGTATAGCTTAGTGATTGTTTGCATTGTTTGTTTTTAATTAGACGAGAACGTTGTCGGATATATCGAGGAAGGAGAGTTTGCTGAATTTGAAGAACAAGAGCAAGATCACTTTGCCAAGCAAGGCAAGCTATTCTCTGAGCTTGCACTACAACATATGCATCTACTTTCATAACATGTTTTACTCTCAAAGCAAGATTTATAAAACCCATTTCAAAAATATATGGATATTATTTTGCCACCCTATGTAGTAGTTTATATAAAACTTTAGGATGGGAAAACAATGTTGTTTATTCAAAACTCCTTTGAAATTTCTTGTGAGTTTATGAAATGCCGAGATGTCGGTGTTGGAATGGAGAAGTGGAAAAATGGTGATGTTTATGAAAAATGCACAGTGTCCTAGTACTATGGGACCAATCCTACCCTGTGCGACCACATTTACCACATATGGGAAAAGGCGTAGTCATGTAGTTTGCTCTTATTAGTATGGGATACCTCATCGACGGAGATGACTCCGTTATGCATGAGGGGATGGTCCGAGGACCTACCCCCTGACCCGGGTCCTCACACAAGTTGGTGGGGAGGATAGAAGGTTCCACCATAAACCGCCGGACAAAACTATGAGTCCTCACACTTAGGGTTTCTGACGGGAAACTGGACTGGGTGTCGATGGAAAGTGTCATATGGGAAGGATCCTATACTAGCATGAGCAAATAAGAGGCTATGGCCGGCGGCTTACTTCGCATACACCTGGTATGGCGAGACGTGGCAGACACGATGAGTTGCCGGATGGATGTGGGTTAAAAGCGTGCTACCTCTGCAGAGTGTTAAAAACTATTCGAATAGCCGAGTCCTCGGATATGGACAATTGGGAGACTGTCCTAAGACCTTGTGCAAGTTTTTAAAAGACTTTGAGTTTTAAAAAGAAAATGAAGTGGAGAATGTTTCCTACACCTATACCAACGGATCGGTATGAGGTGGTTGGATGAAAGTGGACCATGACGGGCTATGGTCGGAAAAGGAGGAGTTTTGGAAAAACAGATAAAATGGTGACTTCTTTAAAGTAGTTATAAAACTCTTCTTACCTTTTTCAATAAAGATATAGAGATGTTTTAAATAAAAAAGTTGTCAACTAAAATAAAACTGGTGCATACTCATGTTGGGGTAGTTTGCGAGTACATTCAAATGTACTCATATTGGTTTCGTCCCTGGCTATTGTCCTAGCCAGACTACGAGGAGGAGCACTACGCCGAGCAGGATATGGCGACTTCTACGCCAACTAAGGATCTCCACAAGTCAGCTGCCTGTCGGGTTGTCATCGTTAGAATATGATGTCTACTACGCCGTAGCTTCCGCTGATATTTTGGTTTGGCCCATGAAGGCACCTATGTAAGAACTTGGTCTAAATGACCATTTATGTAAGACTTTTATTCGGTACTGTAATGGATGTAAACTTTGGTATCCAATTCGGATTATGTGCAACGACAGACTGATCACGGGATCGTTGTGTTAAGCATAATCGGGTATTTCGGACAGCTAGTCCGGGGTCCCCACAGACTTGGTATCAGAGCCATCCTGACTTTAGGAAACCTTAGTTAGCATGGTCGTTTGTCAAATGTTACAAAAGATGAATTTCTAAAAAGAAAGGAATGAAGTATTTTTGAAAACTGCTTATCTCCAATCCTCTTACTTATGCAAAATTTTACTCTCATTAAATATTACATTTTCCTTGTATCCCTAAAATTTTGTACACCTCTCATTAAGTTAAAATTTGACTCACTTGTTGCCCTACTATATTAAAATTTTGATACTTGTCACCTAACTAACTTAAAATTTTGCTTAAAAACTGTAGATGGCACTCCATTGGACCGAGTTCGTTCAGCTGGAGAAGGACAGCAAGCTGACGTTTGAGAGGGACTTGTTCGAGTTGACCAAGCTGTTAGGTCGCCCCGCTCCAGAGTTTGAGGGAGCTCAGATTGATGTTCACGGTGTGGAAGGCTGAGCTGGCTCATCAGGTCGTCAGTTCGCAGGAACATCAAGTCTCCCAGTTCCAGGACGCTCATCTTCACCACCAAGGAGGCCACCTGGGTTGACGGTCTCTGTACTGCTACACAGAGGATGCTAGCCCGACTTTGTGAGGAGCACAAGGCGGAGTTAGTAGACTCCCGTTTCCGGTTCTACGGGAGGCGCAACTGCGATGGACACCCTACTCCTTCACCTTACCACCCGATGTTTGGGAGCTACATCATGGACATGGAGATCTTACTTCAGTGCACTCAGGATGATCTGTTGCGCACTAGGATTCAGCTCCACTTTGACCGCGAGTCGCTCGTTGAGCTTCGCGAGAACGAGATGAAGCTGATGGTGGAGAAGGTTGCTCTTCTCAGGAAGAGGGCCCAGCTGAGGAAGACTATCGTGAAGCTCCGCACGAAGGTGGCAGAGCAGGACGGCTGATTGAGGATCTAGAGCACCATACTGACGAGATGGAGGAGGAGGGCGAGGATCTCCGCAAGGAGAACGACGCTTTCCTCAGTGACGATGATGACTTCGTGGAGGAGATGGACTGTGAGGAGGAGGATGATGAGGAGGAGTTAGTTGACGAGGAGGAGGAGCCACTCGAGCCAGTTCTCGAGGACGAGGAGGAGGATCCCGAGGAGCCAGCCTACCAGTCAGATGCTGACGTGTTAGAGCTGGAGGTTCCACCTCAGTAGGCGAGTGACTTGATCACTACCGCAGGATTAGGTTGACCCCTATCGCTAGTCGAGTAGTAGTGGTTCTTTTGGAAACCAGATGTTATGTATCCTAGATGTAAGGTGATGTTGTAAGCTTGAGTTGTAAGCTTGATGTTGATGTGAACTCTTGATGTGATGTTTGTGAAATATAAGTATGTTTGTCTTGTTTAAATCTGTGTGAAATATTTTCATATAATCTTAAATTAATCAACCACTTGGAGATCGTCTTTTCCCTTAGTCGAACTTTTCTTGCCTTGCCTCTTATACCCGGTGTGCTTCAGGATGCCGCCCCGTCGCACAATGCGGAAGGATCAGGATCAGCACCACCACCACCGGACCCAACCCCCCCCAACTTCTCGCACTTATCATGGAGGAACGTGAAAATGCCCGGCAAGAGCGCCAGCTCATCTCGCTGCCCTACAACAACTCGCAGCCGCTTACAACAACAACAACAATAACAACAACAACAACAATGGTGGTAATGGCAATGGCAATGAAACCAGCGATCTACCTTAGGCGATTTTCAGAAGACCAACCCACCCACCTACTCCAAGGGACTTCACCCACTAGAAGCCGATGATTGGCTTCGCACCATCGCAATAATCTGAAGTTGCTGCTGTGGGAGAAAATGAGAAAGTGTTGTATGCAACCCACTATCTCGCTGGACCTGCAAGAGCTTGGTGGGAAACTACCAAGCTCTCCAGCAGCTGGTCATGTCATCAACTGGGCTGAGTTCCAGGAGAAGTTCCGCAAGAAGCATATTCCACGGACATTGAGAGGAAGAAGGATGAGTTCCGCAAGCTGAGGCAGGGAAGTAGAGATGTGGTCGGTTATCTGATGAGTTTACCGACTTATCTCGGTATGCTCCTGATGACACCGACAAAGAAGAGAAGAAGATGGAGCGTTTCATGAGTGGACTCATGATGAACTTCAGTGTGCTTTGGTTATCCATGACTTCCGTGATCTGGAGTCACTTGTGGACAAAGCCATCCAGCTGGAGACCAAGCGCAAGTCTATGTATGAAGGTCGCAAGAGGAGGATGAATGCTCAGGAAGGTTCGAGCAGCCAGAAACCTCGTATCTTTCAGCAGAACACCAGGCCTGCCTATCGTCCACCCCAAGCTCCACGCCCCAATTACCCTAACCGCCCAAACAACTTCAACCGCCCCAATGACAATAACCGTCCCGGAGGAAACTTCAACAACTTCACCCGCAATCCCAATGTGATCTGCTTTGAATGCGGCAACAAGGGTCACTACTCCAAAGAATGTCCCAATCCCAAGAGGAATGTCCAGCGCCCCAATGCGCCGGCACAGAACAATGGTCAAGGCCGCAATGGAAATGGAAATGGCAAGAATGCCGCACCCGCGGAAATGCTGCTGTTGCCAAGGGTCGTCTGCACCACATCAATGCTGAAGAAGCTCAGGATGCTCCGGATGTTGTGCTGGGTACGTTCCTTGTCAACTCAGTACCTGCAACTGTTCTGTTTGATTCTGGTGCTACCCATTCATTTGTTACCCAAGAATTTGTTGCTAAGGGAGGTTTAGTTAAGAGCCTCTTACCCAAACCCATGGTCATCCAAATCCCAGAATCCACCGTAGAGACCAAGATGTTTTGCTCCGATGTACCCCTTGAGATCAAAGGAGAAAAGTTTCCAGTTAACTTAATTGTTCTGGGAACCCAAGGCATCGATGTTATACTCGGTATGAATTGGTTAGCCAAGTACCATGGTCGAATTGACTGTGCCAGAAGAGCTGTATCCATCACCACCGACAAAGAAGTAGAAGTGGAGTATGTGTCTGAAACTAGTCAATCTCACCCAGGCTGCCATGAGAGCATAGCTCGACCGCCCTAGATGAGATCCGTGTTGTTCACCTGTTCAAGGATGTTTTCCCAGAAGAATTGCCTGGTATGCCGCCAGACCGGGAAATTGAGTTCATAATTGAGCTTATCCCAGGAACCCCCATATCCCAAAGCCTTATCGGATGAATCCGGAAGAACTGGTTGAGTTGAAGAAGCATTGGCAGATATGCTCAGCAAAGGACTTGTTCGCCCAAGCGCTTCACCTTGGGGATCACCCATTATATTTGTGGACAAGAGAGACGGTACCACACGCCTGTGTGTGGATTATCGCAAGCTGAATGACGTGACCATTAAAAATAAGTACCCTCTTCCCAAGATCGAGGATCTGTTCGATCAAATGAACGGAGCCCGAGTCTTTTCAAGATCGATCTTCGGACAGGATACCATCAGTTGAAGATCCGAGAGACAGATATTCCCAAGACCGCCTTCACCACTCGTTACGGTTGTTTGAATACACCGTGATGTCTTTTGGTCTGACCAATGCCCCAGCCTATTTCATGAATCTCATGAACAAGATTTTCATGGAGTACCTCGACAAGTTCGTGGTAGTTTTCCTTGATGACATCCTTATTTATTCCAAGACCGAAGAAGAGCATGCTGAACACCTGCGTCTAGTTTTGGAGACCTCCGAGAGCACCAGCTGTATGCCAAGCTTAGCAAGTGTGAGTTTTGGCTCAGTGAAGTGGCATTTCTCGGACATGTTGTGTCTGCCGGAGGAATTTCTGTTGACCCTGAGAAGATCAAGCCATTCGACTGGTTATCCCCAACCAATGTTTTGAAATCCGAAGCTTTCTCGGACTTGCCGGTTATTACCGCAAGTTCGTTGAAGGATTTTCCAGTATAGCCAAACCCTGACCCAACTGTTGAAGAAGGACAAGAAATTTGAATGGACTCAGAAGTGTGAGGATAGTTTCCAAGAACTGAAGAAGAGACTAACCTCAGCCCCAATCCTGATCATGCCAGACGTCACCCAGAGTTTCGACGTGTATTGCGATGCATCACGCCTCGGACTTGGTTGCGTTCTGATGCAAGAAGGCAAAGTTGTGTCGTACTGTCCCGGCAGTTGCGACCGCATGAAGAGAATTACCCAACCCATGACTTGGAGTTAGCTGCTGTTGTTCTTGCTCAAAAGTGGCGTCCCTATCTTGCGGGACATCGCTGCGAGGTCTATACAGATCACAAAAGCTTGAAGTATATTTTCACCCAGAAAGATCTGAACCTGCGACAGAGGAGATGGATGGAATTAATCAAGGATTATGATATTGGAATCCATTATCACCCGGAAAGGCTAATGTAGTTGCCGATGCCCTTAGTCGCAAACCTTGCACCCTGAATGCCCTGATCCAAGCCGAACAGCCAGCCTTGTTCAAAGAGTTCCAAGATTTTGGACTAGAGCTTGTTAGCCATGGTTATCTCGCCAATTTAGAGTTAACCCCAACCCTGATGGATCAAATCAAAGAAGCCCAAAAGGTCATGAAAGCATAGAGGGAATTAGGAAGAAGATTTCCCTCGGCAAAGCACCCGGTTTTACCGAAGATGCTGAAGGAGTGCTGAAATTCAATGACCGTATCTGTGTGCCCAATGTCACGGAACTTAAGGAGTTAATCCTGAAGGAGGCCCATGAGACCCCTTATTCAATCCACCCCGGCGGAACCAAAATGTACCAAGACCTTCGAGAAAGATTTTGGTGGCATGGAATGAAGCGAGAGATTGGTTCATTCGTAGCCAAGTGTGACATCTGCAGCGAGTTAAGGCTGAACATCAGCGACCCGCTGGATTGCTTCAACCTTTGAAAATTCCCGAGTGGAAGTGGGATGAGATTGGAATGGATTTTATTACCGGACTTCCAAGATCCAACCGAGGCCATGATTCAATCTGGGTCATCGTTGATCGACTGACCAAGGTTGCCCACTTTGTTCCTGTCAAGACCACTCATACCGGAGCTCAGTTAGCAGACCTGTATATTTCCAGAATAGTGAGCCTGCATGGTGTGCCTAAGAAGATTGTATCTGATAGAGGCACGCAATTCACCTCAAGATTCTGGAAATCCCTTCATGAAGCCCTCGGAACCAAGTTAGCATTTAGCACAGCTTATCATCCCCAGACCGATGGCCAAACTGAGCGAGTGAACCAGATATTGGAGGACATGCTTCGCGCATGTGTTCTATCCTATGGTTCCAAGTGGGAAGATTGTCTTCCGTTTGCAGAGTTCTCGTACAACAACAGTTATCAGTCTAGTCTGCAAATGGCCCCTTTTGAAGCCCTTTACGGCAAGAAGTGTCGTACACCCCTGAATTGGTCCGATACCGGAGAAGCAAATTGTTCGGACCAGATACCCTCCGTGAAGCTGAAGAGCAAGTTCAGCTTATTCGTGAACGCCTCAAAACTGCCCAATCCCGTCAGAAGAGTTACGCTGACACCAAGCGCCGTGACCTCACTTCAGTCGGAGATTATGTTTATCTCCGAGTGACACCCCTCAAGGAATGCAGCGTTTCCATGTCAAAGGAAATTAGCGCCAAGGTATATTGGACCCTTCAAGGTCATTGCTCGTCGAGGAGAAGTATCCTATCAGCTGGAGTTACCCCAGGAGTTAGGAGATTATCATGATGTCTTCCACATTTCCTTGCTCCGGAAGTGTCTTGAAGTTCCTGACCAGCCTGATGTTTTCAAAAACATCGACCACCTCTCCATCGACCTGAACCAAGACCTGACTTATCGTGAGAGACCCCTCAAAATTCTCGAAGAAGATGTTCGTGTTACCCGAAGACGTGCGATCAAGTTTTACAAAGTCCAGTGGACTAACCACTCTGAAGAAGAAGCAACTTGGGAACGCGAAGATTATCTTCGAAGCGAATTTCCAGACCTCTTAATACCAGCCTAGCAAATCTCGGGACGAGATTTATTTAAGGGGGGAAGGATTGTAACATCCCAAAAATATTATCAATATTATTCCAAAAATGAGAGCCAACAAAAACTTTTGCTTAATTATATGTGTTGATCTCCTATTGTTGCTTGTGTTGTTTCTTTCTTGCTAAATGTGTGTTGCTTGCTCTAAAGAATGACATGAAGAAAAGAAAAGAAACAAAATCAACAGGAACCACACATAAATCATGTGACAAGTGTCACCCTAAATTTCTCGAAGTGAGAGAATTATTTTGTGTTTAAATAAAATTCAGGGGAGTGATATTTAATCACTCTCACTTTTATTCCATAACTTTCCCTCTCAAAATATATTCCAAAAATCTAAATTTGAAATTCTATTTCTTTCTTTATTAATTCAAACTACAAAAAGTGTGGTGCAACACTTGCCAAATAAAATGTACCACTGCACCACAAAACCATATTTGAATATGTGAAGCAATTTATGAAAAGAAATTTCAGAAATTAAATTTAAAAATTGGGTGGGGAATTTTGTCGAACACCATGTGGGCACTGCCCGTGTTCTTCCCGATTCACCAAATCGAAGATCAAATTGATCGATTGGGTGCGTTGTCTGTCAAATTGAGTCAACCAAAACCTCTCCCGTGCATCACCGATCTTGTTGCGCGCCAGAGTTGGAGAGGGGAGGCAGGTTTCGCAAAGGAGGCGCAGGGGACAGCGCTGCCGGCGGGCCGCGCCATGTCGAGCAAGTGGCCGTGCGTGGCATCGCCGTGCTGGCCCGTGCCTGGCCCCCCTCGCTCTCCTCACCCTTCTGCTCCCTCCCGCGCCACACCGAAGCCCGCGGCAACCCTGTCCCGCCGTTGCGTGCGTCGTGTTGGAGCACGCCGTGCGCCGCCCAAGCTCTCACAGAGCTCGCCCCGGCCGTCCCACTCTCGAGCTCGCTCCACACCTCGCCACGCCATCCCTTCTGCTCCCTGGCCACCCCGCACGTAGCCACAACCCTCCACCGCCCCTACGGCGAGCGCAGTCGCCCCTGGAACCGCCCTGCTCCGAGTCCACCGTGCGCCACCGCGGGTGCTAAATACCCACCGTGCCCGAGCTCTTCCCTACTCCACTCCACTGCCTTCACCCACTCCCCACCTCTCGTGCACCGCCAGGAGGGCGGTGACGCTGCCGCGAAGCCCAGCTGCTCCCGAGCTTCTTCGAGCTCCGCCACTGCCCGAGGTAGGCGACGACGCGGCTACGCCGCGCTGCTGCTCCCTTCCTCCACTGACACGCCACCTTGATCCCCGTACTCCCCGCACTCACCGAGCCCTTTGCCCCTCTGTTTCGTGCACAGAGACGCCGCCAGGACATCGCCGGAGACCGCTGCCGTGGCCGTGGAAGTTCAGCGGCTCGCCGTCGACGATTCACGCCGCCCCAGCAAGCTCCAGTGGCACCCCGAACTTCCCCGAGCCTCGCCGTCGCCCTGCACCGTCCCCGAGCCTTCCCGAGCCTGAGGTGAGAGAATCATCCACCACCGTGCCGCCGGCGCGGCGGCACCACCACTGTTTGGTCGCCGCCGTTAGGATAGAACACGGGCCGTTGGATTTCAATCCAACGGCAACGTACCCCTTTGTTAGATATCACGCTGACGGGCTGGCCCACACGTCAGTGATTTGAACATTATCCGCAGCGCGGGATTTTCCACTGAGTCACTGACCAGTAGGCCCCACATGTCATAAATTTAAACATTATCCAAACTGAACACATTTTCTAATTTAGTTTCTCTGAGAAATCAGTACTGGACCCATTTGTAAATTCAATATCTCAGATTTAGGAATCCAAATAAATCAAACTCAATTGTTCTGGAAAGCTTATTAAATGTTTAACCAACCCAATTGGTCTCATGCCATTTAATTATTGTTAAAAAATATTATTAAAATGCCACAGGAGGTTTAAATTTAAAATTGTTTGTTATGATACTCTGTTAGTCCAATTAATTCCAAACCAATTTTGCTAGCTTAGTACTGCTTGTATTAGCTCCCCTAATTTTGGTAGAATTTAATTAAGCAATATAAATTGTTGACTTTAATATAACCCTTCTGGACTAAAACCAACAAATATGTTTAATGGTAGACCCAAATGAGTTAGGACCAATTTTTTAGCTCACATATAGCATGTTAGCTACCCCTAAAAAGGATTTATATTTTTTGGAACAACAGAACATAGTTGGTTGCCAAAACTTGATTATTAAGCTACTGGATTCAAACAATGTGTAGGGAGTTTGGTAACTCCAATTGATCCACACAATTGGGTTGTCTTCTACACATCAGTAGCTTTCTATAGAATTTTAGTTTGTATTTTTTGTGACCAACAGAACTAAAGTTGTGCAATTAAACATGTTTAACAAGTTTCTGCCATAATTTGGATATAAACAATTAATGTTTAATTCAAATATTTGAAACCAAATTGTATGGTTGATGTGTGCAGTACTATGTATGATGTTCATGGTTGTTGTGTTGAGATGATTGCTTGTATAGCTTGTGATTGTTTGCATTGTTTGTTATTTAATTAGACGAGACGTTGTCGGATATATCGAGAAGGAGAGTTTGCTGAAATTGAAGAACAAGAGCAAGATCACTTTGCCAAGCAAGGCAAGCTATTCTGAGCTTTGCACTAAACATATGCATCTACTTTCCTAACATGTTTTACTCTCAAAGCAGATTTATAAAACCCATTTCAAAATATACGGATATTATTTTGCCACCCTATGTAGTAGTTTATATAAAACTTTAGGATGGGAAACAATGCTGTTTATTCAAAACTCTTTGAAATTTCCTGTGAGTTTATGAAATGCCGAGATGTCGGTGTTGGAATGGAGAAGTGGACCAGTGGTAATGTTTATGAAAAATGCACAGTGTCCTAGTACTATGGCGACCATCCTACCCTGTGCGACCACATTTACCAATATGGGAAAAGGCGTAGTCGTGTATGTAGTTTGCTCTTATTAGTATGGGATACCTCATCGACGGAGATGACTCCGTTATGCATGAGGGGATGGTCCGAGGACCTACCCCCTGACCCGGGGTCCTCACACAAGATGGTGGGGAGGATAGAAGGTTCCACCATAAACCGCCGGACAAAACTATGAGTCCTCACACTTAGGGTTTCTGACGGGAAACTGGACTGGGTGTCGATGGAAAGTGTCATATGGGAAGGATCCTACTAGCATGAGCAAATAAGAGGCTATGGCCGGCGGCTTACTTCGCATACACCTGGTATGGCGAGACGTGGCAGACACGATGAGTTGCCGGATGGATGTGGGTTAAAAGCGTGCTACCTTGCAGAGGTGTTAAAAACTATTCGAATTAGCGAGTCCTCGGATATGGACAATTGGGAGACTGTCCTAAGACCTTGTGCAAGTTT